>OX638372.1:89299521-89785605 GCA_951812925.1 Calliopum simillimum
CAACTTTTAAAGGTCAATTTATGCGAATCGGCAAAAATTGGAAATTTTTTCTTTTACACGTAAGCCCCCTTTTCATAGATCAAGTCACATATCGACGCATGATACGAAAAGTAGGTTGTTTTATATTCTTGGACGAGTAGTAGGACGTTTCAAACTTATTTGGACGAAAACTAGGTTGTTTCATTATTTATGACGAAAACTAGGTTTCTTCGAAGTTTTGTGTTTAAAAGTAGGACGTTAAAGTTTTTATGACGAAAAATAGGATGTCTGAACATTTTGGACGAAAACTAGGACGTTTCGATGCCTTGCACGAAAACTAGGTTGACGTTGATTCTTGCAGCGCATTTTTGGCAAAAACTAGGGTGTTTCTTATTTTGTTACATCAATTTCCTAATTTAAATGAAATATTAATATCAGGTATCTTCTCTTCTTATACGAGATAAAATTGTATGTACTTATGTACCTATGTACTTATGTATGTATGTTTGGAACGGGCAAAACTTTTTCTCGAAAACGGCTACAGCGATTTTAATGAAACTTCGGATAAAGTTAGACATTAGCATATAATGAAGAATGAGCTAGGCTTGAACTTTGTAAATACTTACCAGGGGCCGTGGCATCGCATTAAATTTTAAATTTGATATGACCATAATTCGCAAACCATACAAGGTATTTTAATGAATTTTGGTGAGCGGGTATGGCTTAATAATACCTTGTAACAAACAAAAAATGGGCGGGATCGAAAGAGTGCCACGCCCACTTTTCAGCCCTTGAAAATTTTGATTCAATATTACTCGAAAACGACTCCAACAATTTTAATGAAAATTTAGGGGATGTTACTTATGCAAACAGGTATTTACAGCGTAGCTGCAAGAAAAGGTGAAATTCTTTTTTATTAATAGCATCGAATAGTTACACTCTTCGTTATCCAAATATCCTGTCAGATTTTTCCAATAGGATTCGTATTTTCCGAGTTATGATCCCTTGAAGATAAGATATGAGTATTTTCTCTTCGTATTGAGTGAAACTTTTTGAGTTATTATTCTCTATACAGAGTTTGTTATCTGAGTAGAGGAAGTTAGATGGGCTTAAAAAATGGGTCAGCTGAGAGACATTAGTAAAAAAACGTGTTTTGAAAGACACATAGTTTTGAAATCCCTACCTAATGAGACGCAAACCTATTTGGTGATATACTGTGCACAGCTAAAAATGTAGACGGTGGGTTAGTAACTAAATAAATACTTAACTTAAGAGTTGGATAATACCTATGTCTTATAGATCATATTAGAATTAAAAGCTAACAAGTAATTCTTATCCAGTTGAATAGTTTGAAAAGCCGAAATGACCGATTTTAATGATCTAAGCTAATCCTATTTGTGTGTTAGTGTGGTTAACAAATTTTTACACCCGCTTATGATATGATCCACCTTTTTTTTTTTGTCGTTCAATATGAAACATCCTATGTTTCGTCTAAAATTTTAACACAACCTACTTTTTGTAACAAATTATGAAACATCCTACTTTTCGTAAAAAAGTTTGAAACGTCCTACTTTTCGTCCAAGAATGTAATACATCCTATTTTTCATAAAAAAGTATGAAACATCATACTTTTGCTTGAAAATTCTGAAACGTCCTACTTTTCGTCCAAGAATATAAAACAACCTACTTTTCGTAGGAGAATTGAATCATCCTACTTTTCGTATCATGCGTCGATATGATGTAATGCAAGTAAAACCAATATTGAACTCATACAGAGGGCCCAATCGAAAATACTCAGAACTATTACTGGAGCAACATGGTATTTAAAAATTTAAAATATCCATAGGGATCTTAGTGTACCTATGGTCAAAGATGATGCCTCACGTATAAGACAGATTTAACTTGAAAAACTCCGAACCCACCCCAACCAACTGGCGCTTACTTTAATTAACACTTGTGCTACATCTTGCCTGCGGAGGCGTGGCCTACCAGCCCTATGATTAGATAGTGGATCGTAGAAATTATGTTTCTCCAAAAGAATTAATTAAATTTTATGTTGTTCTTAAAATTATAACTTATTGTTAGTCTCACGAAGAGAAGATTCAATAAATCAAAGAATAGTAAAAAAAAAGAAAAAAAAAAAAAATAATCTCCGAACTGGCTTATGTCAACAAACTTTCTCAATGGTTCTAGTAAAACCCAAGCACGTTTAATGTATTTTTTATTTGCACACTAACTTTCCTTTTCGTCGTTTCTGGTCATTGAAAATATTTAATATTAAATAATTAGACTTTAAGAAGTTTTGGCAAACATATGTGTATGTATATTCACTAAAGATAGATCATGGATCTTCGTATAGACATATACATATACGTACTATATCAGCAGAATGAACATATCTTTCAGTTAATTTTTAAGTACTGTTCAGATTTATGTACTCTAATCCATTTTGCCTTGATCTAACTTGAAGTAATAAAATCAAGTTATGTGGTTGTAGCTGCTGGAGCTGCTGGAGCAGCTGGTGGACACATCATATCACATGGAAATGATGAAAATGGAAATGAAAACGGTGATGAACCAGCATTCGAGCCCCATGTGAAAACTGTAAATAAGATAACTTAATTATTTGCAATTTATTATAAATAAATACTTACCAGAAATAATTAGAAAATATATCAAAAATATTTTCAATACGAAATTCATGATGTCAAACTTTTGGAACTTTATTTAAATGCTCTCACTTGAATTGCAACTGCTTATGATTTGAATTTAACACAAGCCTTATATAGCAAAAATACGAGATCGTTGAAATAGACAGGCTGTCAAAACGAAGATACCTATCAATTTAAGATTTAAGATAATCAATCTTTGTAGTTTATTTGCTCTAAATATGCCAACTAGAATGATTTATTATTAGAAATATGGGCCTTTTGCCAAACACGCCGTCTACTGTTTTGCATATGTATTTCACTCAAGGGCCTTGCGGTAAATTTCGTTAGATAATTTCTGAGGTCATCAAGACCAAAAATATATAGGTGTGTCATGCCCCTTTCTAGTAATAAAATCATCTCTCAATTCGAAATTTTGCATCTTAGAAACTCAACTGCTTTGTAAAAATAAGGTTTGGAAATTACTTAACAATCTATAGACCAAGATTAAGATCGAGAACAAGACTCAATGTTTAAGATCAAGACTGCTATGTCTGGGTGTCTGTGGAAATATTTTTCACGGAAAAACTAAGCAAGATAATTCGATAAAACTTAGCACAGTAGCTTCGTGCTTAAAGTTAGCTCAAGGGATTGAAAATGAGGGAAATCGGTTAGCGGGCTCGCCCAACGCCCTTACAAAATATATAATCAAAACGCAAAATTAAGAGCATTATTTTCGATAACGCAAGCAAATACATCCAAATAGTAGGGATGGTAAGTCCAAACGAGATGAACTCAGAAGAGAGGGCGTGGTACCACCCATAGAAGCAAAAGTTTCAAAATGCTATACTGAAAGCGTTTTTTGAGATAATCGAAATATATTTCACTCAGACACTGAAAACAGTAAGTGCAAAGTCTGAGCTAAAACTGGGTGAACTTGGATAAGTGGGCGTACATACAAATTTGCAAAATACTTTAGTGTAGGGTATTTAGTTTTTAGCCAGGCCAAAGGAAAATCACGACCACTTTTTATACCATAAACCCAGGGTATATTCACTTTGTCCTTCCGTTTGTAACGCAAAGAAGGAGGCGTGGCAGATATAAAAAAGTATATATATTCTTGATCAGTGTCACCTCCTGAGTCGATATAGCCATGTCCGTCTGTCTGGCTGGCTGGTTGGGTGTCCGTCTGTGGAAATAATTTTTACGGGAAAACTACTCAAGATAATTCGATGAAATTTGGATTGAAAATGAGCGAAATCGGTCAACGGGCACGCTTACCGCACATAAGAAAAATATATTTGAAATTCAACTCTTAGAGTATTTTTCACGAAAATGCAACCACAATAAACATAAATACTAGGAATAGTTACTGCAAGCTCTGGGCGAAAACTAAGCGAATTCAGATAAGAGGCCGTGGCACCTCCCATATAAGCAAAAGTTTCAAAATGCCATACTGAAAAATTTTTCTGAGATAATCCAACTAAATTTCACTAAGAACTATAAATGCAAGCTCTGAGCAAATACTGGGTGAACTCGGACTAGAAGACGTGTCACCTCTCATATAAGCAAAAGTTTCAAAACGCTATACTGAAAACGTTTTTTGAACTAAATTTCACTTAGACACAAAGAATTATAATCACAAGATCTGAGGAAAAACTGGATGAACTCGGACAAAGAGCGTGGCACCTTCCATATAAGCAAAATTATTAAAATACTGCAGTGTAGGGTATTTAATGTTTGGCCAGGCCAACAACACTCTTACTAGTTGCTTTTAAAATCAGTAGACACAAGTAAAACCAATAATTTCTACGCCCACCACCTTAACAGTCTTTTGTTATCAGTCAGCACCAGATGTCAGAAGTCATAGCAGTGGCGGATCCAGGGAGGGGGGGCGATCGCCCCTCTCTCAATCCTAAATTATATGTAAAGATTTTGAAAACATTCTGTTATTATCTAGAAATGTAGTCAATCGGCCCCCCCTCTTGACAATGCTGGATCCGCCACTGAGTCATTGGTGGCTGTTTTAAATTGATGGTAGCTATCGCTGGAACTTGCAAATCGCTGCGATTTATCGATATATTGCTCATCTCTATAAAGATCTCGATGTTTTCATTGTTATCATTGCTGGCCTTAAAAGTAGGATTTAAATGCATAGATTTTCTAGCCGGACTTTGGTATTATCTAGTAAAGACTTTGTATTTTATTTTGTGTCTGAATGTGCGCATATTGGAAGACCCATGTCTTCATCATTTCATAAATTTCCTCTTCCGAGTTAATTAGGAGTGTTATTCGGTGCCATTCAGAATACGATGCGAATCATTGGATTGCCCATAGCAATACACTTTCTATTCTTTAGCACGTCAGTAAAATCAATTGACAGTTCAAATACAAATTTATGTTTTCGTCCAAAAAATACATAACTCAAATTTAATTTTAACTATTACTTAAAATGTAGGTGTTAATGCTTCTTTCTTTTTATAAGAAAAACACGTACGTAAGTACATTCTATAGAACGTAAATGAGGGCACGAGTACGCTTTGACAGCTCGAAATTTTACTACTTGAGTAGTAAAGTTTGAAAATAAAAGTTGGGGAAACTAACGTGAAAATATTGCAACCAAACATTTTTTATAACTGAATCAGCTATGAATATTTCCTCTTGGACACATAAAAATTAAGGATTCGGAATTTTTATCTAGCTTCCTTTGAATTTTTTTTATGATTTCTTATAGAAACTATATTATTTATTATAAAAATCGTTAAGCTGCTGCCTAACTTTTCTTGACCTGACTCTCAAAAATACCTAAATCAGTCGTTTGCACGCATTTTACAGCCAGTTTCTGAAAATTTTTTTTATATTTTTTCTTTCCGTGTAGTGTTAATCATATCTCCGTACCAAATTTCATAAAAATCAATGCAGCGGTTTAGCGATGGGAGCGTTTTTTACATTTAGGGGCTTGGCACCACCCACTGAAAAATATGATGGTCATATAATCCTTCCTTAGTGCTTACACTATCTCCATACTAAATTTCATAAAAGTCGATGCAGTGGCTTAGCCACGAGAGCATTTTATAAATTTAGAGGCGTGGCACCACCTACTTAAGAACATAATGATTATATTATCGTTTCTTAGTGCCAACCGTATCTCCATACCAAATTTCATAGAAATCAATGTAGAGGTTTAACCGTGAGAGCGTTTTTTCCATTAAGGGGCATGGCACCGCCCACTTTTAAAAAAATATAATCCTATGCACTGCTCCTCCTCACATACTTTGCAACAAAAAAAAAAATAAGTAAAGAAACAGGGACTGAGTCGATTTCGTTTGCCTATTTAGTTGAAAATTTGGATAGACGCAATCGTTATTTAAATAGACAGATTGGCACATTTATCAAATTGTCCATCTGTGCTCAATATAAAAATCTGCAAAAAACATTTTTTGATATTTGGAGTCGATTTATGAACCTCCATCGTAACCGGTTTCCCTATTGTACATTTATAGTTTTGCATATTTTGCCCTCGCTCTACAAACGCGAAAGAGTGGTCAACATTGTTATCTGCATGAAGTAGTATTCGTTGACAACTCGATCGTGCGGTTCGGTTTACTTTCTTCTCGAATTTGTTTTAAATAAAAATATGAAAAGTTGTGTTTTTCGGTGTTTAAAAGTGTTAAATAAAGTGTTTAGTTGTTAAATAAAGTGTTGAGTGAAGTGTTAAATGAAAGGCTTTTCTTGGCAAACCAAAATGTATAAATTTTGCCATCGCCTTCAAGTGCTTAGCTCCAAAAGTGCAATAAATATGTGGGAGCCAAGTGAAAGAAAGAGAAAACAAAAATCATTCCTGATCAGCATGAAAAGGCTGCCAGTGTGGAAGTAAGTGAATTTCAACAATTCCTACATTTATTTATTCAAATATATGAAAAAATAAAATCATAAAGATCGCAGATCCAAGTTCGGTTTTCTAAGCCCACGAAACAGCAATTTTTTTTTCTGCAAAGTTTCCAGTTCTTATTAAACCGCTTTTGATTACATTTTTCACACTGACAACTAAACTGTAGACGTTATATATTCTATGCATAAACCATTCGTCACAATAACAATCGATCAGCCTAAATGTATGTACCAAATGTATTTTTGTAGAATACAAGAGTATAGTCCAATCAAGAGCAAAAGTAATGTCATTATATGAATTTACTGACATTTTGTTAGCAATGACTAAAATTGTTTTCTGTTTTCACGAAAAGTTAACTTGATAGTGTAAATTTAATGGCATTATGTTGGAAAATGAAATCGGCCAAATAACCGAATGTTATGACACATAATACGTATGACATTACTTTTGCCCTTGAATGGAATTACGGCACTTTTATAAAAATCGACACAAAATTCAAAGCCACCGTACAGTGCTTAGTAATTATTTGCGTAAAAAATTTTTGTTTAAATTTAGAATTTTTTTATGCCATTCTATAGCAAATAGTCCAACTAAAAAAAACCCTTGAAAATTTTTGAAAACTAGTTTGATTTGTACGTTTTACAGCTTGTTAAATTCAAACTTTTTTTTCGAAAAAAAAAATCAATTAATAAAATTTTCTAATCGCATAACTTTTTAAAGAAAATTAATGCTCCTAAACCACAAGAGTAATTGATACAAAATGCACACAAAACCCTTCATACGCACTTAATATTTTTTTTAGCCAAATTAAAGTTATGTGAAAAAGTTTTGAAACATCAAAAACCGGAAAATGTTAAATTTCTTTAGGGCAGAAAAAAAGACGGGACTTGCGGGCATTGCTCAGAAAAACACAGATTCCATATTTTATTGTAAGATAGGGAAAATTCGAAACATCATTCTACCCCATTTACTTTTAACATTTATCTGAATATAACATATCTACGTAAAAATAAGTGATTTTATAAAATTTACATCCCAAAATTTTTTTCAAATGCTTCTGAATGTTTTTAAATTTGAGACTTTTTTACAGAATACTTTTATACGTATGTCAAAAATACTTCGAACTTTTATAATTTCATATGCTTTTTAGACAGCCTAAAAGTACAAGGGGTACTATTTATGTTTCGGAAACTGGCCACACTAAAGTCAATAGCTAAAATCTGGCAACACCATAATAAAAATTTGCATTTTTTAATATAAACGTACTCACAACGTTTTGATGTACAAGTGCTATTTGTTTTGTTTACAGTGAGTTCAGAAAATCAATTTTTCCATTGATAACACAGGTTTACAAAAAAAAAATAAAATGTCATGGCGTTTTGACCAGACTATGTGTTCCCTAGGGACTTTGATGACCTGAATCCGAATCCGGGGTCCGTTTTTTTCCAGAACGTCTGAGAAAAAAGATTTCAAGGTCATATGGAGGTCAAAATGGTCATGTGTCGTTTAGTGATAAATTCGCTAAAATTCTGAAACCACTTTTAAATCATTGAATTCTTAGTCCTTAAAAAGAATATGTGATCAAAAAGGGTGTCTTGGACCTAGTTTCGAAGATATAGCCATCGGAAGAGCCGGATATATCTTCTATGAAAACCGCTATAAGTTGGGGACCCCTGGATGGATTTGGAAAATATTGGTACTCAATGATAAAAAATTTATTTCAGAATTTTAGCGAATGTATCACTTAACGACACATGAACCCCATTTTGACCTCCATATGACCTTGAAATCTTTTTTCTCAGACGTTCTGGAAAAAAACGGATCCCGGATTCGGATTCATGACGTCAAAGTCCCTAGGAAACACATAGTCTGGTCAAAACGCCATGACATTTTTTTTTTTTTTGAAAGCCTATGTAATTTAAGCGATTGATAAATTATGGGGTTTCCAACGAGAACAAACGTTTTTACAACTAATCGTTCATGCAAAATCGAATGCATTGGAGTGGAACTAATTTGCAAGGATGCTTCTATCTCACAATATGTCTCAGGACGATCTTGCATTATCAGTTCATGCACAGTATGGATGTTTTTTGGCACAACAACTGATTTTTGACGACCTTCACGGAATTCGTCGGCGATCGAATTACGACCACGATTGAATTCACTATACCAGCCATATACTGTGGTTTTTATCGCCATACAAAGAACAGAGTTCATCGATACATTCTTGTTGAGATAATCCACGTCGAAAGTTGTGAAAAAAAAAAAATCCAAAGAAAACCTTCTCTTGAAATTTCGATTCTTTGGCCAAATTGATATTCTTAACTCACTGTAAACAAAACAAATAGCACTTGTACATCAAAACGTTGTGAGTACGTTTATGCTATAAAATTTTAAGCTTTATTATGGTGTTGCCAGATTTTAGCTATTAACATTAGTATTGCCAATTCCCGAAATATAAGTAGTTCCCTACGTATGTACAAACATTTTTTCCAGTTTATTTTCGTTGTTTTATTTATTTTAATATCTTGTTTTTTATTCATTGCATTTGAAAAATAATTACATTTTTGAAAACAACATTAAAAAATGTATCAGTATGATAAATGTGTGGAAATGCCGTTCTGTTGTATTTTGTTTTATACTCAATGAATGACCATGTGAAGAATGGAGCAGTTTGATATTCGCCCAAACACGGGTTAGTCCTACATCTAGATGTTATTAAGGCACGCATTATATTTTGAAGTGAAGCTTCACAACATTTAAAGAAAGTTTTTTTAAAAAAAATTCCAAAGTATTTTTTATACCCTACACCCAGGGTACATTCACTTTGTCCTTCCGTTTGTAACTCAGATAAGGAGGCGTGGCAGATATAGAAAGTATACATATTCTTGATCAGCGTCACCTCCTGAGTCGATATAGCCTTGTCCGTCTGTCTGGCTGGCTGGCTGTGTGTTGAAATACACTTTTTGGGAAAACTGACTAAGATAATTCAATGAAATTTAGTACACTGCCTTCGCCGTCAAAGATAAATTGGGGGATTGAAAATGAGCGAAATCGGTCAACGGACACGCCTACCACCGATGCAAAATTCAATTTAAGGAGTATTTTTCACGACAATGCAACCAAAATACACATAAATACTAAGAATTGTAATCGCAAGCTCTGAGAAAAAACTGAACGAATTCGGACAAGAGGGCGTGGCACCTCCCATATAAGCAAAAGCTTCAAAGCGCTATACTGAAAGCGTTTTTTGAGATATTCGAACCAAATTTGACTCCGACACTGAGTATCATACATGAAAGCTCTCGACAAAAATTGGGTGCAATCGGACAAGGGGGCGTGGCATCTTCCATATATCCAGAAGTTTCAAAATGCTATACTGAAAGAGTTTTTTGAGATAATCCAACCAAACTTCACTCAAATACTAAAGACTAAATGCACGCTCTAAACTACAACTAGACGAACTCGGACAAGAGGGCGTGGCACCTCCTATATAAGCAAAAGCTTCAAAACACTGTACTGAAAACGTTTTTCACTCAGACACTAAAAACTATAAATCCAAGCTCTGGACAAAAACTGGGTGAACTCGGACAAGAGAGCGTAGCACCTCCCATATGAGCAAAATTTTAAAAATACTGCAGTGTAGGGTATTTAATGTTTGGCCAGGCCAAATTTTACACCCTTACTAGTTTTTTTTTAAATTCTGGTATTACAATTTTTTTTGAATAAATTAACCGTTGTGTCGATCATAGAGCCCACGAGTACATTTGCAACTTTAATTTCGCTGTATCTTCCAAACGGTTAGTCCGATTGACCTGAAATTTCATGATATCCTCAACCATACACTTTTGCATCATGTGGAAAAGTTTCATCAAGATTGGAGCAGCAGTTCAGTCGATACAGCCCAAATTCAAGTTAGTGGAATGGCGTCGACTGCTGATGTACCCGGGTACTTGTATGAAAATTCATACAAATATATAGAAATAAATGGCAAAGTTCACTTTATATTGCTATATCTTCCAAGCGGCTGGTCTTGATGAAACTTCGTATCATAGCTTGGAAATATGTAGTTGATATTGGTGTGAAATTTCAGGTCAATTGGACCAACCGTTTGGAAAATATAAACCTGTGCAAAAAATCATGTTTCTGCCTGCAAAACTGGTTGTACAAGGGTAGGTAGGCAAGATATTCCCAAATACCCTTTTGTTCCTGTTAGTAGACGTGTTTTCCTACACATTCAAAAAAAAAAAATGTTTACATTGAACAAATATTTTATGAGTTATAATTATTCTGCGCAGGTACTAAAAATAGCACTATGAGCAAGAGGGGTTGATTTTAAATTCAAATATAACGGAATTCTGCGAATGAAAATTCAATGTTAATTATTTTTCTTGGTAAAAAGGGATCAAATTACAAGGATTAAAAAAGAATTTGGAAATTGTTAAATTTTTATGGATTTTGGCAATTCCCATTTTTGGTAAAAATGGATTATTTAGGTACCAAAAAATTTTTTTTCCAAATTATGATAAATGTTTTGTTAACTAGACAATATTTTCAAGAAATAAAAAAAAAAAACAGAAAATTACAAGAATCCAGGTAGTAGTTAATATTTGTATATCAAAAGCTACTATCTGCCATACAAAACGTATGAAGTACCCGGGTACATCTACTGTCGATGTGGATAAAACCCAACAGCTGTTGACACAACGGTTAAGTTACTTGCAATTATCAATTTACAAAGTTTGATGAAAGCTATGAATTTTTGAAAAATCATTATTTCTGTGAAAATCACAAAAATCGCCAACTTTAGCACCTTGTATTTTAACAACAAATGGTACGAGTACCAAATCCTCCCGTATTATTAATATTGCACGCCGAAATTACAATATTGCCAAATTTGAGCTAAATCGGTAACAAAAAAAATTTGCACTTGAAGGAAAATATGCATCTTAAGCTTAACATGCCCTAAGTATAAACATTTGTGTAATATTGATATTTTACCCACTTCCCATTTGCTTCCTCCAGCATGATGGCGTACGCATGCCAGCCATATTTATTTATAGGGAAATTTTCGCGAATGCTAAGATTTTCTTTGGAAAAATTCTCACGTTTTCTATAATTACGAGCCAAGTACGTGCCACAAGGTATTGACTGCAAATTGTAAGAAGCTCTACCCCAACGTACCCAAGAGCAGGAAATTTGTAGTGAGGGCAAAAGTACTATTTACAAGCGTTGAGCTTACACACAACACTGGTTGTTGTACACAAATAAATAATGGTAATAATAATAATAAAAATCTCTACAGCAAATGTTTGATTATGATGGGTTTTTTTTATTTTGTAACAAATCAAAATACAACCTGATGGTGAAAATTGCGAAAGTTTTCCATTTCTTGTGCATTTCTCGGCTGTATGTAATAATTTTATGTGAAAAAGAAAACCAAATTATGGTGTCTCATAAGTTTTCGAGTTGTGGAAATTAAACTGGAACACACAGAGTTGTAATAAAAATTTATATAATTTTTAGTAACCAAATGTTAATGGCAATTTATGTAATGAACATTTAGGTGAATTAAAACCCTAAGCCAGCAGTAAAAAAAGTGGAAAAAAATATGAATCAAAGACTCAGTGTCTGAAACGTCCGACATGAAAACATAAAATTTTTTCGCGACAGAGCTGTAAAATCTGAAGAATTCATTGAGTAACTACATTATTTTAGTGAATTGAAGCTGGTTTTTAACTATAAAATAAAAACTATGCAAAAAAGTAAGAACGTTTTATTTTAACAGCTTACTTCTTACTGAAACGTCCGAAAAAATTTGTTTTAAAAGAAGCTTATTAATTGAATCCGAATGCGGCCTTAGAACTGCTCCATCTAGTATGGCTGTATGGAAATATACTTACCTAAACAAGCAAAAAATACGATTTTTTCTATTTTTGCAGCTTTGTAGCTAGAAGACATAATGTTCATCCGTAAAATCTGATAAAGAAGTTGAAAGCTCTAATTTTTTTCCTTTAAAACCTAGTTCAAATTATGTCAATATCTTTATTTTTCTCTTGGTGCAAAACATGTGTTTTTTCATTATTTGATTATTGATTTAACATAAACTCATGAGAATTTCCTCTTACCACCAGTGAACTATTCCAATTAAAACCTCAAACTGCTGAAGCTTTTTAATTGCACTTTTTCTCAGTAAAATAATTTCTCATTTTCTTCTTATTCCCATTTAAAGAGGCAATTTTTCACACCAAACCATTTGGGGGTCATTAACCGTTGCAACGTGTCTACGTTTAAGGGGGTAGAATATAAATAAGTAGTAGAAAAGATAAGCCATGATATAAACCAAACGCTGGATGCAATTTGACTGCTTTATAACTGGGGCTGTTTATTTTGCTATTTAGCACCCCCCATGTGTGAAAATATTGCAGTAATGGGAAAATAGTTAGGTGTTGGTGTACAAAGTGCTATGGCAAAAGAAGGGTGAGCGCAACTTATTGCATATATGCTATGTGTTGACACACGATGATGATGATGGCTTAAATGACCATAAGTTAAGCGCATGTTGGAACCATAATATACAAGGAAATCTCGTTATACTTTGACAAAAAATTTGTGGCAAACTGGAAGTACAATGTCCCGCATTTGTACGAGTAGCCTATTAACTGTTAGCTGGAGACAAAAATCTTAGTTTTATATGATCAATATCCAATATTTTCCATTTTCTCTACATTATTTTTAATGAATTCAAGATACATGAGTAAATCTCCGAAAAATTGTAAAAAAACATGCCTTTTTGCGTCCCCACCTATTTCGTTTATTTTTTTATAACTAGAAGGCATAGAATATGATAACCTGAACATCTGGAACATTTTTAAAAAATAAACATAAACTTTTAGGGTTGCCATATGTTTGTTTTAAGTTTTCGCTTAAATAAAATATTTAAAAAATTAAAATAAAATTTTAGTCTCAAAACTCTTAAATATAAATTTTTAGGGTTGCCAGATGGTTGCTATAGAAATTTATTTTAAATCTTCCTTTGTTTACGTTCGCCATTATAACTACATACTAAATTTACACATTGAAAAATAATAGTTGATTGAAATCGTTAAAAATTGATCGACGAACCGAAATTTGGTTTAAGCAAAACTAACAAAAAAAAAAAACCGAGTGGCAACGCTGAAAATTTTTATACAATTTCAGAAACGTTTATCTGAGCGTTTCTGACACCAAATATTTCAATTTGGTAAAAAAAGTAAGAATTATATAAGATTTTCGAAAATAACCAGGAGGCAACACTAAAAATTTATGTTGGATTTTTGAAAAGTTTATTTAAGCGTCTTAAAACTAACAACAAAAAAACCAGGTGGAGGGAGAATGATGAAATGTTGCAAAAAAACGACGGAGAATGATAAAATGGAGAATGACGAAAGAATGCAAAAACAGTAATAACTATCACAATGAAAACAGCAATTGTTTTTTTTAAAAAGTTGAAAGTGGTAGATAGCCCCTTTAATTGTTTATTGTTTTGCTTATAAAAAAAAAATATATTTAGTAATATAAAAAAAAACTTGCGTTCTTTACAAAATGTTTAAACTTACAAAAAAAAAAAAACGCACGAACACTCTCTATCGAAAAACCAAAACTTAGTGAGCTGAAAATACACTGAATCTCCTCTTTGTTCAATATTTCAATATTTAAAAAATTTACAGTTAGGATAAAAAAAAACTTTGCCGAAATAGTCTAAAATGAGGGACTAACTTCTATATATGTCAATTCTATATGAAAAAAAATTTTCAAAGAGTTAACACAGAAAAACAGTAGCTGAAATATACGTATATATTAGGGTGGGCCAAATTGTATGGACGAAATTTTATCGACCTCGGCTACCCCCCTATGTGAAAGTTCATTCAATTCTGTGAATATTTGCCCAAGGAACTATACCTCTGCGTTCAACTTTAGTTCGGCGCATTTTTGACCGAAAATTTTACCTTTTAGTAATTTTTTTTTATTTTCATACTAAATTTTAAAAATTTTTATAAAGACAAAAGTAATGTCATTACATGATTTGGCTGGGATTCTATCAGTAATCAATTAAATTAGGTTTTGTTTACACGACAACTTTACTTGATAGTGTGGAATTGATGCTGTATATTTAAAAAAGTGATATGGGTCAAATAGCCAATTATTATGACCGACTGTCAAAATAAACGATTCATATTTTTGGATCAATTTTTTCAAACAAAACACCAGCCTAGGCTGAAAGTTCATTCAATTCTATGAATATTTGCCCAAGGAACCATACCTCTTCGTTCAACTTTAGTTCGGCGCATTTTCGATTGAAAATTCTACCTTGCGTTTAATTTTTATTTTTATGCTTAATTTTCAAAATTCTTATAGAGACAAAAGTAATATCATAATATGTTTTTGCAGGTATTCTTTCAGCAATCTGTAAAATTAGGTTCTGTTTTTATGAAAAGTTTACTTGATAGCGTGGAATTGATTATATTTATTCCAAAAAATTATATCGGTCAAATAACCGATTTCAAAATAAACGAGTCGTATTTTTACATGGATTTTTGGTATATTGTTCTGTAAAATTAAAAATATAATCAATTCCACGCTATCAAGTAAACTTTCCATAGACACAGAACCCAATTTTTTGATTGCTGACAGAATACCAGCCAAAACATATTATGATATTACTTTTGTCCCTATGAGAATTTTGAAAATTGAGCATAAAAATAAATATTAAACGCAAGGTAGAATTTTCAATCGAAAATGCGCCGAACTAAAGTTGAACGAAGAGGTATGGTTCCTTGGGCAAATATTCATAGAATTGAATGAACTTTCAGCATAGGTTGGTGTTTTGTTTGAAAAAATTGATCCAAATATATGAATCGTTTATTTTGAAAGTCGGTCATAATAATTGGCTATTTGACCCATATCACTTTTTTAAATATACAGCATCAATTCCACACCTCAAGCGAAGTTTTCGTGTAAACAAAACCTAATTTAATTGATTACTGATAGAATCCCAGCCAAATCATATAATGACATTACTTTTGTCTTTATAAAAATTTTTAAAATTTAGTATGAAAATAAAAAAAAAATTACTAAAAGGTAAAATTTTCGATCAAAAATGCGCCGAACTAAAGTTAAACGCAGAGGTATAGTTCCTTTGGATAATATTCATAGAATTGAATGAATTTTCACATAGGGGTGTAGCCCAGATCAGTTCTCAAATCGGCCCACCCTAGTTTATATATATTCGTATAGAAACTCTGGTTAAGTATTTGTATTAAATAGTTAAAATATCAAATTTTAAATCTAAACCTGGTTTTGAACCCCGGGGCATTGAATGGTACATTTTTTGGAGACTCACCCACATATCGTCGGGTTAAAACTACAACTAGGTATCTACATATATTGATGTTTTGACTTAAGTATACAGAAACATGAAGAAAAAACGGCTCTATGCCCGAGTCTAGTGGGTTTTTTGAAATGTATGTATATAAAGAATAAAAAGCAGAAAACTGCAAAATCCCACACAAAAAACGAATTTTAAAAAACTTAAACCACTCTTTACTCAAAACATGAAAAATGTAGATGTCTAGTCGTAGTTTTAACCAGACGATGTTTCAAAATATTTCACAATATATGATTATTTTTTTGGGGCTTCTTAATTCCGAAAAAGAATACAGCAAAAAAGCGTATGTAGAACCATCATTTTTAAAGTATTCCTGAAATTGAATCCAACTGAAAAATTCAATGTTTCACACAAAACCTAGATAAGGTAGTGGAAAATATTAGTATTCTCCTTCAAAACTAATTTTAAATAGCATAGTAAAAATTATACTAGTTTACAGCAAAAATTACCTTTGAATACCATTATTCTTTCACGTCGCTTTCGAGATATCGGTCATTTTTGGTTCTTGAACCAAAAAACAGATGGTTCTACTTTATCACAAATATCTCAAGAAATATCTCAGAAAATTTTTTATCTAAAACGAGTCAGAAAATCGAGGTACATTTAAGACCTCCCTCAAGTGAAATTTTTGGTTAGTAAAGGCCTCCTATTTCAGCTCCCAGAAGCTTCGTAACCTTATGCGATACACTTTGTATATAATAGCGTTTACATCAATATATTTCTGTAATTTTCGATTGCTAATTTACCCTAAAACGAAACTCAAACATAAATTTAATAAATATTACATTACTTGTTTTAGAAAATACTCGGTTTTTTATTTCTTGAAAACTTTTAAAATACGGAGATGTGACCTTTTCGAAATTGCACATTCAATTTTTACTGTGTCTTAGCATTAGAAGCATAATACAAAAAATTTGGTTGAAAAAAAAAAAGTGTTGCTAAAGTAAAAAATAGAAAAACTTGCAAAATTTTCAATGTCAGAAAATCATTACGAGGCAAATAAACTTTGCACAGCAAGTGAAATTGGCACGTGCAAGCAAATAACAGAGCACAACAAATAATAAAAATGACAACTTCAAACAACAACAATAACAATATTGGATAAATGTCACAATAAAATGCAAAAAAAAAAAAAAAAACAGCAACATGGCACACGTCGAAATTTGCACGCATTGCATTTTTGCCGCAATTTTACACAAACTACACATTTGTGAAACAAACACCCTATATTTTTATAAGAATTTTGCTCATATTTTCTTATCAATGCAACATGCGGCAGTCAGTAGTGATTTTAATTAATTTCAACCTTTGTTATTACTTTCTTTATATAATTTTACTTCATTCTTGACAGTGCACAAACTAACTGCGAATTTCCACTTTTGGGGGTTGTTGCATGCAGCATTAAATATGCGGCATGCATCATATGCACGTATGTATGTATGTACCTTCACCCTTAGCAGATTCAATCAAAAGAAAGTGAGCGAGCCACTGACGCACTTTACACTTGTCAATACAGCCCAACGGTAGCAGCTGTCAATTAAGTGTTTGACATTTGAGCTGTCAAGCTGTAGGATTGAAATGTCAATATTGACAGTTGTTTGTTTAGTTAAGTTTGATATGCAACATGTAATGCATGCGTGCGTACTTATTTGCTTAAAATAATAAATAGGCGTGTTTTTTTAACGCGCATATACAATTGTGGATATTTTCGAATTGCGATAACTCATGAACAGTGAAATAACTTCTAAATAATTATTTTTTTTTTTTACAAAAGATTAAAATTATTTGTAGAGCGTGTGGTTCTCAATGAAAACGACCCTTGGACTTTTTATCGTACGACTCACCGTTCATAAGTTATCGCAATTTGAAAATTACCACAATTGTATATACTCGTCAAAAGAAACACGGCTAATGAACAATGTAGTTTTAAAATGATAAACACCTTAGTTAGCCCAGTTTGTTGTGCAGGTAAGAAAAGAGAATGCTTGATGGCAAAGACAGTTCAGAATATACTTACTCTTAAAAGGATCCTGAGTCTGACATAAAAGTACAATTCGTTGTTAAAAAAGGAAGTATATAAATGTAAAAAAATAGTAATTCATAGTAGTAAGTTGATCATAAGTCATTCAAATCAGCCTATGTTACTATATACAATTCCACTCTGAGTACATTGAACATTTTGAAAATGCCTTGGACAATTTCTCATCATCTCATTCATAATGTGACTCTGCCATAATTTTTGCAAATATCATCAAAACTTTGCGAATTAAATAAAAGTGTTCTTTAAAACTTTTCAAAGTTTCACCTAATTTTGCTTAGTTTGGGAATAAAATGTGCGTAATTAAATGTGCCATTGAATTGGGAATAAAATAAGAATTCTTGTAATAAATTTTTGGCAAAACCGAAGTATATGATTTGGTTTTGATTCTATTGAATGAAGCTACACCTCAAAAAACACTTACTTGGTTTCGCGTTACTAAGCATAAACATTGTGAAGCTCGAAATTCATTTTAAAGGAATGGTTTCTATGGCAAAAATTCTTAAAATGTTCCAAAGAACACCGTTAGGGGTTATGCAACTCGCCAAAGAATTTAACCCGCTCCAATGTACACGGGAAAATAACAGTACGTACCACTTTATTTCTAATAAATTTTATAAGAATTTCTAGTCTAGACAACTTTTTGCCAATTGTAAGGCATTGATAGTCAGTAGTAGTGTACCAAATTTCATCAAAATATCTAATACGGTTCAAAAGATATGACCAAATCAAATTAAAAGTTTGGGGCGGTGTCACGCCTCTTCATAAGTATATACCAAGGCAAAGTCTATCTCATTCTTTAGTATATGCTAATGTGCATCTTTTTCAAAGTTTCATTAAAATCGCTTAAGCCGTTCTTGAGAAAAACATGACAACAGTTATTATATACACATTTTTAGAACCTATAAAAAGAGAAGATACCTTAGAAACCTTATAAGATACAGCAATTCTAATGCCATATTCGGGTTTAGAATTGCCAAATACATGTAAAATGAATATTTTGATTTTTGTTTGTTGTATTCTTTTTCTCAATTTTTTTTTATGAAAACATAAGATTTTTAAATATTGTTTAAAAAATTATATAATTCCGACCGAGCTCCAAAATGTGTCCGATTTTAAATAAAAAAAAAAAATTTTTTTTAAAAAATCATCAAAATCGGAGCTGTTTTTGAAAACTTCCATCTAAAAGGCTTTATTGACTCCACTATTAATAACTTTTCAAAGTTTCAACTAATTTTGGGCATAAGATGTGTTTCATTAAATGTACCATTGATTTGAAAATTTTGCTTATACGGGAAGTGCCACGACTTCTTGTCCAAATTTACATAGCTTTTGCTCAGATCTTGCAGTTACTATTCTCAGTGCCTAAGTAAAATTTGGTTGGATTATCTCAAAAAACGCTTTCAGTATATCATTTTGAAACTTTTGCTAATATGGGAGGTGCCACGCCCTTTTGTCTGAGTTCGCCAAGTTTTTGTTCAGTATTTATGTGTATTTTGGTTGCATCGGTGTTACAACCGGATACTGACTAATTGGATACCATTCATGGAATTAATATCAAATAACTGGTGCATAAACTGATCCGAACCTGATGAGGAAGAAACGGTTAAGCATGTCTTTTGCCATTGCCTGGCGCTAGCCAGACGCAGAATGGCTTATCTTGTTTAGGCTATGTTCGGCATCATAAATGAGATATCTGAAAAACCATTATCAAATCAATGAATTTCACCTGAAAGGCTGGTACCTACCTACGATATATGTAGATGAAAATCATGAAGCCAAAACACTACTATTGTCCTAGCAGCTGAGAGTTCGTGGTTACGCTTTGGACCTAATCGGTCCATGTGAGGTTTTTACTACCACTTCCGTAACATAACCTAACCTGGTTGCATTGTCAGGAAAACCTACTGCTAAAGTTGCATTTTGAATTAATTTTGTGTATGGGCGGTAGGCGTGTGCGTTGACCGATTTCGCTCATTTTCAATAAAAACATCTATCTTTGACTACAGAGGCAGTATACCAAATTTCATCGAATTATCTTCTCCCACATAATATTAAAATGATTTCAACGATTTAGGCGGTGACGCTCATCAAGAATATATATACCTTTCCATCCCTTCTCCGCGTTTCAAACGGAAGGACAAAGTAAATAAACGCTGAGTGTAGGGTATAAAAATCGAACTGAACGCACGTGGTCCGTCCGTGTAATAGATAGAAACATAACTTTTTGCACTACTGGCGCATATTAGCAAATGTCTGTCCAAAAATAAATATTTATATGAGAATTTTTAAGTCAAAATGATTATATATTTTCATGACGTAAAGTTCGAACACAATAAATTATAAAGTCAAAATGGTTATATGAGGAGAAATGGTAATTTGTGCTGGAAATTTAATGCTAATTACTTTAATTTTTTTTTACTACCCGAGTGGAGTAAAAAATATGACTCGGCTTTATCTTCGCGCTTATGAAAATAAAAACAATAAGGAATTATCAAACCTTTGTGAAAACCTCAATAGATAAAAAATTAATGATAAAAACTTAAATTTCTAATCGTTTTCAATCAAATTTATACAATTAATTACATCTTATTTAATTAATAACATCTTTTGAAACAACAAACACGCCTTGCAGTAAATTGGTGGAAAATTGTTTCTTTGCCGAAAATTATGCTCCAATTTATTATGAATGAAAATTACTAATCAATTGAAATGGAAACACAATAAACTTCACTTAATAATTGCGTAGATTAATACACAGCTTGCGGCTCTTGGCAAATCAATTAATAAAACAAGCCACTGAACCGCATGGACCTACATACATAGACAAATTTAACCCCAAACACCCACCACATTCAACCACGAACCCCAACCAATCAAACACTTGAAACAAACAAACAAATCCGAGTGGGCAAACAAATAATTACTTTGAAAATGCTGCTAAAGACAAGAAGATAAATAATACATGAAAAGAAACAACAACCAATTGACTTCATTAACATTTATTTAAACAAAACTAAAGCTCTTTACTGGGTAGTAATTTGCTGAGTGCCCAAAAGTATGCAATTGAGAAATACTAAGTCTCAAGTGTTGATTTTGTGCTATTACTCCTGTATCTCTTTTTCTAAAATAAATCCGCAACGCGTGGCTTTGTTTTCTTAATTTTTTTTCTAAAAGAATTTGCATAAATTTTTATTTGATTTGCTGTCTGTTTTTGTCGACTTTGTTGTTGTTTTTGTACCCTTATCAAAAGCCCAAAAGCTCTGATAGAAACATCCAAGGTGGACGTACATTTCTGTCTGTTTCTGATTAACGAACGTAAGCAAATTATTCAATTATTTTGAATTTAAATAAACAAATTTTGTTCCTTAACTTCCTCCCCTCCCAGAAGTATGCCTTCAAAGCAAACACAAAATAGACGAAAAAATCTGCTTTGTTATGCAAATTTATTGTGGTTGGCTTTTAGGCGAAATATAAACAAAAACAAATAATTGTAGGTTTGTGTAATATAAGTAAACAAGAGTTATTATTTATGGTATTGTATCTAAATAAGAAATACAAACATATTTATTATTGAAAATAAATTCTAGAGGAAGCATAGTACCATAATGAATCATCTTCAACAAATGCAATTCATTTTTCTGTCAAGACTCTCCTGATTCTTGGATTTCTTTGTTCAAGGCTTTATTTCACTCAGAAACTTGACGACAAATGGATTGTTTCTGGAAAGTGAACCCATCTATACTCTTTTCTAACTTTTAGGGGGAACACACTCATATAGGGTGAAAATTAAACGGTCTCAAGCCTTTTTTTTATGATTACTTAGACCAGCGCTCAGCCTATAGGTGCTATAACTGCAATGCACCATATTCATTTGTTGAAAAGGAAATAGATTAGAGGGAAGCGGAGAAAAGAGGAGTAGTGGCGATGAATACTTTTCTCTCGATGTCATAGCTTTCGGTATGGGCCTTATGAGACGCCCGAGTGCTGAGCGAGAATATACGAACTGATGGAACCGGCTCATAAATTTCTCTAGAGCTCACCCCATTATAAGTAATATTTATAAAAATTATAATACACCCAACGTTAGGATGGTGTCCGAAAGAGTGAATAGAGGAAAAAATATCCGCATCCTGTGTCAACTTCATCGCACGTCGTTGAGCTCTCTTTAGCAGCTCCAATGCAGTTTTTAGAGCCCCGGCCCTGATGTGCGAATTGTACTCTAGCTTCGGTTTGTACTGTATTGTATTCTCCTTTAACACCTCAGAGGAGCATAGTGCCAAGGTTTAATATAGGCGAAATAAACAGCCCGAAGATCAACAGGTGTGATGCGACGGCTTTATTTCTTTCCACGACTTTCGCGATTTTTGGAACTTCCTCTTGAATGACTAGTGGCCTACTAAGTACGTTTTCAACTGCCTGTTTTGTAGACTTCACTCAAAGGCTTCTCGAAAAGCTTGCTTATTCATTGAGAAGATTTATGTATAGCAGGAAGAAAGCAAGTAGCTGTATCTAGATCCATCATCAAAGTCATCAAACCAAATGGTTGTAAGCAATGAGAAAAAAATGGTTACTTTAATATGTTGGAATGTTATCTTAGTGATACTAAGCTGTTGCTTGAACCGTAAAGAAGATTAGTGTATAGCAGAAAGTATGTAAATGCTGCGAGATCCATCAGTAAACGTGCAGATGTCCAGGATATGTCTTCAGAGTATCATATACACTACTCTTAAGTTTTAAAGAATACGAAGCCTTAGGCTTTGATTTTGCTTTTGCAAAATGTTTGACATCTAAGTATTTATGAAAAACTTGGCACAACTTTGAACGCATTCTCCTGTTACTCCTAAAGAGAGTATAGAAACATAACGAATAATATCCAATAAATATGATCCTTTGATGAAATTGAGTTTTCTCCAAGAACTTTCCATTTTTTGAATCCTTAATCCAATAACCTTTTCCAAGTGACTTCTGATCCATCACGAAGTAGAAATTCCTTATTAATTCCAAACTAGGTTTCTTGAGAAAATTTCGTTGTGATTTGTGTATCAGCTTTTAGGAGTTTGACCTTTAGATTGTGGATTGACAGAAAGTCATAATCACAAATATCCAATATTTTTGGAACGCATTTTAATTTTTTATAAAACTTTTCTTAAAATCTAAACAAAATTGCACTGTTCTTCAAAAACTGCTCTTAAAAAATCCAAGACTGTATGTAATCGCTTGAAATTTTGTACACAGTTCAGTTTATTTTTAACACTTTTGAATCACACCACATTAGTTGAAATTTTTGTTGATGGTTCGCGCAACAGCTTTCGTTTAATGCTATGCGCAAACCTTCTTGACGTACTTATTTTAAGTGTTTTATGAATCTTCTTACTTGGAATATTTTCGATTGTTCCCGCAACAGCTTTCGTTTTTTTCTATGCACAAACCTGCTTGACGTACTTATTTTATGTGCTTTACGAATCTTCTCGTTGTAGCCCAACCGTTTTTTTGTTTGTTCTTTTCGCCAACATGCCAAATTGGACTGAGAAGAAACGCACTGAATACTTTTCATTAGATGGTTGGTTTTGAATTTACTTAGTTTGACTTAGGGTAACTTTTTTCAATCAAATTTTTTAAATCTTTAGATCGAATTGTGCATGTCACACTTACATTTTTTAAAAAATTAATCAAATAATGATATCCCCTATATTTCTCCCATTGACAATATTATGCCACCCACTTTTCCACCCCGATAACACTAAAATCAATTTCATTCCTATTAATCTCTTCATATATCAAATCATTAAAAGCAATGGCATTCACTCACCTGTCCGAGGGATAACGATATGTCTGTGCATGATACTAAACTTTATTTTTGACTAAATTATGCTGCTTAAAGCTCAAAAAGAAAGAGAAAATCTTCACGTTCACCATATCATTGCTATAAAATTTCACTTTCTACAAGTTGGCTGTCGAGAATCTTAAACGAAAACATTATTTAAAAATGAAGAAGAAAAAAGAAATAAAGTTTTTCGTTCTGCGTTAACTTGAAGTTTTACGCAGCAGACATGTGCGCAAAAACGTCGGATGGACATTAAGGAATCAGCCAGCAGCAGGACCCTTTTCACAAATGGAAACCCCAAAACGAAATTGAAGCAGACAGCCAGACAGCTGAGTAGACAGACAAATAAATGGTTAAATGGACAAGGGACGGACGTAAGAGCGGACACATGGCTCGACTCGACAAATAACGATAATCAAGCAAAGACGTCGATGTAGTGGATATAAGTCCAAAATATACATATAAACTGATGATGGTAAGGAATACAAGACATGGAGAAGAAATATTTAGATAAAAATGTAAAAGATGTGTTGCTGCATAATTTATGTAAAGTTCGTAGCATATTTTTAGGATGGAGTTGATGAAACGGAAGCATATAACAAAAATGAAATCGGAAGTGAATTAGAGTTGAATGAATGAAGCGAGAGAATTTGTCGACATTTTTTGTTGTTGCTGATTTGACTGCAAAGCGGTCAATTGACTGCCAAATATAGTGTTTTATATTAAACATAAACACCCAAAAGTATGCTACGAAAATGACAATGTAAACTTAAACTGCTTTAAACAATTATAGTCACCATAATGCCCCAAATTCTGACCGTGCAAAAAATTTCATATAAATTCAATTATGAAGTGATGTCGCTTCTTGTGGCTTCCTCAGCTTCATTTAATTGCTTTAGAAGTGGGGTCAGCAAACACTAGACAGTTGACAAAAATTAAACCCAGTTGCAGACAAAATGTTCGCATAACAAAGGAATAGCAGCAGCATATCCTTTGAATATGATGACGACAAGATGCGCATCGAAGAAGCCACACAAATCTCTGTAGCTCTGTGTGTGTTTTGTCCCCAAGTTAATCAAGTATTCAACTTAACGATTATTATTTTCCAATTGTGATTATGAGTAGAGTAACTACAACAGCAAATGACAAAAAAAAAGTAGATATCCTTCTTTTTGCCTTTTTGAGCATTAATAGAAAATAGACGAAGAAAAAAGGAAAAAATTTAACCCCAAAGGAGTCGAAAACTTCTACAACAAGTCTGTTTGCGCTGTGGTATCTGGGCAATCAGCGATTTTTTTGGGGGATATTTCTTTCTTCATTGTTGGTTAAGCATGAGTCAAAGTTGTTAATTTCGGTTCAGCTCCCTTTTATTGTGGAGCTGATTTTCTTTTATTACTCGCCCAGTGTAACCGTGGTCGAAAAACAGTGCTGTTTGAACAAAAAATTACAACTTTGAAATAGGGAGTCATCCAAATCATACAGGGATTCTGTATCCTACTGGAAATGTTCACACATGTGTTATTCTGCCTTTAACTTATCCTGAGCGCTTCAAAAATGCCTTTGTTTTACTATGCAGGAGCCTTTTTAATATCGCCAACCTTGACATAGCTGAACACGCGCACTTAATCGGAAAGTTCCACACTGAAAGAGATAAAGTAATACGTTCTATTGACAAAAGTCTAGAGGACGATTTCAATAATTAAGCAAAATCATCAATAACGTCTGCTCTCCAGTACAAAGGCACTAATTTAAGGATCATCCAGTGGATCAGCAATATTTTGGAAAGCAGGCATATTTCCTGCAGAATTGGTGAGGAAGCACTTAAGAAAAATTTATGTAGAAAACAGTGTGGAATAGAACTGTTGGATCAAGCGCCATAGAAATTAGTGGACTATAAAGTCTTTCTGAGTCTCTGAGTTCCTTAACAGTTCATCAATAAGACAAGGTTAAGCATTTTTCAAAGGGAACTTTAGGCTATGTTGGGGAGATAGGAATCTTTCCGAACCTGTGGAGACCATGTCACAACGAATATTTAGCTTATAAAATAGTGAGTACAAGCAGTGAAATGTTGGGGATAGGTTAAAGAGAATCTTATCGAACCTGTGAGAACTTCGTTACACAAAAAAATAAGCGCATAAGATAAATAGTTCAAGCAGTAGAACCGTTGAAGTAAGCTTCACGTGAATTTGTGGCCTTGACGACCTTGTCACTCGGAATAGTTAGTGTAAAGATAATGAGTGCAAGCAATAGAACCGATGGAATAAGCTCCCCACAAGTTTGTGGCATTAAAAAGTCTTAACAAGTCTATGAAGTCCTTGTTTGATAGAATTACAAAATGTCATACTTCAATCTATAAAAACTGAAAGACTTCTACCTCCTGAAGCCAAATTATTTGGAGTCATTGTTGACTCTGTGATATCCTGGAAATGAAATTATGGTTTCGACGTTTTTTCCTTATGACGAAAAGTATATATCGTCCATTGAATGTATATTGCTTTCATAAGATCCATTCTCACCTACGAAGCAGAGATTTGGTGAAATGCGACCGGAGTCAAAACCTACATTTTCATGCTTAATAAGGTACAAATAAAAGTTTGCACAGGCATCACTGGTGCAGTACTAGGAGTACAAATATGAAACCGGTAATGACATCTAGCGGACGATAGCCGTATATGTATGAGCTTCCGAACCGTACCAAATGTCTTAATTGTTCATTCTGTCATCTGTCAACAATATTCAGTTCACAATTTGTCAAGTTTCATACAACAACGCATTTTTTCCGCTCGCAAAGATGTCGAATTTTGTGCCTGAAAACTCTCATTTGCGGGAAGCATTGATTTTCTGTTTCCATTTAAAAAACAGAAAAGGTTTTCTCCATCGAATCATCACTGACGATGAAAAGTGGATTTATTTCAACAATCCCAAACGAAAAAAATCATATTTGAGCCCCGGCCAACGACCCAAAT
Organism: Calliopum simillimum; assembly: GCA_951812925.1. Classification (NCBI taxonomy): domain Eukaryota; kingdom Metazoa; phylum Arthropoda; class Insecta; order Diptera; family Lauxaniidae; genus Calliopum; species Calliopum simillimum. Next base: position 89,326,299 of record OX638372.1, read on the forward strand.
CAACGCCAAGACCAAATCGCATCGGCCGAAAGACAATGCTGTGTATTTTCTGGGATCAGCGTGGTGTTATTTGGTATGAGCTACTAAAACCAGGTGAAACAGTTACTGGTGCACGTTACCATCAACAATTGATCGCTTTGAACCGTGCTATACGTCAGAAGAGGCCCGAATTTCAACTTCGCCATGACAAAATTGTATTCCAAGATGACAACGCATCGCCACATCGAGCAGCGGTCAATAAAAACTTGGTAGAATCGTACAACTGGGAGCCCCTACTCCACCCGCCGTACTCACTGGACCTGGCGCCGTCCGATTACTATTTGTTTTCATCGATGGGACACGCACTCAACGATTCGCACTTCAATTCTTACGAGGAAGTGCAAAAATGGCTCGATGAATGGATAGCCTCAAAATAGCCTTTAAATAAAAATTACCGGTTTCATATTTGTACACCTAGTAAGCTCTACACCCCAGGTAGGCTTAGTTTTAAGTCTCATACCGCTTGAGTTCCACACATCAGCAACGCCGCTGAAGGGCCTCTCTTTTACATTATTTTTAACATATAAAAATATGAATAGCCATTCATAGTTCAAAATGTTACAGGCTATACAACTCCATTAACCAGTTTTTTCCTCAGATAAGATCGTTCGAGAATCCAACATCTTTCTTAATGCAAATGAAATACCAATATACACCCGACGGATCTAAAATTGAGTCTGAAATAGGAACAAAAGCGTAGTAACAAGGCCCTGGCCTCCTCACTTTATAGATTAAGATATGTTATTGAGTGTAAGAAGTCACTTGAGTCTCTAGTAAGACATGCTGGTTTCCTGGACATTCTAACACTGAAGAAAACGAGGAAGCTGAAAAACTGGTAAAAAATTAATTGAAAATGGTTGTACAGCTCTCCGATATCAATCTTTTTGTACCACTTAGGAACTTGAAGATAAAAATGATAAGATAACCGCGGAATAAACATATATAGATTAATTTTTTTGCTTTAAAAATCCACTTGGGTTAAATACTGATGATAAACTGTAGTTAAACATTTTAGGGAGCTTGCCAAAAGTGTTAAAATACAATATCGAATGTTCGGTTGTGGCTGCGATTGTTGAGCTTGGAAGTCCTGCTGCAACATAGGCTTAGCTTAACCCTTTAACGACTAAAAGCAACTTGTTTGTCAGAACCCCATTTGCTTGAATAAAAGTTTTAGTAACTCCCATTACTTCGAGCAAAAGCGTCCGTTGTAACAAATATGACAAACATCAAAGAAGGGATCATGGACTTACGAACTATTCCCACTGATTGAAGTGAGGTTCAAGAGGAGACATGGAGACCCAAATTATTATCTCACCCAATTTCACACTGGAAAGAGCAATATCCAAGAGTAATTGTATAAGTAGAAGCATATAAATGACGGCTTCTGCATGTACTTATTGTGAAGAAACTCTAGAAAACACCAACAATAAATGGTGGAGAAGCGAAGGGGGAAGTTATAGTAGTACCGGTATGGTTTGATAAATACTGCGAAGAAAAGATTCCTTGTATCAGATTAAACACGTAGTTTCGGCGATATTATAGTATCTGAGACGTAATGAGCAAGCCAGTGGAAACTAAGAATTAAACTCTGAAGCTCTTGTTCTGCTCAGCGATAAAACGATCAGTGAATTTAAAGTGTTACCTTGTGATATGATAGTTCTTGCTAGAATTCTGATATGAACCGTCATATGGACAAAGTTTATCATCTGGAAAATAAAGTTCCAGCAAAAAGCGGACAGCAAAAGTTTTTGTTTTAAGTAATGACAGTTCCTTCAAATTTATTGATGTTCCTCAAGAATCTGACTTATCTATTGACTTCAAACAAATTTTGGGATAAAATCTCTAAAAGAAGACTATTTGATTATCCGAATTGTTTTTCGAAAGAACTCTGAAATTAGGAGCAGAACCATGCTGGAATACTCATGAAATCCATTTTTGGCAGCTTTATATCTCTTTTCATTCAACTTGATCGCATAATTCAAACAATACAATATAAGCAAAGTCAGTCCCTCATATTCATTAGCCTGAAACATTTTTGCACCCGAAACCACTGTGCACTGCACATGCAATGTGGTTTGGCTGAATGCTGTACATTTGAAAAGACACAGACACAAAACAGTAAGGAAATCGCAATTAAGATAATCAAAAAAGTTTTGACAACCGGCTGTCATTGTATTGCTTTACTACACTGTTGTGACTACTTTTTTCTTTCTTCATTTTTCTTTTAGCAATCTTTTTTCTGAATTTTTTTATTTTTTTTTTTTTTTTGTACATCCTTTAAGATTTTTTTTTCGAATTGATCCAGTATGCTCTTATTTGTATTTGTATATGACCCTAAAAGTATGCATGCAAGTTTATTATCATTACATATGTTGCTTCTATAGTTGTGGCTATGTCCGAGCAAGAAAAAACTACACAAATTATTATTTGCACATTTGTAGCGCATCTAAGTTTTTATTTCCCGACGAAAAGTATAATCGAAATAATAACAAAAAATTGGTGAAAAAAAGTTTCCTCAACTTTTATTGCATATTTTTTGGCTGCTGTTTAACCGCTGTTGCTACGAACAACTTGTCGTAAGAACAGATGAATAAGTGGCTGTTTTGTTTCGCTTTATTTTGTGTCATTTCGTCTGTCTCTCTTGTTTTTGCTTAGCGGTGGTCAAAGGAAAGTTACGCCATCATCAAAGTTTTTGGTGAAAGTTTTCTCATTTATGTTTTTGCATACTTTTAGGCGATTTTTAAGTTTGTGGCAATGTTATGTAGCCTAATAAAGATTGGAATTTTTTGCAATTTGTGGTTTGGAAATCAACAAGAAGTCCCAAATTAAGGAAAAAAATGTATGATAACGATTGGATAATAATTTCCTTTTGATCGCTATTTTCTTGCGTCGAACCCAACAAGCAGTTACCAAATGATTTTTTTGTGTTCTTAGCACCATTTTCATATTTCTATCAAATTGAGCGCCCTTGATGAGGTTCATTTGTCAGCAGAAACCTATTGAAAACGATCGTTGTCATGACGTTAACTAGTATTGAACCGCAGAGGACTATTAGTTTAAACTTTAATAGCCTTTGCTTTTAGGAATTTGAAAAAAAGTTCCCGAAGTGATAGCCGAAACTTAAAAGCATCTCACCATCAATGTCATCAAATGTTTCGTAGCAAAGTGTGCGATAGTCAGGATAACGGGGACATCAATCATACGTGGATTACGTAACTCTTTTAAGACGATGTTGAGGGAATCCATTTCGTGAACTTGCTCAATGGAACTTTTGGGAGCACTCAGAGGACTAAGGTCCACACTTATCTACCTTGCAAAACCTTTTCTCAAATCACAAAATGTAAGCTTCGCAATAAACGAGTTCAACACTGGAGTGTGAAGCAGAAGACATTTACACAGTAAACATTTTAGTTCAATTTTAAAACCAAAAAGGACTTATATAGAACAATGCCAAAAAAATTATTAACTTTAAACTATTTTGGAATAAATTTCATACTTTTTTGGAATAAATTTCAAATTTTTAGGAAAAAAATCAGAATTTAATACCAAAAAAGTTTATAATCAATACTAAAGGGAATCAAAAGTGAGAAAAGTAAACTATCATTGCACAACCATTTAAGACTTTTTACAATGAAAGCTTTAGTTATCTAGGAAGTTCCATATACTTGGAATAATTGGAAATATTTTGTTTATAGAAAGTCGTCTGGGTATTAGGTTTTATTTTAACCTGGCCTCAATTGGATGGATTGTTTGAAAAAAAAAGGCTTTATTGAAGCGAGGAGTGGAATTTTGGGGCTAGTAGAGTAGAACGGGGTAATGTCGTGCAGGGGGTAATGTCGTGCACTGGTTGTTTTAGCCCAAAGAATGGAATGATTTACCAACTGTTTGTAAGGTAGGGACCTGCTGACCTACTGAGCTTATGCATATAATACTAGCAATTTTCACCAGTTCGTCTCTACAGAGTAACCTTTTTTTCAAAACGCACGCTTTCGGGACGATAAAAGTGTTTTTTCATCGGGTCAGAAAAATAATTTTCCTTGCGGGAAAATATATCAGGTAAGTGTTTTCTGAAACGAAATATCCTGCCAAAGAAAATAAGTATTTGGTTTTCGAAAAAAATTTTGGGCTTCACCGAGTTATCGAAGTTGACCTTTAAAACGACCATTGGGGTAATGTCGTGCACATTTTTTTTCTTCACTTACACAAACACAATTTCTCTCTACACAAATGTTGTTACACATGGATGTAACCAACGAAATTATCTTTCGATTGGATGCTTACTCGTCGCATTCGCTTGAGATGTACGGCTTTACGAGCATGTCAAAGTTGAGTGCACGACATTGCCCCGTTCTACTCTACCTACTTAAGTACTCATTGCACATAATGAGTATTTGATCTTTTTATGAAAATTTCCGAAATCATAAAATATTGAGGTGGCGTACCTAAAGTTAAGGGTTAAATGAAGGATAGAGTTCGCAAGTTGATTCCAAAAATTATAATTTTTCTTCTACAATCAAAATATCGATACATCCAACATAAAAGTTGGTAACTCAATAGTTGGAAAACTTTTATTTTGTCTACAGATTACAAAAGTATTTATTAAATTTTTGTTTTTGGTTCTATTGTTTTAATGAAAACAATACAAAAATGATCAGAACTAAAAACTACGATTTTCGAGTTACCAACTTTTATTTTGAACGTATCGTTATGTTGGATGAACTTAGTTGGCTTTTACACACTTCCATAAATATCAAGGAATCTTCCGACGCTGTCCAAGAAGTCTCTCCGAACTCCACCTTTATGTCCTTAAAGATTCCTTTCGACAGATTTTTACAACAACATTTTCTATAGGTTTTTAATGTTGTGCGTAATTCCATTCTAAAGTTCCAATCCCCTATGGCTCGTTCGAGAGTTTCAGGATATACTTGACAAATAACGCGAGTAGTGTTGGCTTGAAATTCTTCAATCTAACTAAGCTGGCTGATTCATATAAGCTTTGGAAAAAGTCTAGAAAAATTATATCATATGATATACTTAGGCGGAAAATTTAAAGATCCAAATCGTGCAAATCTCACAGCTCATCAAACTGTTCTCTCACTTATGTCATTGTTCCATGGGCTGAACGGCAAGACTCGCCGTGATTTCGTCGAGATCATGGGCTCAAATTTCTGGAAGCAAATAACCCCATATCCTGACGCGGTACGAGGGGCACTAATTATATTTCGGGAACTGGCAACACTTATGTCAATAGCTCAAATCTGGCAACACCATAATAAAGTTTGATATTTTTTAGCATAAACGTACTCACAACGTTTTGATGCACAAGTGCTACTTGTTTTGTTTAATTTGAGTATAGAAAATCAATTTGGCCAAAAAATGGGAATTTGAAGACGTGGATTATCTCAACAAGAGTCTGTCGATGAATTCAGTTCTTTGTATGGCGATAAAGCACTATCAAAAACCACAGTATATCGCTAGTATAGTGAATTCAGTCGTGGTCGTAGTTGGATCGCCGACAAATTCCGTGAAGGTCGTCCAAAATCCGTTGGTGTACCACAAAACATCAATGCAGTGCATGAACTGAAATTGCAAGATCGTCATGTGACATATTGTAAGATAGAAGCATCCTTGCACATAAGTTGTAATTCAATACATTAAATTTTGCGTGAACACTTAGTTGTAAAAAAAATTTGTTCTCATTGGATACCACATAATTTATCAATCGCTCAAAAAAAGGCTCGCAAAATTGATTTTCTTAGCTCTCCGTAAACAAAAAAAAAATAGCACTTGTACATCAAAACGTTGTGAGTACGTTTATGCTGAAATATTTCAAACTTTATTATGGTGTTGCCAGATTTTAGCTATTGACATTAGTGTTGCCATTTTCCGAAACATAAATAGTATCCTACGTAAAGGGTACCGTTCTCTATTATCATACATATCATATAATGCTATGATATAACCAGTCAATGAGCCGCACAAAACTTTTGTTTTGTTTAGATACAATGAGCAGCTTTGAAACTTCATCAGATTGTTATCTAGCACAAAATATGCCAATTATTTTTATTGACAAGGCCATTAAGCTAAAATTAGCCTTATTGTGGATGGATCTCCTTCAAGCTTTTCAAGAGCCCAAAGGCTGAAATATTGTCGATGAAATGCAAAGCAATGCTGAACAAAACTTCCATTTAAGATTTAGACTACTCACGCAAAGTCTGTCATAACCCAGTGTGCCAGACGGTTCATATCTTCGCTTTTTTACCCGTTACGGATCCGTTACTGATCCGTTGGCGGGAGAGATTCCCAAAAAAAAGCGAATCGTTTTTTTTTTTTGGAATTTCTCCCGCAAACGGATCAGTAACGGATCCGTAACGGGTAAAAAAGCGAAGATATGAACCGTCTGGCACACTGGGAAGATTTCGACTCAAAAAAGTTCCTGAAAAAAAGTTTCCGAAAACATTTTCAAATTTATTGTTCATTGTACCTGTTGGACGTATTGCAAATACAATAAACATTAGATATTACAGCAGAATTTTCTAAATGATTCTAGTAGTTTCGTTTATACTGATCTTTGAAATATTGCGCATTTTTACTATGGCAAACAAAATATTCCAGTTTTATCAACTACACACAATTGCCTTTTAATAAACGAGCCTTCTTACCGTAATCGGCAGTTGTCTTTGTTTATTTCTGTACTTATTTTATGTAGATTATGTGTATTTTAATGGCTTGCATACTTTAGAGGGTTATTTTTCACAACAGATGACGCTGAACATTTTCAGTTATTGCGATTGCCTAGATGGCGCTGTTTAGAGCACTGTACTTTAACTATTGGGCACTGCTGATTGATATCACAAAAGATGAATCTATAAAGAAGAAAACAGTCTATCCTTTGACATTCCAAAGTAAATTTCTTCTGTTTAAAAAATCAATAAATTCTTTCGCCATCTTTGCTAAGGTTTCACTCGCTTGCATTTCACAAGCGACATCAACCACAAAGGATACGACATACTTCACTGATTTTTAATGTCTTTTTTGCATCGAATGCGCTTGACTTAAATTTTCGTGTTACTCAAAATTTTAAAGACAATAAAAGTTTTTCCCCTTTTTTTTGGATTTTTGTTCGCCGCCGACTTAAACAAGCGTAAAACTGTAAATTGTTAAGACAGCACAAAGACGCGCAGGATATCCAAAGGATAACGTCATGTTGTGCCATTCTTACATTTGGCAGCATACCATTTTTGTCAGTGATGTCACTCTACAAGTCAAAATTTTTCGCCATGGAAGCGTGTTTGAAGCGTGTAGACATGGCAAATTTTTTGTCATTTTTCTCGTAATAAAATAAAATAAAATAAAATGGCGGCACTTCCGCAATGTGCTTTGCATGTATGTATCGTAAAAATGTGCGTTATTTATTTTGTTAAATCCGCTTTTAAGTTCTCATAATTTATGTGTATTACGACAAGGATTACAATTTGGATCCTTTTTTTTTGTGTTTTGTTAACAACTCTAACATGAAATTGTCATTTTATATATTTAGTTTGACATTTAACCTGACAAAATCCATTGAAAATTCTCTATCATTTGCCGGAGCTTATGAATGCCGGCGTATTTGTTGTTTGTTGTTGTAAAGGATAACACTGCAAATAACCATTTTATGCTTCATGGCGCACCCACCTTTGGGTGTCACAGTTTGTTTTGGTATTACATTTTCGATTATCGATATTTTTTTACGCTTTTCGCTTTTTTTTTTGTGATTTTTACTCCATTCGTGCTTTAAATTTTATTTTTATTTTCTTTTTCACACCGCAGTTATCGGTGTTTTTATTTTACTTGGTATCTACGTTTCATTGTCGAGTGACACCTCTTATTGACATTTTCTAATTTCACACTTCACTAAACCATTACATTGATGATATTCGTATGTTAGCAAGCTTTTAGGCGCTGTGTCGCTTAGATTTAACTTATCGGTTTTTAGTTTGTTATATGACCATAATGGGTATACGAAAAATTTCTTAAGCTCAGGAAAAGTGGGTGTTATCTTAATCAGAGGCTTACTGCGTGAAATAAAGCAATTGGAACTTCAAGGAAACTAAAGCTAAATTTAACTCATTAGCAATAACTTCTAATCATTGGAAAAGTATTAATATTTATTTGTCTTTGAGATCCTTTATTTATTCCTTTAACATTACTAAATCTTACACAACACATTTGATGATCCATTGTTATGCTATTTTTTATAATTATTTGAAGACTCTGGATTGCACTGCGATATAAAAAGATCTTTAGTATAGCCTATTTCCCTACCAGAAATGTTCCGGACTAATTAGTATTACCTAGGTTATTAGAATCTTACCTAAGTCATTAGGATTTAAAATCTTGGCACCCATGTACTTAATTTTGCGTCTTACCGCTGTTTCCGAGTTTTCTTGACAGAGTCTACTGGAATCATCGTCTACCAGACCAAGTTTTTTTTTAGGCGATAACTTAGCTAACAGTGACTTATAATTATTTCTGCTGAGGTTTAATATAGCTTCAACCCTAACATGTTTTGGATTGGTTAACCTTTTCGCTTGCCGCATGCCTACTTGGGCTCTCCAGTAGTGGTTAAGGCTGTTTTCTTACCATTACCAAGTTAAGTTGAATTTAGAGCTGTTGCTGAGTCCGCAGAAATGAAAGTATTGAATGCGCTTCTCTTAGCCAAGCAATCTGCTATTTTATTGTCTTAATGCCCCTCATTTCCTGGCATCCAGATAAGAGTAACATTATTCCTTCTGGATAAAATTTGAAGAAGTTTAAAACACTCTTAGATAAGCTTTGAGTGTATTGAAAAGCTATTAATGATTTTAGAGTTGCTTGACTGTCTAAATAAATGTTGAAGTTGGTGTCGGAAGTGCACCCTTGCAGATATTTTCTGGTGCACAACTCTAAGGCGTGGACCTCCGCCTGAAAAATAGAAACTGTTTTCCCATCGCAACTGCTTTTAAAAATTTTAGTCGCACGACTCCAGCTCCAGCGCTGCCATCTTTCATTTTGGACCCATCAGCGAACCATAACTGTGAGCCCTAATATACATTTATATCAATTCTCCTCTATTCGACGCAGTATTTGATGATCATTTTGAATTTTCTAGAGAAAACAAACTTTTTACTTGTCTAAACGGAGACTGCAATACAAAGTGTGTCCCAGAACACATCTAGGACTTTAACATATCTGGTTAAATTGCCTTCTTTAAGTTGGTCTAAATGAGGTAGCTTGAGGTTCAAACCTACTGCTTTTTTCTTAACCATAAGGTGAAAAGAAGTGAGTCCCGTAAGCATACCTAGAGCTACTATCGGGCACTTCCTTTGTGCCTATGTGACTCCCAAGCAAGCTATTTTGAAGATCCTGTTAAGTCCCTTCTAAGTCTTTACTTGGTCTACTTGTTATGTTACAAGTTGGCTTATTAGATCCAAGAAGATTCCCTCAGGCAACCACGAAACTGACCTATATACTTGATCTTATGTTGAGACAGCTGCCAGTCTATAACATTAGTGTGTTACAATGGAAATTTAACTAAATAAGCTTAATCCTCTTTTCAAAAAAGAGGAAAATTTTTGTAGTTGTCATGATTAGCAAGCTGACATGGACCAATATGATAGGTAACAAGATGCAGAAAGTTCAGGGTTCTTACCCTTTGGTATCTTGACCTTAGAAATAAAAAATACAGAAAAATTGCAAAATTTTGCAGATTCAACATCCCTTTCCAAGACTCATTTTTTCAAAGCCTAGGGGAACTGATGCTATTGTGATATAGTTTTTCAATGTGGTATGGTCGCATATCTCCGAATTGGGAAAGAACCTGCGAACGTCACTGCTTTCATCCTGTCAGAAAACTTGAAAAACCAGGGATGTGTTGCAGTCATGGACCAAACAAAATTTTTCCGAAGTCAATTGAACGAAATGTAAGTCGCGTGTGGTTGATTTTTTTTACTGGATTTTTTGCAAAAAAATTTTGTAAAGAAAAAGTTACTTTTTGGTGAAGTTTTATTTATATTCAATAAAAGTAAGTGAAAAATATTGCGAACTAAACGTTAAACTATATAATTTCACAAAGTTTCCAATTTTATTTTTAGAATTTTGTAATTTCTAAAAATTGGCCAGTGTGGTATAGTCAGGGTTTGCTAATGTGGTATATGAAAATTTCTTGTTATTCTTAATACTATTTGATTGCTGTTTATTTTTTTATAAAAACTATGAGTTTGAAAACCAATGTAAGTGTTATTATGAACTTATTTCATACCTTACAAACTTTATATTTGATTGTATGGTTAAGTATACCACATTACCCTACTTATGTGTACCACATTACCAGTCCATTTTACAAGTATTGATCAGTATATATACCACATTGTGCCACCATATATACCACATTACCTCCCAACTTTTTGAAAACAACTTTTTTGACTTTTTTCAGATTTTGCTCAATAACTTTTTTTAATGAAATTGCACACACTTTATTGAAATATATTCTGTAGCCAATACTTCAAAGATTAGCATATAAAAATTTGGCTGAAATTGATCTAACGGTTCCCTTTAAAATTCTACCTAAACATTAGCTATACCACAATAGCATCAGTTCCCCTACTTTATGTAAATAAATATAAATGACCAAGACCGAATAGCAGCCTTAGTATGGCTTTTCTTGATAACCAAGACCAAGACCATAGCAGTCTTGGTCTTGAAATGGTATCAGGGTCTTGGTCTCGAAATATTATTAACACCAAAACACGAGACTACGTCTGATTTTGCTCACTGCGATAATAATTAGGTTCCCTGTAACCTACGGTTCTCTAGTTTGGTAGCCAAAAGCCACCAAAAGAACTCTAAAGCATGAATTAGAAGGAGCAACATGTCTGGCACGTACTGGAATATGCAAAAAATGCTCACGATTCCTACTATGTACTGTAATTAAAGCCTTATTAAGTAGGTTTACTTCCGCTGAACTATTGCATTAAAAAGACTACCAAAGAAAGCCGACGGAACTCAGCATTCATTCGGTTTAATAATAGTGTACAATCAAACCTTTGGATTGATAGAAAGTGATGTGAGGGAAACTCAAATCTGCTTATTGGGCACTAATAACATTAAAGTGGTTGCAAGATAGCGCACTACGCTCATCGCTGATGGCTTTCTTAATGGTAAATCGGAATGGAATGTCTGCATATTTACAGACCGATCACTCATGGAGGGTTTAGCTAAGACTGGAGTGTTCTCTTGAAAATTGATCCTATCGTGCACCTTCGGAGGAATGCGTCGTCTTACCAAGCAGAAATGCTTTGTTTTTGTACGCATTTTACTATGTTCTGGATTATCAGGTAATAAAAAAGAAAATATTGATTGTCCTGGACAACCAGGCAGTGATAATGTGAATGCAACAGATATCTTTAGATTCAAAACTGACGCACAAACGTGAACACTAACCAGTTGCGTATGTCTAAGCGAGGTTATTCCGATATAAGTCGTAGGTGTGGAATGAACATATACCGAACACCTAAGCAAAAAGAGTCTACTTGAACCTGAACCAAGAATTGCTTTAGGCAATGGATTGGTAAAGAGTTCGGTCAATGAATGGATTGACTCCTTAGTTCGCTGTAAATTGCTGAGAGTCTGAAAACAATGTAGGCATTCCTCAAAGAGCCACTGGGCGGTGCAGTGAACAAAATTCTTGGTCTTAAACAGAGAAGTTTGTGCTTGTTGACGTGCCAATTTTAGATATCACCTTAAGAAGATGACGTTTATTCACCAAGTACATCCAAAGTGAATTTGCCCACTATATTTGCAGCGCTTACCGGATCCAGCTTTAAGCTTATAACTTACTGCGTGGGGCGTTGCCGAGAAGATTATACTAATGAAGCATGAATCGAAAAACGATGGAAAATAACTCTCCAAGTGGTACCCACAAGACTGTGGTTAATCCACCTGCCTCGGCAGCATGCACATCGGATTCGGAGGTGCAAGAAACATGTATAGTTAGGAATGATTCTCCTATAATTGCAACCAATATGTATTGGCCCTATGCTTCTGCTAGGAGTTGAAGGAGAATACATACATACATAAGCAAATAAAACTATTTGTTCAACGACCTCATCAGAAATCAAAAGGGCGAATTGAAATAGCGTGGTTTTCTTACCGAATAGAGTGTCTGGTTAATGTACTGAGACTTTAAGCCAAAGTTATTGGATAATTAATTCTTATTATTATTCATTAATTTTGCTCCGAGTACATCAGCCTTTTTGATTCCTTCTTTTTTTTTTTTTGTGCTTAAATTGGGCTCTATTTGGCCAGGTTAATACTGTTATGCATTATTTTACGCATTTTTATCATTATGAGAATTTTCTCATAGAATATAATGGGACATGTTAAAATATCTTTGCAAATTAGACAATTAATTGTTGAAAATTAATAATTACAGATCTGTTGTTGTTACTCGCGTAGTACGACACAACTGCTTTTAATCGCTATGAGATTTTCAGTATCAGGGTATTTTTGTGTCATAAGATTTTCGTATCATTATTTTTTTGCTTCATGAGATTTTTGTATCAAGGGAGTTTTTGCACCTGGAGATTTTCGTTTCATGATATTTTTGTTTTATGAGATTTTTGTGTCATGAGTTTTTGTGTCATGGGAATATTTTTATCAGGAGATTTTCGTAACATGAGATTTTTGTGTCATGGAATTTTTTGTTTCATGAGATTTTTGTGTCATGGGGCTTTTGTAGTATTGGAATTTTCGCTATCATGTGATTTTTTTAACATGAGATCAGATTTTTGAACTATGAGATATTTGTTTTCAGTCGACTGATTTATTTCCAAAAACCTTACCTAAGCCATCGCAAGGGTTCAATAACCTATAAAACATCAAGAGTTTGACAATAACATTGGCATGGCGCAACAAACTGTAAATGTTGCATGTGTTTCGCAACGAATTCAAACACAATAATCGACAAGTACAATTTTTACCCAATTCCCTTTAAATATTTTCTTTGACATAATCCTTTGTGCCAACGCATCGCACTTGACAGTTTTGTTTTATTTTGGTTTTTTTTTTTTTGGAATAACACAAAATCAAAGCAGCTTTTTAGAGTTTATGCTTGATCTGATTTTAAATCAGGGTTTGTTGTTTTTTACACTCGACTGTGGCATGTTTTGTAATGCGATAAGTTTTGGCATGCGGTTTTTGTTTTGTTTTTGTTTATTTTAAATTTGCATGAAAAAAGAGTGGAGCGTGTCGTTTGCGAAACGACTTTTAAACTAGGGGAAAGTTACAAAACCCTTTTAGCTTTGATTCTTTTTATGTGTTTCCCTAATGTTATCAATGTTTACTCAAGACGATGAGAGGTGTAGTTGAATTTTTTGTATGAACTTTAAAGAAATCCCCGCAATCAATAATTTGATATTGAAGTTTTTATGACTATGGAACAAGAACGAATATTTTTTAAATAGTTAGCTTTACAGCATCGGTTTTAAATACTGTAACTCATGCTGTAAAAATACATTAGTTTTGGAACAGACTTTTCTGATGTTCAGTCTTTCAATAAATCAAAATTTAATTAATAGCACTGCAGTGTTATATCGTATACCACCGCCCACCTTTCAAACCTAAATATAAAATTAATAACATTTATCTTCACTTAGCCACCCTCTTTCGTACTCCGCCACTCGACACCGAAACCACTTAAGCCAAAAACAACACAAAAACGCTGCCTTAAGCACTCTTCACATTCTTCTATTAAATTACATTCAAGCACCTAAAAGTATGCTTCATTTTCAACGCACAATATAAACGTCGCGCAAGCGTTGCCTTCAAACAATCAATGTTGGTAAAATGCATGAAAATGAAATGAAGTGATTGTAGCGATTCTCTTCAGAAGAAAAAAGAAGTACGAGTACTCCACCTTTAAAACCAACAAAAGCAACAACAGCTGAATAATAAAAACAACAATAGCTACGCCATTATTATACCAATACCAATAGTGATGTATATGTATTCGTTTACCGTGATAAATACAATCAACTGGAGTTGAGTATAAAAGAAAAAGCACAGCCGACAAACCATAGGAAGTTGAAGAGTAGACACTCTTGGACATTTCTAATGATGCACAGTGGAACTATTAATAACTGCTATGATCAAAATTTATTCCACATAGCAAGAGTCCCCAATCTTTAATTGAAAAATTTGTTCCCAAACGAATTCCAGGAAGCATTTAAAATATTTTTGAGTCTTTCTGATTTTTCTGGATAACTTCTAGAAGAGCGAATAAAAAAAATCTTCGAACACTTTTCCTCCGGAAGATCATTAAAAATCGAATCCATAAAATTTTGCTAGGTTTTTTTTTAAGAAAAAAAATTGCCTTTTGCTGATTTTTATACCCTACACCCAGGGTATATTCACTTTGTCGTTGCGTTTTGTAATGCAGAGGCGTGGCAGGTATAGAAAAGTATATATATTCTTGATCATAGTCACCTCCTGAGTCTATATAGCCATGACCGTCTGTCTGGCTGGGTGGTTGGCTGTGTGTAGAAATACATTTTTTGGGAAAACTGAGCAAGATAGTTCAATGAAATTTTTTACTTTGCCTCCATTGTCAAAGTTAGCTCGTAGGATTGAAAATGAGGAAAATCGATCAGCAGACACGCCTACCGCCCATACAAAAAATATATTCAAAATGCAACTTTAGAAGTATTTTTCACGACAATGCAACCGATATCCACATAAATATTACGAATTGGAAGCGCAAGCTCTAAAAAGAAACTGGTCAAGTTCGAAGAAGAAGGCGTGGTATCTCCAATATAAGTAAAAGCTTCAAAACGGTGCACTGAAAGCGTATTTTGAGGTAATGGAACTAAATTTTACTCAGATACTAAGAACTATAAATGCAAGCTCTGAGCAAAAACTGAGTCAACTCGAACAAAAGGGCGTGGCACCTTATAAGAAAAATTTTAAAAACACTGCAGTGTAGGGTATTTAACGTTTGGCCAGGTCAAAGGTTACGTCATTACTTGTTCTGTAAACTCCTTTATGTAACACATGTTCTTTGCTCATTATCCTGAAGTTTGCTATTGCATTCAGTACATTCACAACTCATCTTTTGGAGTCACTTACAGATCATCTTACAGAGTCATTTTTAGTCTTTGCGATTTGTCTTTTGGAGTAATATTTCACATTTTGAAGTCATTTTTCATCTTCGGAAGCCATTTGCAATACAACCTTAGCCATAATTTACGAATTTTTCTTAATGACTCTTTAAGAACCGGACAGTTTCCCTCTAACAAACCATTGCACAGCATCTGAAAACAAGCTTGTCCATTATTGTCACTTATGTATAGTTCTGAAGTTTGCTGTAAGACTCAGAACATTTTGAACTAATCTAAAGAAGTCATTAACGATTCATAAAGCGAGCCGGTTTTCATCTTCAGAAGTCATTTTTATCTTTTGCATTGTTTACGATTCATCTTAGTGGTTTTTCTAAATGAATATTCAATAACCGAACAGTTTGATAAGAACAAACCATTACTCAATTTAGAATACAAGCTCGAACGATTGACCTTATCACTCCGGGAAATAAAATAAAATATGACTCTTTAGTGATTAAAAGTTCGGGTACGATCTTTGCCTTCAAACTACATCTGTTATCACCGACATTACATAGTCTGAAACATGCCAGTCTAAGATGAAGTCTGTGGTCAGGTTATTAAAATGTCCTTGCATACCTAGGGACGCTACTATCGTAAAGCGGCATTTAAGATGTCAGGAGCTGTGATTCATTTTTCTGGTTTTTACACAAGTAGGCGGTTTTCTGAACTTTTTCACTTAACATTGTCTTGAAGTCAACATGAAGGTACTCTTTTTAAGAAAGATCTTATGATAACATTATTCTTTAGTTCAGTATTGTATGGTTTTTCAAAATGAAAAGACTTAGCCCGGGACCGTTTTAGATTTGGATGCTTGAAAAGTTTGAAAAATGTCCCCATTTTTTGACCAACATTTTTATTTAGCGATGAGGGCCATTTCTGCGTATTTGGACTGAATAAGTTCGAGAACTGCATGCCTATCTGGGCAAAATTGTTGTTTGGTGTAGTTCATGTGCTGGTGAACTGAATATCTTCAAAAATAAAAACGGTTGAAATGTAACTGTGAATAGTCTCTTATTGTGCAGTGATATCTTAGAAACAATCCGGTAGTCCGTTCTTTAGGTTTATACCTGAATTGCAAAAGGACTAACATAGACTTGATGTTGAGGTGCATTCGAGCGGATGCTATTTTCCAACGGTTGACAAGTGTATTAAGTATGTCATCACCAATAACCATATATTCCAACAGATAACTTCTTGTAATTTTACATAACATAGAATTGGTTTTTTCGAGGGTTTTAGTTCTTGAATAGGATGCCTGACGGATTGTTTCAGAACTTTGCTTAGAAAACCGTGGAACTCGGTCATCTAGACAGGGGCTGGCGTCAAAACACTTGAAAACAATAGTACATATGTATATTTGAAATGACCTAAGGTACTTAAATCTAAATTAAAGTCCTATTTTGCCAGGTCTATTAAGTTCTGGAGCAATTTTAGTACTCTAGAGGAGTTTGAAAATCTCATAATACCTCTTGAATCAAGCTCTGCTAGATTGCTTGAGATACAGTATGACGGGCAATCTGTTCGTCGTCTTCATGACAGAATCTGCGGGTTGCAATTTTATTAAGGTCTTTAAATATCCCAAGATTGTATATCCCTTTTGGTATTTTTAAGGGAAGAGGTACTTTGTGCAGTCTAATTTAATAGTATTCAGCCAAAGTAAATCGATTCCGCGTATGTCTTGGTTTTACTAAACAACTTGAAGAGAGTTTTACTAACGCCAGAAACGTGATCAGTTTTAATACATATTAAAGAGATACCCGTTTACACAAGAGAACTAACAACTTTGTTGCCTGCATAGATCAAGTGACCAGGAATCGGTCTCTAGTACGAAATTGTATTTAATTGTTGATGAGTATGTTCGCCTGACTGATGACTTGGGTTTTAGCCCAAAACTTGTTAATAAATAGACGCAAATGTAGATATTGTCAAGTGCGTATTTGTCAATTCGCCAAAGACTCCAAATTCTGATATTTTTGGACTCATACTACATCACCAACAGTTAGAGAAAATTGTCCACTGTCTGACATCAAACTCTGCCAACACGAAATCAGTACAAAATTGATGGATACAGACTCCAAACAAGTTAACTCAATTAAAGTGTTTCTCATTAAAGTGCTGCTCTTGCAATGGCTGGCATTTGTGGGGTAGTAAAAGTCGACTTACAGTACGAAGGGGGGAGATGATGCCAATACTATGCTAAATACAAGTGCAATCAAAGCTTCCTTTGACTGTGGCATCCAACTGTAGTGGACTGTCGAATTTCATTAATAAACGATGAGCGGTGTAATTGGCGGCTGCGGTGTTGATACCACTGCACAAGGACGATAATGTCGGTGTTTGCAAGTGATTGAGTTGTGTGGGTATAATGTACGTATATAGATCTCCTGTTGGTGCCTAAAAGTCCTTAAGCTGTATGTATTTTAGCTGCATATGTTATTGTTCTAGTTGTTATAGAGTTTATCACCTGGGCTTAAGCTTCAAATGACCGCATTTGACTTGCAATCAAAGCACAGAACACATTTCGATTAGCACCTGCATTTTAATCATCATTATGGAATATGAAATTCACTTTTCTTATAATAAATTGATTTAATTTCGTTTTAACAAATTTTAAGATATTCTAATAATAATGAAAGAATTTAAGTCAAGGACTATTTTAAAACAGTTTCTTTAGAAACCAATTGCTTAGGGATTTTTTAATTTTTATCAGTGACTGAAGAAAAGATTTTAAGTCTTTGCATTGAATAGACCATCCAAATTATTGAAAACAAAATAATAGTTCCAAATAGTTTTTTTCGATGTTTTTATATAATTTTTGATTACTACGGTTTTATTGATATTTTTCGATAAATTTTTCAGTTCTTGAGGTTTTTTTTTTTGAATAATTTTCGACTACTAAGGTTTTTATTTCAAGTTTATCAATACTTCTCGACTGTTACCTTGTTTTGATGTTTTACAATAAAATTTAAATGTTTCTAATCCTTTATGCTTTACAATATCGTTCGACTCTCATAAACTTTTTTTTCCTCTGTTCGAATACTTCTCGAACATAAACTTTTTTGACAATTTTTAAATCTCACGGACTCTTCCGTAGTTATTCGACACTTTTCGAACATTGCCAGTTTTTCAATAGGTATACATGTTCTATAACTTCTTAGATGTTTTTCGATACACTTTGAATGGAAAAGATTTTTTTTTATGTAACTTTTGTTGTTTTTTCAACTTTTATTGGTTTTTTCTATGCTTTTGACTTTTTCCGTCTTTTTGAATACTTTTTCAACTGGAGTCGAATTTTTCAATATATGCAAGTATTCAACTCTTATCGACTTCACCCATTTTGTCACAAACTTTTTGATTGGGGCATTGGGGCATATTTTTTTTTTTTTTTTTTGATATTTTTCGATACATTTTTGACTTTTATGTTTCCTTTGATGTTTTTTTGACTGTTACCGATTTCGATGACTTTTCGACATACATTGATTTTTTCGATGTTGTTCAATACTGACTGATACCGTTTTTACATCCCTTAGACTTTATCAACGTTTTTCGATACTTTTCGACTATCCCAAGAGGAAAAGTTTCTTGCGCTTCTGATCCAAGCACTTCAAAAGTGTTTGTCCCCATACAAATTTAGAAGCACACTCACATTGATTTTTTATAAGGCGTCCGTATGAACATCATGGGTTCGAACCTAGCCCGGGTGATTTTTTTTTGTTTTTTTTTTTCCTTTTTTTTTTATTTTTATTAAAATATTATTCAACATCTTTTATTTCGCTTTTCTTTTTTCCTTTCACTTATTTATTTACTTTTTTTTAATTGAATTAAAATTTTTTTTTTTTTTTTAATACTTGAATTCATTTATTGAATCTTCTCATCTTAGGAGACTATCAATAAGTTTAAAAATCTTAATCCTAAATAACATTATTATACATAATTAATCTTATATATAATTCAGTGTTCAATGTGTCTCCCGAGTTAATAGGGACTTGTACATCCTAGGAGTTCGGTAAGCGCGCAGTAGAACGCAGTTGTTGTACGTTCAGTCTTCTCACAAACATGCCGCCCGCCTAGCAGGAACTCCATACAAATTTGCGCCAGTAGTTCCGGCTGCATGTGTAGCAGGATCAAGAAATATAAGAAGAGTACGCGCCAGATACCGGCTGCATAGAGAAAAGTACGCACCAGATACCGGCTGCATAGAAAAAAGTACGCGCCAGATATCGGCTGCATAGAAAAAAGTACGCGCCAGATACAGGCTAGATACAAAATTCAGAATTCCGTCAGCTTAACATAGCTAATTGCTACGGATATTCATAGCAGGACGATCCTTTCTTTTCAGTCTGGAAAAATATTCTAAATTTTTTAACCTCCGTGCCAATGGATTAGGATGATGCAGCAATCTTGCAACGTAACTTTGCTTGTATTTGTTGATTTCGTCTTTGACCAAGGGATGCAAAGGTCCCGATGTATGTTTTCGTTCCGTATTAACCATGGTGCACCTGTCATGATTCTTAGAATTTTTGGCTGAGTCCGTTGTATTAGTTTAATGTTCGAGGAGCTGGCGTTACCCCATAACTGTATACCATATAACCAAATTGACTTGATGATGGATTTATATTAAAGGATTTTATATTGAAGTTTCAGACGGGACCGACTATTTATGAGCCAATGTAGACTGGAGGCTTTTAAATAGTTAACCATGCGTTTTTTTTGGCTTCAATATGCTTTCGGCACGTTAGCCGTCTGTCTAAATGAATACCTAGGTATGTGCCATTTTCAGATTGAGGGATTGAAGTGTTATTTAATGTGATAGGAGGGCAATTACCTCGCCTAAGGGTAAAAGTAACCTGCATGCATTTTTGTTCATTTACTTTTATGCGCCATAGCAGCAACCACTTTTCGATAGAGTTTAAATGAAGTTGAAGTTTTCGTGCCAATTCTAGGGGACAACGACTACAACTTAAAACTACAGTATCATCTGCGAAAGTAGATATGGTTGTGCCAGAGATAATAGGTAAATCAGAGGTATACAGTAAGTACAGAAAAGGACCCAGCACGCTTCCTTGAGAGACACCTGCATTAATTTTTAAAGGTGATGAAATAAAACTGTTTTGTCTAATTCTAAAATGCCTGCTTTTCAGATAAGAAATAAATGTTTTGTGGACGTTAAAAGGCAGTACGTGTTTAATTTTATTGATAAGGCCTTCATGCCATACTTTATCAAACGCTTGAGCTACGTCGAAAAAAACTGCTGTACAATATTCACTTTGTTCGAAAGCCTTCCTTATGTCATTTGTGATTCTATTAACCTGTTCAATTGTTCCGTGGTATTTTCGGAAACCGAATTGATGGAGCGGAAATACATTTTTTTCGGTTGCATAAGGTATTATTTTTGATAAAATTAGTTTTTCAAACAGTTTGGATATGCATGGTAAAAGACTAATGGGTCTATATGAAAATGGCAATGTACGATCTTTTCCAGGTTTTGGAATCATGGGTATTAATGAGATTTTCCACTCTGTTGGGTAATATCCATACTGAATTATAGCATTAAAAAGTCAACTAAAAAGACAAAAGCTGTATTTGGCAGTTCTTTTATCATTTTGGGAGTTATATAATCGCACCCAGGATCTTTTTTGGGACACATCTCTTCAACTACACTCTTTACGTTGCTAATTAATATGAAAGTTCAATTGCATAACATCGCTGTTTAATGGCAAATTAGGAGGAAGAAAGCCTTGAATAGGAGGGTTGCGTTGAAAAACTGTGCTTAAGTGATTTGCAAAAGCATCGGCTTTTTCTTCATCACTTCGAGCCCAGTTCCAGGCTGCAGTAATCTTTTTCTCGCTTACATCCTATGACATGCAATGTTAAAAAGAAAGAATAGTTCTTACGGATACTTTCGAACTGTGACCGTTTTTTTCGACACTTTTTCGACCAATAAAGACTCTTTGATACCTAGTTTTGTTTGTAACTGTGCATTTTTTCAATAGTTTTCGATTCTAATCGATATTTCAATGTTTTTGCAGCATTTGTTTTTTTTCAAGATTCGAATACATTTCGAATTTTATAAACTTTTTCGATCTTTTTTGGTACTTTCCGACTATTGTCGCTTATTCATGTTTTTCACTACTTTCGTATATTTTGGAGTGTGGCAGTTTTCTAGTTTTTTTTACTTTTTCGATCGTTTTCGGCTGTTATCGTTTTTTCTATGTTTTTCAATCCCAGGTGTTCGACTTTCAACGATTTTTCGATGTTTTTGGATATTTTTTGACTCTCATAGACTTTTTTGATGTTTTTCGACGATTACGGTTTTTTTTCAAATATTTGTCGTTCATGTCTTTCTCGGCCCTCAACAATTTCTTCGATGTTTCTCAATATTTTCGACTATTACTTTTTATTTCGATATTATACGGTATTTTTCAATAATTTACTACTTTCATTGTTTTTTCTATTTCTTGCAAAAAGTTTTGAGTCTCATAAACTTCTTTAAAGTTTTCCGATAATTTTTCGACTCTTTGCTTTTCAACTATCTAATGTTTTTCAATATTTTTCAACATTCATCAATTTTTCCAATGTTTTTCGATATTGTCTCAGTTTTTTTATCTTTTTTTGCTTTTTCGATTACATATTACCGTTCTTTGTTGTGTTTCAACACTTTACGACTTTCTTCGATTTATCGATGTTTTTCGATAAACTCTTATAAACTTGTTAGATGTTTTCGATACCTTTCGATTGTTGTCATTGTCTGATGTTTTTCAATACTTTACTGCGACCGATTTTCAATATAGATTTTATTTTAACCTTTTTAATGTTTTTAGATTTATTCCATTTTTTTTATACATTTTTAGCATGTTTTTTGATGCTTTTGACAGTGCATTTTTTTTGTTGTTCCATTTCGATTCATATCGTTTTTATCGTTATCGATAAGTATCGAAGAACATTCAAAACTTGGGTAACAGTTTTATATAATTGTTGTTATTACAAAATGGTGAATCGACAAACTCCACAGTAAAAAAAAAAAACATTCGGTTCATATGAGACTGATTGAAGCTTTCCCTTTAATTGCAGGCTTATAATCAAACAATTGTCTGTAATTTGCATAATAAATAAATGCGGCAAATTTAATTACGATAATTTTAATGCTATTGAATAATGGTAGTGGCTGATGGCTGGCACTCCACTTTTCTGCATTTTCTCCAACGTTTGCAAAAATTTCGTATGCACGATGCGCATTAATTCAGTTACGAATTCCCTTTAACTCTCACCGCCAATTGAAATCATGTGCAATTATTTTAAAAGCTCTTTTCACTCAGCAGTCAGACTAAAGTGACACTCTCATGCCTGGCACAAACTTTCACTGAAGTTCCATCTTTCCTCTCTCCCTGCTGGTTCAATTGACCATTTGCCGTATATGTGTGCATGGCGTTGCGTTTGGTGCGTGGATGCCTGCGTCTGTATTTAAATTACACCACTGGTCATTTGGTCACCACCGCATGGTCATTCTGTTGATGTAAATATTCTTGTTGTTGTTGTTGATTTCGAGCGCGCTTAGATTTCGGACCAAAAACTGTTTGTTGGTGGCTCCCCTGCGTAATTAACTTTAGTTCAGTTTGATCTCCCAGCAGCAGAACACAATGTACCCTCCAGTGATTAGAGCTATAAGGTTTGGGGAGCTTAGTGGCATGCTGTGGTTTGCATAAATGTGGTAGGCAAATACATCCTTATTTTTGCTGTTGGCATGAGTGATTAACGCAAATTGCCTGACAATATTTTGGCTTTTTTTCGTTGTTTGGTTGTAAATGTAGTTGTATGCATTCATCTTCTATAAGAATCTGAGATATTGGTTATACGAATTTGAATGTGCTCGTACGGTTGTTTTTAATGAGGAAGTGCCAGTAGGCCCAGAAGACTTTGTTACCCGGAAGTCGGTGAAAAAGTCCACTGTTTTCTTCTCGTTCATGAAATATTTTTAAAGCTGTTATTCATTCCGCAGGAGCGTTCTGGGCTTATAAAAATATTCAGTGCCTCCTTTTGTTTAAGCAATCAGCCCCTTCATTGCCTCAATGTCCTTTGTGTCCTGGTATCTATATATTAATACGCAAGACAAAAATTTGTCCTACCTTTTTTACTATGTTAGAAATGGAGTACGACTTTAAATTATACACCATTAGAAAAGTATTTGTATATTAATGTGCACAAAGTTAAAATTATGTTAATATTTTGACTTTAAGCCAGGTAAAATTAAATACAAAAGTTTTAATATTAACAACAACAAAATACACGGTCACACACAGCTGAAAAAAGTATAAAGCACAAAGAGAAAGACAAAAAGCATAGCACTGATTTTATGTTTTTTGTTTATATTTCGCTTGAATTATACCAGGGATGATAAATGAGCTTTTCTATGTTGTACCAAGTAGCAAAAAACAATGTACTTAAAGTGTCTAAAAAGTACCAAAACTTTTTAATACATTTGTGGTCAAATTTTGACCACTGGGCGATTCAAGTCTACATTAAAGTCCCATCATTTCATCTGCATAAAACTTGAAGAATTTCAATGCACTCCCAGACAAGCTTTGAGTTTATTGAGAAAGCCCTTAATGATTTTAGAGTCACCTGAATGTCCGAATAAATGCATAAATTGGTGCCGGAAATACCCCTTCGTAGCCATTCTCTTGCGCACAACTCGAAAGTGTGGACCTCCACCTGAGACCCGAATACACGACATACAAGCGGCAGTTACAATAATGAATTATTTCGAGAAAAGCGGCTAGGAAGAAAGCCATTGGGGCCCCTCCAGTCGGAATGGTCTTTGCTTCGTTTTTTGAAATTCAAAGAGAAAAATTGTCTTGGACTTTTTACTAAGATTACAGGGCAGTGGGTTATTGAAGCAATTCGATAAGAAATTCAGAGTTACTTGGTCACATTTGGTTTTAAAAATATGCACTAGCACATTCCTCCGGAATTATCTCTCATAAAGTGTTTCCCTGCGACTTCTCTGTTCGGCAAGGAAAGATTTACTTTTGCATATGGAAGTTATTGTAGAGAGTAAAATCTATTTTGAAGAGTTTGACAAATCGTTTATTTTGGAGGGGTTAAAGAAATGGTTGGAGCAAAATAACTGAATCGACCGAAAAAGAGATTGTCCAAAACTTTCATTCTTTACTCCTAAAATGGTAACTTTTTGATCAACCTAGATCATTTTCATCCAGACAAGGCAGATATTGCACTTGAATACGTGTTCGTGTTTGGAGGATCTAGGCTTGTCGTTACAGAAGTCTAAGAACAAAGTATGGACTGGAACTTTTCAAGGCAGTAATTGTTCGATGCATGTATGAAATTAGAGCACAGAAAATCATCTCCCAGAAGACTAGAGTGTTATAACGTTTTGCCTTAACCATAAAAAAGCGATCACATTTCCTATAGGAATTATCAAGACATAGGTATCATTCTTCAAAACAGTGTCCAATTTCCTGCCCAACCAAGAAGGTAAATGACTGAGGATGTTCCGTTTATACCACAGTACTTCACATCATGAAATCGACTGAAAATTGCTATGTGTGACTGCTGTATCCAGGCAAAACTATTCATTTTGTGCTGCGCAAATATGGTAGTAGTCCAAGAATAACACAAATTATATCTTAGAAACATTTCCAACTTTTCAGTTATCTTTCCAAATGTTCCTGCTAGCCAGCGATGTCATATTTCTATATGGTTGGGAACTGTGAGCTGAAAATATCAGCATATCGTACAGTTTTAAGAGCAGTAGCTCTAGTCGTCAGTAATACAGTGCATTTTCTTTTCAAACAAATGACAAGTCATGTGGAATCTGGAAAAGAATGGACAATTGTAGCTGGGTTGGAAAGATCGGACGACTGCATATATTGCGATGGAATAGTAGGAGATGCAGAGCATTCTTTGTCCGCCACAACTGATCTCAGCCGTGATGCGTGCTGGGTAGGCAAGTAGATTCTTTCAACATCGAGTAGAGCTGGAGGAAACTTGCCACAAATGGCATGGGTTGTTATGATTGGGATGCTTTAAAAAAGAGAAACCCAAACGCAGTTAGACGGTAATGGAATAATTATACTCTACCTTGAATTAAAGCATTAAAAGCAGATTCCGGATTGCCAAATACTCAAAAGAGGTTGAAAATTGCTAGTGGATGATGACACTCTCTCGAAATAACAAAGAAGTGCCTATTGTCCCGTATGATGACTAGCGTGAACAGAGCAGAGCGTGAAATGAGCAGAGTTATGAAACAGATTATGTTGTTTTAGGAGATGTATTTAGTATGCGAGGGAATTGTTTAAGGAAAGTGAAAATCCATTTATTGTGATCACCGGCACTAAATTACTCGGGTTGCGCAATTAGAAATGCTCACCTGTGGTCAATGAAAATACAATCCAAACGACCACTGATTCCAGAAGAATTGATAAAGGATTGTAAGTAGTACCATTATTGGTGCTAAAGAGTATTTCATCTTTAAAGAGTTCCTCAATCTTAACCAAAATAAACTGTTATTTAAAACATTGAGTGAAAAAAACTATTCTGAGATTTTCTTTGACCACTCTACATGTTAACGGTCATCGAATATACATGGCAACACACACAAGCTTCAAACACATTGAAAATTCACACATACTACATAAATAAACAATGTACATGTACAGCTTGATGTTAAAGATGTCACAGATACAAAATAAAACCAGCAAATCGAAATCATCAATAACAACAGAATTCAATAAACTTAACGAGATACAGCAAACGAGAATATTAAGCAAACGGTTGGAGTCTGCGATGCTTAGAGTATGAGCGATGAAATTCGGTTGAATTTCTTGGTTACTCTTAAAACAATGCCTATTGCTGGGTAATGAAAAGAAGAAATACACTTGCGAAAAGCTATCGAAAATGAGTGGTAGGATACTCTCTCGATAGAAAAAACCTACACTATACACTAGACGTCCTTCATACCAGTCATATTGGATAGTGTTGAAACGACAGCAGCTCTGGGATTGTTCGAGAAAAAAATCCTTCAGAAAATCTTTGGCTCTCCCTGCGTTAGCGAAGACTACCGTCTGAACGAACAAGCTTCAGCTCGATGAGTACTTATTGCGATAGTGCACGGAAGAAGATGAACTGGGTAGCCAATACTTTATCGCGTAGACAAGATGAAGAAGATTTTGTGTGGACTTTTAGCATTTGGTAGATTAGCGTTGGTTAAAAGCACTGGAAGATGAGTGTACAGACAGTTACTTGCAATAAGTAGCATTGCTACCTCACGTACCTTAGTAGTACGTTTATCCTTTTTCTCAGTCCATCTTTGTACCAACCAAGTACGGGTTGTAGGCACAATCCCAGTGCATTTAATTGGGCGTTCGGGAAAGAGATTTTGACAAAGAAAACTAGTTTGCTTGGAGTGTAGAATACTTGAAAGCTTGCGAAAAGGTGGGGTAGCCGATCTTAATCGAATAACTTTAGAAATACTAAGAGCTGAGTTGAAGAAGAGTGTATTGCAATTGAAAGGTTAACCTTCTGACAACACTATGCATCAGAACTATTCTACATATATATTTGTTTTTAAGCTTTTGTAATCGGAATCCATCAGATTAGTAGCAATTGATCATGTCAAGACGCAATCAACTCCTTGAACATTAAAACGCGTAATCCGTTGCTTAAATTTCAGCATCTCTAAGCGAAATTGGCCATACGCACACACAAATAAGTACGAGAACAGGATGCTGTATCGGTACAAAATTCCCTAACGTTTATATAAAGCGTTCAATTTCAATGGCCGGAAATGCAGTTTAAATTCTTTGCTTTATTTTTCTCTACACTCATGTCTTCTTTCATGGTTGTTTTGTAAATTTTATTGACAACAAGAGCAACAGGAAAATACAAGGTTTCCGGCAAAAGGACATCGTCAGTAGCAACATCATCGTCATCATCATCATGAATAGCAAGCAACAACTGCACTCATTGGTATCCTGTGTGTGCAAAGCAGTGTGAAAGGAAATCAGAGATTGAATGCCTCGAAGGTGAATAAACAAAAAAAAAAAAAAGGAAAGAGAGAATGCAGAAAAAGAGAAAAAAATTTTAAAATCATTGCAACGTAAAGGAAGCAACTCTTCGACGGTGTCGCTTCTTTTACTCTGATGCTGGTGGTTTTTTTTGCCCTATATATACGCGGATGTGTGCTATCCTTATGTCCACTGTTTTTTTATGTACCCACTGTTCAACATGTGATATCGCTTGATATATCTGGTTTGTAACATTTTCTCCATTGCTTTATTATTGGATTGTTGGATCATTCTATTTTCCTTTTGCATCACGATTTCCCCATGCAGCTTCTTCTTACTCACCGTCACAGTGAGTTCCTACTTTGCGCGCATACACTGAATCTCATGAAATATTCATTTTCGATTAGTCAACTTTGGCCGTGAGCGCATTTTACTTTATGTTGAGTGAATGATGCATATGGATGTGTTACTAAGCACACGATATGCGATTTAGTAACCTGTTAGGAAAACGTTGCTTGATGGCTTGACAAATGTTTGTAGAAAGTATACTCAACATACGTTCAGTGTATTAGATTTTAAAAGCAAAACTTTTTTTATTTTTTCTCTCAATACTCATTTAATTATTATGTTTACTCAACCGACAAGCAGTACTAATTGAAATGGAAGTGCTTTGAATTAGAAGTCCTGCCGTCATAACTCTATCAATTAATACTTCCATATACGTACCATTTGCAAAGTCGTTATAAAAGTTTTTACTCTCTAAAACCTTACAAATGTATGAAAATAACAATAAAACCCTACAAATGTTCAACATGTCATATTTTTTTAATAATTAGGAAAAAAAGTAAAAAAGCCTAAAAAATACTGATAAACCAGAATAAAATGAAAATGTGGAAATATATTGATATATTGGAAAAGTTTTTCAATATTGAAGCAGTCAGTAAAAAAAAAATTGTAAAAAGTTAAAAAATATATATCAAAAGTGGGACATTACTAAAATCGAAAATGTTGAGAAATTTGGAAAAAATTTAAAAATTTTAAGAGGATTTCTTTAAACATGTAAAAGCCTCGAGAAGCACGTTAGCCTCAAAAACTTTCGAGTCTCGTAAACAAAATTTTAAAAAAGTTTACCAAGCCTTGAAAACTTTCGAGGCAAATTCGATGCGTAAATAGCCTCGAAAAAAAACGAGAGCGATTGCTGTCAAATAAATGTATTGAAAATATATTTTTTGTTTTGAAAATTGGAGTTGAATTGAATATTTATCCTGAAAACAAGCTCGTAAACTTTCGAGTTTTTCATGGTTTACGAGTTTACGAGATTAAAGGTATCCCTTATTGAGAAGTATGTAAAAGTAAAAAAAAAAAAAAGTATTCGAAATATATTGGAGAACTAAAAAATATTGAAAGATCGAAAGTTTTGAATGAGTGGAAACAGTCGGAAAAATATTGGAGAAATCAGAAAATATTTATAAAAGTTTAGTACAATCATTTGGGAGAAAAAAATGATGTTACCTGGAAAGTTTTGCGGGATTTCTGCAAATGAGTTATTTTATAGATTTCGATGTGCTCTTTCAGAATTTCAACTTTGCTACCTCGTATCGTGTTCGCTCGAGCCGCCATATTGGAAAAATGGCGTCCAAAATCAGTTTTTTACAAATATCTCTTTAACGGTTATATTTAGAGAAAAACTTTTTATGACAATGTTGTAGCTTATAAAATTTTCTATAAAAATGACCTGTGAATTGTTTTCGTACGACTTATAACTCAGGAGATATCTTTATTCAAAATTTTAGAAAAATTAGTAAATTGTGAATGCCACTTATGAGTAGGCACAGTGATGTGTCAAGCTTATAATTACGATAACTTTTGAACGGTGAGTTGCACGTTTAAAATAAAAACACCTAATTATAGGGAATAACTTGCGCTACAAGTTACATATTATTTTTTTTTCATATCACCTATAGTTAAGGAGATATTTTTCCCACAAACCTAAGATTTTGAAAAAAAACGTTTTTTCAAAATGGCTCCTAAACGGTTCGTCCTAGAAAAAAAATTGTCAATGCATTTTGTAGAACGTTCAATTCGCTATAAGAGTCTTTTCGAGCTGTTTTTTCGTCAGACTTACCCTTCATGAGATATCGCGACTTGAAAATCATTCAAAATTGAACATAGTAGGGCGCATAGAACAATATTCAATTTTGAATGATTTTTAAGACGCTATATCTCATGAAGGGTAAGTCTGACGAAAAAACAGCTCGAAGAGACCCTTATAGGGAATTGAACGTTCTATAAAATGCATGGACAATTTTTTTTCTAGGACGAACCGTTTAGGAGCCATTTTGAAAAAACTTTTTTTTTTCAAAATTTTATGTTTGTTGGAAAAATATCTCCTTAACTATAGGTGATATGAAAAAAAATAGCTACAACATTGTCATAAAAAGTTTTTCTCTAAATATAACCGTTAAAGAGATATTTGTAAAAAACTGATTTTGGACGCCATTTTTCCAATATGGCGGCTCGAGCGAACACGATACGAGGTAGCAAAGTTGAAATTCTGAAAGAGCACATCGAAATCTATAAAATAACTCATTTGCAGAAATCCCGCAAAACTTTCCAGGTAAAACTACCAAATGACTGTACTAGTTGGCAAAAAAAGAAAAAGATATTCTACTCAAGAGGCCAGAGAATATTGAATAGCTCGGAAAATTTTCTCGAAGGTTAAAAATAGTGAAGTTTTCAAGAAATCAGAAAAATGTTGATAAAGTTGGAAAAATATTAAAAAAAATTAAAATCGTTAAAAAAGTGCGAAAACATTGAAAAATTCGAAGAATGTTCAAGAAATGGTATAAAGCTGGAAAAATTTGGAAACTATTGAAAGAGTCGAAGAATGTTGAAGAAGTCGGAATATATTGGGATAGTCGAAAAATATTGAAAAAATCCAAAAATGCTTAGGAGGTTTGAAAAATAAAAAACAAATTTATGTGGAAGAAGTAGTCCATAAAAAAATATATTGTAGAAGTTGAAAAATGGTGATATAGACGAAGAAGTCTTAAACGTTAGCAGAATGGTGAAATAGTTGAAGAATTTTAAAAAGGTCGAAAAAAAATGAAATGGTGAAAAGATTTGAAAAAAGATTTGTAAAATGTTGAAGAGCTCGGATAATTTTTAAAATGCCAGAATATGTTATGAAAGACGGAAAATGTTGAAAACAACACAAACAGTTCAAATAGTTGAAATATCCAAAAAATGTTAGAGAAAGCAGAAAATGATGAAGAAGTTGAAATACAACGTCGTCCGCTGGATACCTACACGGAAACACCAAACCACTGAGCTGATTTTTTACTCATGCGATTTTTTCCAACTGGGAACCTGTTTACATTGAGGACACTGTATGTCCTTCGTTATCAACTGCAGTGCTATTATTGACATTTGTAAAGAGCCTTGCTCATGGTGTGAATACGTACATAGTATGTTTAGTCTCTCTGTGTGGCCTCGTTAGACTTTAACTACTTACTTCGCAGTGAGTGCCACATGAGAGTGGTACACACATGGAAAAATATTTAGTTGAATTAACTAATATATTGATTGGAAGGTTATAAACAGTATTCAAAAACATCCAAAAGCATAAAGTACCATTGAAATACCTATATTTTGTACACTGAGCAACCAAAAAACTCAAAAACTAGAAAACTTGATTTGATTTTCTTATAAATTGTACGAATTATACGAATTGTCTAAAATCTTTTCCCCAAGATATTATAGACGGTGGTGTTGCCTTGCTTCTCGTGTCCCGAGTTTCCATAGTGAGGTTTTGTTTTTAACCTTAAAACCCGTTTTTTTGTGCTATAATCTGAATAAAGATCAACTAGCATAAGATTTAATATAATTTTTAAACTTGCTTTTGACGATGTTGCCTTGAGTTCACCAGTGATGCCTATGCAAACTACTTGCAAAATTTTTTCGATCTTTGTACATACATATATATGTATATTGGGTCTTATGATGATCTTCTCTCCAAATATTATTCTGGATTAATGGAAAGCATTAATTCTTTTCTTTGTTTATTCCTCGCATTTTCGATTCCATGACAATTTAGAGCTCAGAATTATGTTCATGCCAAGAATGATTGATTTGAACAATATTTTTTTCTTTGAGTGTACAGGCAGCTTTGTTGTCAAGGCCAACTGTTGACGTTTCTGCTTAAGTCCCACTAACACAAAACGATACCAAAATGTTAGTGTCTATTCGTTAGACTGTGAACTGATGATGTGCTTGCTTTCAGAGCGCTTTTATGTGTCCTAATTTTCGGCGGTAATGAAAGCATCATTTGACTCAAGTGACGAATGAATAGATGGTGACATGGTATGTGTGTTGACCAGAAATCTACAATTGTATATATGTGACTGTTGTGAATGGAATAGTGGAAGCAACTTCAGAAGTTGAAATTTTTTGGTGGTTTTTCAAAGCATTTGTTTTATGAATCTTGGAATATTGCGCACGAACCCGAAACAAAGAACCAATCGACTGTTTTGGTTTTTTCATTCGAAGAAAATCCAACAAAAGTGGTGCGAGGTTGGCGTGCTTTTCGATGAAAACCTTTATGTGGCTCTTCAAAAAATAGACCGTTAGTTCGGCGTGGTAGACGACCATTTATTTGTCATAAGTTTTCGATACCACTTGTTTACAAATGATTAAAAAATTTTTAAGCCGTAGGTGCCACTATTCATTTCCTATGTAAAATCGGCTGTTGATTCCGAAAATCAAATTATTTTTTATCGCGTCGTTTTCGGTTCTT
The DNA here is from genome assembly GCA_951812925.1 of Calliopum simillimum. NCBI lineage: Eukaryota > Metazoa > Arthropoda > Insecta > Diptera > Lauxaniidae > Calliopum > Calliopum simillimum. Next base: position 89,358,332 of record OX638372.1, read on the forward strand.
GGACCAAAAAAAAAGCTAGTTCCACTTAAATAAAAATATCTCAAGATCCAATATTTATGTTTAAACGTGTTACATATCAAATTAAAGGTAATTATATTTCCTAAAAAATATTCTACATCACTTTTTGGTTGGTTCATTAGTTTCGGCAAAATAAATGAATTTCTAAAAAATGAAAACATTTTTTTTCGAAAAAATTAAAAAAAAATCAAAACCAACTGCAAATTTATACAAATAAAAAATTTGTAAAAAAAACTTTTTGTTTTTTTATATAATAGCCTAAGTATTTGTAAAGTAATTACAGTCAATTAAAAAAATGGAAAAGTTATATGAAATTAAATGAAAAGTGAGCGAATTGCATTTTTACCTATTTTTTATTTTTTTAAATTTTATTTGTAATAAAATTGTATATTATATAGTGTGTATCGCAGTAGGTCACAAAGCATCTAGAAGGTGATAGAGGAGGCCCAGACTAACCAAAAATTGCACCTGATGGGGGGCTTAAATGTACCACTGAAGAGTTTTAAGGTTAAAACTGATTTTCTGTTTAGTTAATTGTATGAGCTTTTTGTAGAATGTTTTTGATTTATAGAGATTATGAAGATTTTGCAAAGTCTGGACCTTTAAAGTTGACATTTTAATTTTTTTTTTTCTAATTTTTGACTTTGGCGGCCGTTGTAGTATGAAAAAGGTAGTATTAACATAATCTATTTTCGAATCCTCGTTAAATTTCTCTTAATTCGGTGGTGCGTTTGTTATATCAATTTTTTTAACTGAAGTCAGAAAAAATTACTTTTCAACAACAATCATCTTCAAGGCTCCAGTAGAAGTGTGCACATCATATGCAGCGAGACGCATGCGAGTAACCCGTGTGTTACAAAGGAAAGTATGTTTTTCGACCTCAAATATAAAAGTTGGTAAGACAAATACCTACTAAATTAAAGAAAATCTAACGGGAATTCTAAAAAAAATATATAAAAAGTATGTCAATAGGACCTTCTTCATACTAAGATGACAGCCAGAGTAAAAAATTAGGAAAAAACAAAAAATTTAAAAAATTAACTTTAAACGTCCAGAACGGTGCAAGAATTACTTCACTCCTGTTGATCTTCGGACTGTCTATTTCGCCTATATTAGACCTAAACTAGAGTACAATTCGCACATCTGGGCTGGGGCACCAAAAACTACTTTGGAGCTGCTAGACTGAGTTCAACGTCGTGCGATGAAGTTGATTGGGGATGCAGATGTTGCATTCTCTATTGATTCTCTTGAACACCGTCGTAACGTTGGGTGTGTTACTCTTTTTTATAGATATTACCATGGGATGTGCTCTAGAGAAATTTATGGGCTGGTTCCATCAGTTCGTATATTTTCTCGCAGCACTCGGGAGTCCCATCAGTCCCATCCCTACTGCATTGCAGCGGTGTTTAACAGAACATTGCACTATCGTGATAATTCGTTCTTTGGTCGTACGATTAAGTTGTGGAATAATCTCCCTGCGAGCGTTTTTCCCGACAGTTGTGACATCGGTAGATTTAAGAAAAATGTTCATCGACACTACTCCTCTTCTCCCCCATCCCTCTAACCTATTTCCTTTTCTACAAATCAACAAGGTGCATTGTATTTAAATTGGCTATCCCCTGAGCGTTGGTTTAAGTAATAAAAAAAAAAGAAAAAAAAAACTTTGCGAAATCATCTTGAACTCTATAAACAAAATACACTCTTCAAAATCCCATAAAATTAGCAAAAAGTTTCTCTTAGAAAAAGATTTCTCTAAAATGTAAGGGTGACCCAAAAAATTTTTTTTTCTAAGCAAATCAAAAAAATCAGTTTTAACCCCATAATTCTTCAGGGGAACATTTTATAAGCCCCCAGAGCGTACTCTTACTGATATTAGTGAAATTTAGTTGGATTATCTCAAAAAAACGTTTTCAGTACAGTAATTTGAAACTTTGGCCTGTATGGGAGGTGCCATGCCCTCTTGCCTGAATTCGTCTAGTTATTTATCAGAGCTTGCATTTAGTGGTTTTAGTGTTTTAGTGAAATTTGATCGGATTATCTCAAATAACGCTTTCGGTATAGCATTTTGAAACTTTTTCTTATGGGAGGTGCCACGCGTCTGAATGCGCCTAGCTTTTGCTCAGAGCTTAAGCTTACCGTCTTAAGTGTTTATGTGTGGTTTTGTTTTTGCGTTATCGGAAATGATGCTCCTAATATTGCGTTTTGAACATATTTTTTGTATGGGCGGTAGGCCTGTTCGTTGACCGATTTCGCTCATTTTCAATCCCTCAAGCTAATTTTGACGACGAAGGCAGAGAACCAAATTTCATTGAATTATCCTGCTTAGTTTTCCCTAAAAATGTATTTCCACGCACAGACAGCCAGACAAACGGACATAGCTATACCTACTCAGGATCAAGAATATATATTAGGGTGGGCCAATTTGAAAACTGATCTCGGCTACCCCCCTATGTGAAAGTTCATTCAGTTCTATGAATATTTGCCCAAGGAACCATACCTCTACGTTGAACTTTAGTTCGGCGCATTTTCGATTGAAAATTTTACTTGCGTTTTATATTTATTTTTATGCTTAATTTTCAAAATTCTCATAGAGACAAAAGTAATATCATAATATGTTTTGGCTGGTATTCTCTCACTAATCAATAAAATTGGGTTACGAAAAGTTTACATGATAGCGTTGAATTGATTATAAATCATATAATGACATTATTTTTGTCTTTATAAAAATTTTTAAAATTTAGTATGAAAATAAAAAAAATATTAATAAAAGGTAAAATTTTCGATCAAAAATGCGCCGAACTAAAGTTGAGCGCAGAGGTATAGTTTCTTGAGCAAATATTCATAGAATTGAATGAACTTTCATATAGGGGGGTAGCCGAGGTCGATAAAATTTCGTCCATACAATTTGGCCCACCCTAATATATATACTTTTCTATACCTGACACGCCTCCTTCTCTGCGTTGCAAAAGGAAGGACAGAGTGAATATACCCTGGGTGTAGGGTATAAAATGGAAAAATAGTTAATGTAATGTTTTTTGATAATTTAATGAGTTTTTAGTACTCTTGCTATTCGCTTTTGAAAACATATTCAAGGATCGCCAAAAAACATTTCTCGAACTCATTATACAAGGTAATACAAAGCATATGGCATTAGAAAAGACACAGAAATAACAGGGGTACTAATGACAATTTCGATTGTATTTACTCTCTTATTTATATTCAAACATTTTTCTGTCTTTTTGTGAAAATGTTAAATGATATTAAGATTAAGTTTTAATAAATTTGAGTAATTCAACAATAACGCAAAAATTATTTTGGAAACACATTTCTTTGTTCAGGAACAACTAAGTGAGCTTTTCGATGTAGTCACCCACATTTATTTAAATTAGAGAAATCTGCTTAATTTTTTTAGCAATTTAAATGTGTTGATGGTATACTTAACCTTTCGCTCTAAAAATTTAGTGTTTTTAATAAAAAGAAACCACCATCAAAGTTGTGATAAAACAGAGTGAAACACAAGCTTTTCCGTATTTTATGAAGCAAAAACTGTTTGCAAAAAATAAATAAATTTCATATTTGTAAATTCGTTTTGCTTTTTAATGGAAGGAAAATTCAAAAAAAAAAAAAAAAAACGCACATGTTGATGAAAAAGTTGCAGTCGAAATTAAATGATGCCAAGATGAACAAAAAAACAAAAACTACGTTACTAAGGGCAAGCTGAGGAAAATCCTTTTGCTGGCTTTTTCAGCATGAACTTACTAAGAAAATGCGTAAGTTGCACTATATTTCAGTCTGCGTACATTTGTTTTATGTATGTAAGCTCTTTCTATAGAAAGTAAAGATTTATGAAAAAACTTTAGCCAGACAACAGATTTTTATGATAGAAAAATGTGAAAACGCGAAAAAAGGATGCAAAGTTAAATGTTAAAAATGCACAAAGAGTACATTAAGGACAGCATACAAGCAAATAATATGTGAAAGAAGTTAAAATTTAAACGTTTACTTTAAGCTTAAAAGTGAAAACTGTTTGTGAGAACAAATAAACTCACCAACAGTGGATTGGAGCCTATACCATTAGAATTGAATTTTTAAGGCCACAACATACTATGGAGTGCCTTTTTACACAGTCTAAGTTCTTAAAACCTGGTTTAAATTGTCTATAACTACGGGCCAAAGCTTTTACCAAAAAAAAAAGTATTAAACCACGTTTCAAAAATAAAAGCCACTCCTCAACCACACAAGCAATCGTTAAAAATTTTAAATCAGACATACCTATTTAGTTTTATATGCTTCAAAAATGGAAAACGGTTAAGCGTAAATTTTCACTGAATCAGAAAAAGTGATTTCCGCTTGTTCAGAGGTCTAGCGATTTTGTAATTACAAGTGAAAAGTGTATGTTTCTATCTATCACAAGTGCGGTCAATTCGACTATTTTTTTTTTTAATCTCACAAACATCTAGATTACTTGATTCAAGAGATTATTATTATTTGCCGCAAGTATTAAAGTAGTTCCATTTATATCGCTTGTGGTAAACAATTTTTTTAGAGTGTTGATATGAAGATTTTTTTATCACTCGACAAAAAAAATAGTATGTAGTAACTAACTCTTTTTTAAACATTTCCAGTTCTATATCTAACTCATTCTCTATACTCTATCACATCCTTGAAAATGTACATTGTACATACCTACAAACATTTGCACATATTTCAACTCTTACTTTCTGCTCTGCATTTAACACAATTGTCCTGTAATAGTAATAAGTCTAAACCTAAGTACCTGTATTTTGAATTCTCGACAGTTTTTCTATATTTTTCTCAGGTTTCCTTTTAATATTTCCATAATTATTTTCATAAACATGAAAGAATTTATGCAAAAATGTAAGTATTTATTGGGTGTACAACTTAAAAACCGGAATTTTTTAGCGAAATTTGATGCTTTATTGTGGAAAAATGTTACAGTATATTTTATTCAAAGTATTGTCCATTGGAAGCTACAACTTTTCCCCATCTTTCAGGCAATTTATGAATTCCATCCCAAAAAAATTGCGCCAGCTTGGCGGCCAAAAATTAATCTATCCAACTTTCGATATCTTGAACTTAAGTGAAGCGTATTCCTGATAGGGCATTCTGCATCGATCGGAACAGATGGGGGTCTGATGGTGCAAGGTCTGGGCTATAAGGCGGGTGAGCCAAAACTTCCCATCCACTATTTTCCAAATAGTTTTTCACGGGTCTTGCAACATGCGGCCGAGCGTTGTCATGATGAAAAATTATTGCTTCGTGTCTGGCCGCATTTTCCGGGCGTTTTTCGATGATGGCACGCTTCAAACGTATTAATTGTGTTCGGTACAGGTCACTTGTGGTTGTCTGGCCCGATTTCAACAACTCATAATATAACGGCCCCTTCTGATCCCACCAAATACACAGCATAACCTTGGCGCCATGGATATTTGGCTTCGAGGTTGATTTGGCTGGTTGGCCGGGTTTCACGAATGACTTTTTGCGCTTGGGATTGTCATAATGGATCCATTTTTCATCCCCAGTCACAATCCGATGCAAAAATGATTTGTTTTTATGGCGCTCAAGCAGCATTTCAGACATACAGAAGCGCCGTTCAACGTCTCTCGGCTTCAACTCATAGGGGACCCAATTACCTTGCTTCTGAATGTATCCGGCGGCTTTCAAACGTTTCGAAATGGCTTGCTGAGTCACTCCCAACGATTTGGCAAGCTCGTCTTGTGTTTGACACGAATCCTCATCGAGTAGCTTCTCTAATTCTTCGTCTTCATACTTTTTTGGCTGTCCTGGGCGTTCTTTGTCTTTGATGTCAAAATCGGCACTTTTGAAGCGTTTAAACCATTCAAAACACTGTGTTTTTCCTAAAGCATCGTCGCCATAAACTTCTTCAAGCAAACTATGACTTTCCGCAGCAGTTTTCTTAGCAAAAAAATGACCCAACAGAACCTCCCGCAAATGCTGTCTTTTTCTCGAATTTTCGAAGTTATTCATCGTGAAAAATAATAATGATGCACACAAGATAAAATTGTTTTGTTGACTGATTTTGACAGCTGTCAAATATACCTTCAAAATGACATATACATATATAAAGTTCGAGCTTTCACGATATTTATTAGTACGGACATCCACTGTCAAATTCCGGTTTTTAAGTTGTACACCCAATATATGCAAATAAGTTATAACAATATTGTACATAAGCTTCAATGTTAGAAATCGCTTAAAAATATGCAATTGTATTTTTAAAAACTCTTTTTTTTTACGCACCCTACTCTTTTTAGGAAAGTTTATGTGCACATGGGGACTATGTTTGTCTTTTTCATTATACTTAATCGCGTTTGATTTGATTGAATTGAATTGAATTGAATTGAATTGAATTGAATTGAACTGAATTGAATTGAATTAAATTGAATTGAATTGAATTGAATTAAATTGAATTAAATTGAATTGAAGTGAATTGAATTGAAATGAATCGAATTGAATTGAATTGAATTGAATTGAATTGAATTGAATTGAATTGAATTGAATTGAATTGAATTGATTTGAATTGAATTGAATTGAATTGAATTGAATTGAATTGAATTGATTTGAATTGAATTGAATTGAATTGAATTGAATTGAATTGAATTGAATTGAATTGAATTGAATTGAATTGAATTGAATTGAATTGAATTGAATTGAATTGAATTGAATTGAATTGAATTGAATTGAATTGAATTGAATTGAATTGAATTGAATTGAATTGAATTGAATTGATGTAATGGATGTATTTGAACGGGATATTGAAATTTAATATTCAACGGATTTTGAATGATTTAAAACAAAAATAATTTTATACAAAACCATTCACCAATTGAGAACAGCAGCCGTTTGGGACCCATCTATTGGACTAGCAAAACAGTGGCATATGTGGGGGGATTCTTTGGCTTACTGACACAACTGTCCTTTTTATACTCCAAAATTTTATTACAGAGTCCCTTTACCCTTTAAAACTCAATAAATTACCAAGAACAAACAAAAAAAAAACAAAATTCACCATAAAAAGCGATTGGACTAACAACTTACTTTAAATTTAAAAGTAGGCTTAGTCGACTCTGACTTGATAGTCCCTAGTAACCTCAATATCGATATCCAAAGCTGTTGTTGAGATATCACTCTAAAACCCACCCTCCATGGTCGTTTGGGACAGTCTATAAACGACCCCAAGTATACCTTTCTACACTTTTTAATTCACCTTAACACAAGGAAACCAAGAAAAATTTACTCGCACATATTTAAATTTAACTCATATAATTTAAGAAAAATTATAAATATAATAATCAAACATAAGCATGAAAAAATTTTAATTATAAACTAAAAATAATAATGTTTTAAAGGTAAACAAATTTTAAACAAGATAAACTTAGACTATAAAATATTTTAAAAGCTGTTTACATACATTTTCTTTTAAATCTTTAACTAGGTATATTAACAAAATTCAATTTAGAAGTGTATGTTTAACTAAAAAAAAAAATTAGAGATTCACAAAGAATCAAAATCGATAACTTGATGTTATTCTTTTGGAAAAATTACAATAGAGAACCAAATTGTTGCTAAAATTTTAATTAATATACGATATTAACTTGAACCAAAACAAAATCGAATAAAATAAAGGAAAAATTGTAATCAAAAAAAATTTAGATTAAACTTTAAAGAGAGATAATGTGGCTGCAATTCGCAAATAAATTTAAGAAAAACCAAATCAATAAAAACAAAAGAAGAGCATGAAATATTCTACATTGCTGCTCTTACCAATATTGGTAAAACAATAGAAAGAAATCAAACAAAATCCAAGATCAGAGCGAGCTTTTGCCAGTATACTGTGCTTTGGTTCTTGCTTGATACCGTATTTTTACGATATGCAAAAAAAATGATTTTATTGTTTTGTTGCTGACTGCGTTTTTTTGTGTGATAAAAAAAATTGATAAGAAAAAACAACTTACAGTTACGCTGAAGCGATGAAGGCCCTCAACTGCTGCTGCGATGTTGTTGTTGTTGTTGTTTGATGTTCCCTTGATGCAATAAATATTAACAAAAAAGCACCATGCAACAAAATATATAAAATTTACTTTTTAGCCAAAATTTTACAAAATTTTCAAAAACCATTATCTGTGATAACACTGTGATAAAACGAAATTTTTCCTGTGATACTTTTTTTTCTAACTTCTTTAGCTTTAACTGATTTTTAACTTTAACTATTTATTAAATTTTTTTTTTTTTTTTACTTTTGTTTTCCTTTCTTTAGGACTTTATCTTTTAAATTAAATGAATAATTTTAATATTACGAATTAATATTATTTTTCTAAATCAAATTTTATGTATATATCTACTTGTTTTTTTCTTTCTACACCTTTCTCTTTAGGCAACTTCTTTTATTATTTTATCACAACACTTATTTTTCATAGCTTTTCGTTCTAATTTTTCCTCACCAATTTCAATAACTTATTCGATCTGAACTTTTTTCCAAAAATCAAAATTAATTTTTTTTTCTTTTATGTTTTCTTTTGTAGAATTTTTGCGTTTTTTGCTTTCTTTATGATTTATGCTTAACTTTACCACGCGCACTTGCTAACTAAATAAAGATCGGCTTATGGTGTGTACTGCTGGTGATCTTTCAGAGAATTTTTATATGAAGAGATGCTTGATTGATGATAATAATTTTTCTTCTTCTTCTCTGTAGCTCTTTAGGGTCACAATTTTTAGCTGTCGCAATGGTCAATTAGGTTAATTATAGGTGATTTTTTTCCGCTAATTTTTCCAATGGAAATTTTCTATTAGGAGATGTTTCATATAGAAAACTCCCACGTTAAAAGCCGCTTTCCTGAATTAAAGTAGGAAAGTTATGTTTTTTCCTATTTTCACATAATTTTTTCCTCTCTTTTTCATAATCCATTTTTAATCCGATATTTAAGAAAAACTATACATTAAATTTTTTCCCTATTTTAAATGAAATTATCTTAATTTTCTTTTTTGTCAATTGTAAGAGAAAATAAGACAACGAATTAAAAATGGCTTCTGATCAAGACTATTTCTTATTTTTACTAAAGATTACCTGCTGAACTCTTTCGTTGGTTTTTTGAAAACAAGTATACCAGAAATTTTTTTAAGTTACTTTAACTTATGTGGTGATTTCCACCAAAAATGCAAATATGAAAATATTTATTTTATATTTGTTCTCCGAAACTGGTCTTCTCTGGATGATAGTTTAACAGGAAAGAAGGTATCCAATTTTACGGAAATAGAACGTTCTCAATCGAGTTATGGTTCAGTTTTTCTTTTATGAAATGCCAAAGTTGGCAACATTTAATGTGATAAAGAGTGGATTTTACTAAGCCGCTGTAATGTAACTAAAGTTTATATGAGCTAATCGTTTCAACTGAATACTTTTGGATAATCGCAATCAGAAATATATGACAAAATTAAAAAGAAGATATTTGAAAGGCATTTAATTTGCAGATAAAATTTCGTACATTACAAACCAGATAATATTAGGCCTTTGGCTTGAATATTATATGGAATTTACTGGCGAATATCTTTGGCGTGGTATATTCCAATTAATTTACCTTGCAGATCTTCTAAGTCATAATAATGGTTTCCAATTTTATTTCGTACTCTGGCTTTAATAAAAGCTGGTGATAACTTGGCATTAAAATTTCGAGAAAAATTGCTTTGCGCAAAATTTCGGCGAAAAACTTCTTGGCCAGGCTTAAAGCAGACTGGTTTTGAGCGAAGATTGTATTGCTCTGCATTTTTATTGTAAGCTTGGTTAATATTTTTGAGTACATCTTTTCGTAGCAAATTTAATTTATCTTCTCTTTTTAACTGAAAATCTGGTTCTTCTAACAGGGCTAAATCTCTTAGTAGTTTGTAGTCTGAAGCATGGGTTATCATATGAAAACCAAACAATGCCTGAAAAGGAGTACAGTTTGTGGATTGGTGAATTGAGTTTCTTAAATCACAAGAAATATATGCTAAATTTACATCCCATTCTCGATGGTCGTCATTTATATATGCTCTTATAGCTGCAATCAAAGAACGATTAACACGTTCTGATGCGTTGCTTTGAGGTGAATAAAGAGCAGTATATAAATGCTTAACTCCATATTTAGTCAGAAAGGCGTTAAAGTCATTGGCTTTAAACTGTGAGCCATTATCACTTATAAGGATTTCTGGTACACCAAAAGTGTTAAAAATTTCGTTCGCAAGAAAAGAAATAATATTTTGTGACGTAAATTTTCGTAGGGGACATAACCAGTGATACTTGCTACAGTGGTCAACTACGATAAGCAGTCCTATGTTTCCCTTTTTACTCCGCGGATATGGGCCTAACAAATCTACATAAAGACGCTGAAATGGTCTTTCTGATACTGACTGTTCTCCCATAGGGGGTCTTAACGTTATATTAGGAGCTTTTGTTTGTTTACAGATTTCGCATCCTCTAACATAGTTTCGAACATCGGTTACTAGCCCTGGCCAAAATAAATGTCTTCGAATCTTTTCAATGGTTTTTGCCATACCTCGATGAGATGCATCTACACAATCATGAGCTCGAATAATAACATCTTGTCGTAAACCTTTCGGAACCCATAATTTCCACGCATTTTCTTCTTGGTGTTCGGCACCTGTGTAATATTCTTTTCTAATGTATAAATACTTATCAGATACACGAAGATCAGGAAAAAGTGTCGGTGATGACAAATATTTGGTTTTGATTTTGTTATATTCTTCATCATTCAGAAACAACGGTGAATCTAGGTCGATTTCTGGGCCTACGAATTCAATAGCAGAAATAACAGCTTCAGGGATTCTCGAAAGCGCATCCGGGACTACATTATCTTTGCCCTTTCGATGAGTGATGGTGAATTTGTAGCCTTGCAGCTTCAGAGCCCAGCGAGCAAGTCTACCTGACAGGTTCTGTTGTCGCATAAGCCACACCAAACTCGAGTGGTCTGTTATGACCTCAAATTCTTGCAATTCGAGATAACATCTGAATTTTTGTATCGCTTCTAACACTGCTAGACATTCACGTTCTGTGACTGAATAATTCCTTTGAGCCGTGCTCAATTTTTTTGACATGAAAGCTATAGGGTGTTCTAAATTACTTTCTGATTTTTGGACCAACACTGCTCCTATACCAAAATCACTTGAATCGCAATGTAAATAAAATTTTTCAGAAAAATTTGGATTTCGTAGCACTGGGGTTGACGTTAGTAAAGATTTCAATTTTTCAAATGCGGTTTGTGCTTCTGGTGTCCAGCAAAATTTCTTTTTCGTCGAAAGGACTTCTGTTATAGGAAATGTTATTTCTGCAAAAGAGTCAATAAAACGGCGGTACCATCCACAGATTCCAAGAAATCCTCGTACCTGCTTTAGGTTTTTTGGAATTGGCCAATTCAGAATAGAAGAAATCTTTTCTGGATCCGTCGAAATTCCTCCATTTCCTATTATGAAACCTAAATATTTCACTTGCGTGACACAAAACTGACTTTTCGCTAAATTGAGCGTAAGATTAGCTTTTTTAAATTGCTCAGCTATTTTCATTAAAGCAGATAAATGAGAATCAAAATTTTCTGACACGATACAAAGATCGTCGAGATAACCAAAAACGGAATTACGAAGTTCGGGTGGAATTATTTCATCCATAAGACGACACATCGTAGACGGAGCGTTGCAAAGCCCGAAAGGCATTACAGTGAATTGGTATAACGGTCGTCCAGGAACCGTAAAAGCCGTGAGAGGTTTTGACTCTTCAGTTAACTCAATTTGCCAGTACGCATCTTTAAGATCTAATTTCGAAACAATATTTGCTTTAGGTAATCTAGTCAGAATTCCTTCAATACTATGCAATGGATATGCATCTTTCTTCGTGAAACTGTTTACTTTTCTGGCATCCAAGCACAATCTGTCTTTACCTGGTTTAATAACTAGGCTCATAGGTGAGCTCCAAGGACTTGATGACTTTTCTATTACGCCTAAGCTCAACATACGATCTATTTCTTCAAAAATGAGCTTTTCCACCGCAGGACTCACAGGGTAATAACGCTGTTTAACTGGAATCACTTCTCCTATATCAATACTGTGTTTTAGTAATTTTGTTCGACCCAAACCCTGAGTTTGAAAATTTGGGAACATGGCTTTGACTGATTCTAAGGCTTGTTGTTGAAATATTGTTAGAGGAAAGGATTGATCTGATGACACTGATTCCATAGATAGTGAACTAATGACTCGCGGAGCCAAATTAAATAGGATCCAAAAATCTACACCAAGTATAATTCGTTGTGTGATGGATGGAATAATAAAAAGTTTTATCTTTTTACTATCATTTTTGTAGTGAATATCTACCTCTAAAAATCCTAAGACAGCATGAGTTTTACCATCAGCAGTTTTTACATGGGAGGAAATTTTTCGATATTGAGGATAGTTCTCAAAATTCTTTTTCGCTAAATCTGCTCCAATGCAGCTTATGTTTGCTCCAGTGTCCAACAAACCTAGCTCACAAAATTCTAAAAATTTAATTTCTGCATAAAATCGCATATCAGTTTTACTGTTAAAGACTGTGGAAACTAAGAGCTGCTTTTGACATTTAAATCTTTTAAAATATTTACGCATTCGTAATGTATTACGTTTAGTTTTGTTCTTGAGAGGATCACCGAAAATACGGGTCTTGGCCTCGAGGTAATTACGAAGTCTTTCGTGGTATGGACGAATTTGATAACGCTTGCATTCTAACACATATGGTTCTGCAAAAGAAAATTTGCGTTGCAAAATTTTAATTTTTGGTTCTAAATCTTTTTTTATCTCTGAATTTTTCTTAAATTCTGAATGTTGTTTAAATTCTAAATCTGTTTTAAATTCTAAATCCTTTGAAGTATCAGATAATAATTCTGAGCTAGCCGGTACTAAAAATTTGGTTTGATTAGAATCTAAATTTTTCCCAGTTTTTAAGAGAGCATCTTGGGATTGTTGGATACCCCCTTCCTCTGGTTTTCCACTCTGCGTGACGAACATTTTGAACATTGTGGCTTGTATGTGTCTGGTAACCCACACCCATAACAAAAGATTTTCCGATCTGCCAAACAATCTTCCCAGTGGTGTCCAGCAATACCACAGTTCCAACAAGTGGCAACACGTGTATCAGAAAATGGTTTGTGTACAGCATCAATGGCTAAATTTATTTCATTGTTTCTTTCATCTTGCATAACTGAATCAATCTCTTCTAATGCCGAAATGTTACGACGCACATTGGAATTAGGAAACGAACGTGGTTGTACGCCTCTACGAAAATTTTCATCACTCAACAAATTTTCCCTCATCTGACAAAGTTTTCTCAAATGTGCTATAGAAAGTATAGGAACGTATAAGAGCTCATGACGTATTTCAGGCCTAAGGTTACACTTAAGTATTTCAATAAGTTCTGTTTCGTCTATAGACTGATTTAAACGATCAGAGATAGCACTAATCTCATCATAAAAACTTTCAAAGGATTCCCCGGGTTTTTGTTTCCTACTTCGGATTTGTTCACGAATATCAAAACTTGATCGATTATCTTTGTACTGGTAACGAAGTGCAGTACAAAAATCTCTCCATTGTACAGTATGTACTTGTTTTCGATACCTCCAGTACCATTTACTTGCTTTTCCTACTAACAGAATGTGCATGTTTTTGCATAATGACGAAAAATCATTCCCGAGAGAATCCGCCGTCAATGATTCAATTCGATAAATAAATTCTTCAACGTCAAGACCATCAACAGATCCATCAAATCGAGCATTCCAATTTTGTATAATATTTGTGATCTTATTTGCATTTAACTGTAACGAATTAATAGAAGTGGGAGGCGATACCTCAGGAATATTTTGACGTTGTGAAACATTTCTATTTGCAATATTTGCAGTAGGGTTATGTAAATTCATGGATGCAAACATCCTACTAACAGATTTTTCAACCATTCGCATAATGTGATCATAATTTATGGAATTGGATGAAAGATTTTCTCGACTAGCAAAATTTTCATTCAGATTACGATTGGGTCTATTCTGATTTATTAAATTAGCATTTTCAATATTTGGACTATTATGAACAGGGTTCTGTGATAAATCATTCATATCAATTAGTGGTAAATTTGGACTTGGAACACTTGCAGTTGCTGTTGCATTAGCTGCAGAATTATCGTGATTACGAGATACATTTTGTAGTTGATTTGTATAGGACCTACCATGAGCATTACGAGTATTATAACGATGTGCAGCTGTACCTCTTCCTCGTCCTACAGATCTTACGGTTGGTATTCGAGTATCAGTACGTGGGGTTAATGAAAATTGTTTGAAATCTCTAGCATGACATAGTTTTTTGCAAGCTGGGCATTCACGGTATTCTTTCACATAATTTTCAAGACATATTTTATGAAAAACATGGTCGCAAATTGTAAGGTAGCAATCTAAAGCATCTGTCATTAAAGAATTGCAAACTCCGCAAAGATTCTCAGCAGCTTCAGCAGCTTGCTGGGATAAATTTTCTTCACTAAGTGCTAAATTTGGCATTTTAAACAAAATTTTAATTATTAACTTAATCTTTAAAGTACGGAATTTTAAATTTTGTTGATTTAAAATAAACTTTTATCAAAATCGAAAATAATTTAAATGTTTCCTTGTATGTGTGGGTGAAATAAAAGGTAGAAAGGTTAACACAAATTCTTATCGTGGTTACTAAGGATAGACAACAAAAATGGGCTATTGGTTTTTAGACAAACTTTTTCATATGTTGAAAGAGTTGCTTGAAACTTTAGATATTTTCCCAAAATACACTTGACAGGACAATAAAATGCACGACAACTAGACAGTATGGCATAATACCGTATTCCATATCAAAATACTTTTCTGAATGGTATCCAAAATCAAAATTTTTTTTTTAAATTGGATTAACAACTTTCAACTCTTAAAGCAATTTTGATTCGAAAGTAACACAAAAAAAATTAAGTGGTCATATATTCGGTCTTAAGCCAAATACACGAATTTCCGACAAAGATTTTGCATTTATTAAAATCAAGCTTACCAAAAGATACATAATTACAAAAAAAAATTAATTTAAATTTAATTAAAAATTTAAGCAAATGACATCTAACAATCGGAAGTTTTGAGACACATCATCATAAGCCAAGAATTTTAGTACTAGTAGCACTTATGTTCATAGAAGCGTAAGCATAGCTTCTAATTTAAAGTTTAGTTCAAAAATTCAAAAAATTTATAAACTTCTATGGCTTGTATGAGTGTTTGTGCCCCACGTTGGGCGCCAAAAATTTGTAATGGATGTATTTGAACGGGATATTGAAATTTAATATTCAACGGATTTTGAATGATTTAAAACAAAAATAATTTTATACAAAACCATTCACCAATTGAGAACAGCAGCCGTTTGGGACCCATCTATTGGACTAGCAAAACAGTGGCATATGTGGGGGGATTCTTTGGCTTACTGACACAACTGTCCTTTTTATACTCCAAAATTTTATTACAGAGTCCCTTTACCCTTTAAAACTCAATAAATTACCAAGAACAAACAAAAAAAAAACAAAATTCACCATAAAAAGCGATTGGACTAACAACTTACTTTAAATTTAAAAGTAGGCTTAGTCGACTCTGACTTGATAGTCCCTAGTAACCTCAATATCGATATCCAAAGCTGTTGTTGAGATATCACTCTAAAACCCACCCTCCATGGTCGTTTGGGACAGTCTATAAACGACCCCAAGTATACCTTTCTACACTTTTTAATTCACCTTAACACAAGGAAACCAAGAAAAATTTACTCGCACATATTTAAATTTAACTCATATAATTTAAGAAAAATTATAAATATAATAATCAAACATAAGCATGAAAAAATTTTAATTATAAACTAAAAATAATAATGTTTTAAAGGTAAACAAATTTTAAACAAGATAAACTTAGACTATAAAATATTTTAAAAGCTGTTTACATACATTTTCTTTTAAATCTTTAACTAGGTATATTAACAAAATTCAATTTAGAAGTGTATGTTTAACTAAAAAAAAAAATTAGAGATTCACAAAGAATCAAAATCGATAACTTGATGTTATTCTTTTGGAAAAATTACAATAGAGAACCAAATTGTTGCTAAAATTTTAATTAATATACGATATTAACTTGAACCAAAACAAAATCGAATAAAATAAAGGAAAAATTGTAATCAAAAAAAATTTAGATTAAACTTTAAAGAGAGATAATGTGGCTGCAATTCGCAAATAAATTTAAGAAAAACCAAATCAATAAAAACAAAAGAAGAGCATGAAATATTCTACATTGCTGCTCTTACCAATATTGGTAAAACAATAGAAAGAAATCAAACAAAATCCAAGATCAGAGCGAGCTTTTGCCAGTATACTGTGCTTTGGTTCTTGCTTGATACCGTATTTTTACGATATGCAAAAAAAATGATTTTATTGTTTTGTTGCTGACTGCGTTTTTTTGTGTGATAAAAAAAATTGATAAGAAAAAACAACTTACAGTTACGCTGAAGCGATGAAGGCCCTCAACTGCTGCTGCGATGTTGTTGTTGTTGTTGTTGTTGTTTGATGTTCCCTTGATGCAATAAATATTAACAAAAAAGCACCATGCAACAAAATATATAAAATTTACTTTTTAGCCAAAATTTTACAAAATTTTCAAAAACCATTATCTGTGATAACACTGTGATAAAACGAAATTTTTCCTGTGATACTTTTTTTTCTAACTTCTTTAGCTTTAACTGATTTTTAACTTTAACTATTTATTAAATTTTTTTTTTTTTTTTACTTTTGTTTTCCTTTCTTTAGGACTTTATCTTTTAAATTAAATGAATAATTTTAATATTACGAATTAATATTATTTTTCTAAATCAAATTTTATGTATATATCTACTTGTTTTTTTCTTTCTACACCTTTCTCTTTAGGCAACTTCTTTTATTATTTTATCACAACACTTATTTTTCATAGCTTTTCGTTCTAATTTTTCCTCACCAATTTCAATAACTTATTCGATCTGAACTTTTTTCCAAAAATCAAAATTAATTTTTTTTTCTTTTATGTTTTCTTTTGTAGAATTTTTGCGTTTTTTGCTTTCTTTATGATTTATGCTTAACTTTACCACGCGCACTTGCTAACTAAATAAAGATCGGCTTATGGTGTGTACTGCTGGTGATCTTTCAGAGAATTTTTATATGAAGAGATGCTTGATTGATGATAATAATTTTTCTTCTTCTTCTCTGTAGCTCTTTAGGGTCACAATTTTTAGCTGTCGCAATGGTCAATTAGGTTAATTATAGGTGATTATAGGTGATTTTTTTCCGCTAATTTTTCCAATGGAAATTTTCTATTAGGAGATGTTTCATATAGAAAACTCCCACGTTAAAAGCCGCTTTCCTGAATTAAAGTAGGAAAGTTATGTTTTTTCCTATTTTCACATAATTTTTTCCTCTCTTTTTCATAATCCATTTTTAATCCGATATTTAAGAAAAACTATACATTAAATTTTTTCCCTATTTTAAATGAAATTATCTTAATTTTCTTTTTTGTCAATTGTAAGAGAAAATAAGACAACGAATTAAAAATGGCTTCTGATCAAGACTATTTCTTATTTTTACTAAAGATTACCTGCTGAACTCTTTCGTTGGTTTTTTGAAAACAAGTATACCAGAAATTTTTTTAAGTTACTTTAACTTATGTGGTGATTTCCACCAAAAATGCAAATATGAAAATATTTATTTTATATTTGTTCTCCGAAACTGGTCTTCTCTGGATGATAGTTTAACAGGAAAGAAGGTATCCAATTTTACGGAAATAGAACGTTCTCAATCGAGTTATGGTTCAGTTTTTCTTTTATGAAATGCCAAAGTTGGCAACATTTAATGTGATAAAGAGTGGATTTTACTAAGCCGCTGTAATGTAACTAAAGTTTATATGAGCTAATCGTTTCAACTGAATACTTTTGGATAATCGCAATCAGAAATATATGACAAAATTAAAAAGAAGATATTTGAAAGGCATTTAATTGTACATTACATTGAATTGAATTGAATTGAATTGAATTGAATTGAATTGAATTGAATTGAATTGAATTGAATTGAATTGAATTGAATTGAATTGAATTGAATCGAATTGAATTGAATTGAATTGAATTGAATTGAATTGAATTGAATTGAATTGAATTGAATTGAATTGAATTGAATTGAATTGAATTGAATTGAATTGAATTGAATTGAATTGAATTGAATTGAATTGAATTGAATTGAATTGAATTGAATTGAATTGAATTGAATTGAATTGAATTGAATTGAATTGAATTGAATTGAATTGAATTGAATTGAATTGAATTGAATTGAATTGAATTGAATTGAATTGAATTGAATTGAATTGAATTGAATTGAATTGAATTGAATTGAATTGAATTGAATTGAATTGAATTGAATTGAATTGAATTGAATTGAATTGAATTGAATTGAATTGAATTGAATTGAATTGAATTAAATTGAATTGAATTGAATTGAATTGAATTGAATTGAATTGAATTGAATTGAATTGAATTGAATTGAATTGAATTGAATTGAATTGAATTGAATTGAATTGAATTGAATTGAATTGAATTGAATTGAATTGAATTGAATTGAATTGAATTGAATTGAATTGAATTGAATTGAATTGAATTGAATTGAATTGAATTGAATTGAATTGAATTGAATTGAATTGAATTGAATTGAATTGAATTGAATTGAATTGAATTGAATTGAATTGAATTGAATTGAATTGAATTGAATTGAATTGAATTGAATTGAATTGAATTGAATTGAATTGAATTGAATTGAATTGAATTGAATTGAATTGAATTGAATTGAATTGAATTGAATTGAATTGAATTGAATTGAATTGAATTGAATTGAATTGAATTGAATTGAATTAAATTGAATTGAATTGAATTGAATTGAATTGAATTGAATTGAATTGAATTGAATTGAATTGAATTGAATTGAATTGAATTGAATTGAATTGAATTGAATTGAGTTGAATTGAATTGAATTGAATTGAATTGAATTGAATTGAATTGAATTGAATTGAGTTGAATTGAGTTGAATTGAGTTGAATTGAGTTGAATTGAATTGAGTTGAATTAAATTGAATTGAATTGAATTGAATTGAATTGAATTGAATTGAATTGAATTGAATTGAATTGAGTTGAATTGAATTGAATTGAATTGAATTGAATTGAGTTGAGTTGAGTTGAATTGAATTGAATTGAATTGAATTGAATTGAATTGAATTGAGTTGAATTGAATTGAATTGAATTGAATTGAATTGAATTGAATTGAATTAAATTAAATTAAATTAAATTAAATTAAATTAAATTAAATTAAATTAAATTAAATTAAATTAAATTAAATTAAATTAAATTAAATTAAATTAAATTAAATTAAATTAAATTAAATTAAATTAAATTAAATTAAATTAAATTAAATTAAATTAAATTAAATTAAATTAAATTAAATTAAATTAAATTAAATTAAATTAAATTAAATTAAATTAAATTAAATTAAATTAAATTAAATTAAATTAAATTAAATTAAATTAAATTAAATTAAATTAAATTGAATTAAATTGAATTAAATTGAATTAAATTGAATTAAATTGAATTAAATTGAATTAAATTGAATTAAATTGAATTAAATTAAATTAAATTAAATTGAATTGAATTGAATTGAATTGAGTTGAATTGAATTGAATTAAATTGAAATGAATTGAATTGAGTTGAATTGAATTGAATTGAATTGAATTGAATAAATGTGACTTATTCGTTCCTGATCGAATGTAGGTTCCTCACTTCTTTTAATTTTATAGCTAATTTTTATTTATATTTATTTTTTTCCCTCTCTCGCTCTTGTATTTGTTATTTATTGTAACACACACATTACAATACCATTTACTACACGCTCTATCACTAAGCGCCCACTGTATGCCATAGAGGGTAGTGAGCGTTGTGCAAGCATCCAAAGGATTTTATCTAATATTTATTATTGTAGATATTTTATTGCACAAAGCTGCATAAAAATGGACGAACATTCCTTTTTTTATGCTTTTGTTGTAGTTGCTGTTGTGTAAAACTCTTCTACGAACTCTTACAAAACGCTCCAATATTTGTATGTATGTGTGTTTCAGCTTTTGTTTATGTGCATGGCTGTGTGTGTGTTTGAAAAAAGTACATAATCTATTTTGGTCATTTATTAAGAAAAGCACTGCCTCAGCTGTTATTTTGGGCAACACAAGGAGTGGACATTTTTCAAAAGAGCAAAAGAGATTAAAAACTATTTAATAGCTAAATGCTGGTGCAAGGAGTAGGAAAATTATTAATAAAATAATTTCTAAAAATGAGAAGCTAGTTCGTAACCTATCCTTAGCTACATACATTTACTTAAGACAGTGAAAGTAAAGTTTTTTTTAGAGGTATAGAACTTCGAATTGAAATAAAACACAAGAAAATCGTTTTAATGTCCATCAATTTGGCTTTATTGGAAGGATAATTTTATGCCATTAATGTTTAAATATGATTTCGGGCATGTGGCCGCCGCGGCTGGCTCGAATAAAGCCAATTCTACAGGTCCAATTTTCAACCACTTTTTCGAGCATATGGGGCCGTATGTCAGCAATAACGCCACGAATGTTGGCTCCCAAGTCCCCTAACGTTTCTGGTTTGTTGGCGTAGACGAGCGACTTCACATATTCCCAAAGAAAATAATCCAATGGTGTCAAATCACACGATCTTGGTGGCCAATTGACACGTCCATTCCGCGAAATTATGCGCTCATCGAATGTTTCCTTCAATAAATCGATTGTGACGTGCGCTGTGTGGCATGTAACGCCGTCTTGTTGGAACCACAACTCATCCACATTCATGCCATCCAATTCGGGAACAAAATAGTCGGTTATCATGGCTCTATACCTGTCTCCATTAACGGTAACTGACTCTCCAGCATTATTTCGGAAGAAGTATGGCCCAATGACTCCACCAGCCCATAGAGCACACCAAACAGTCAGTTTTTGTCGATGTAATGGCGTCTCAAGGGTCTCATGTGGATTCTCTTCACTCCAAATGCAGCAATTTTGCTTGTTGACGTAGCCATTCAACCAAAAATGAGCCTCATCACTGAACAAAATTTTGCGATGAAAATCAGCATCGAGATCAATCTCATTTTCGGCCCATACACCAAAATCACGACGCATTGCATGGTCTCGCGGCTTCAATTCTTGCACAAGCTGGATCTTGTAAGGTCGCAAGCCAAGATCTTTGCGCAAAATAAAGTTGATGAACAAAGCTCCAATTGCTGTGCACGGTGGCGAATCGATTCATTCGGGTCCTCTTCAACATTTTGCTCTACAGCGGCAATTGTTTCTTCGGTGCGCACTGTTCGACGTCTCTGCGGATGCGTATTATCACATAGAGTAAACGTAGTGCGAAAACGATCCATGGTTAACCGAATTAATTGCTCTGATGGACGATTATGTCGACCATAAAATGGACGGAGCTTGCGGTAAACTTCGCGAACTGAACCATTATTTTCGAAATAAATTTGCACGATTTGCAAGCGATGTTCTTTTGTCAACCTGTTCATGATGAAATGCAAACCAAACTGAACATAAATGACATTAGAGTTGCCAAATTTGACCACAAAATGCCAGTTTTAAATCTATTCAAAAAACAAACCTCTAAAAAAAACACCCTTTATTATATTTTGCAGATTTAAAAATATATAGTGAATTGTTTTCTAAGCCGTTTAATGATACTGGCACTTTTGAATGTCAAAGTTTATATAAAATTTAATCAAATAAAAAACGTTCAAACCAAAAAGTTAGAATGTTTCAATGTGCATTCTGCTGCTCCTTGGATGATCGATATTTGGTTGTAAGCCACCTCTCCTCTCCTCTCCTCTCCTCTCCTCTCCTCTCCTCTCCTCTCCTCTCCTCTCCTCTCCTCTCCTCTCCTCTCCTCTCCTCTCCTCTCCTCTCCTCTCCTCTCCTCTCCTCTCCTCTCCTCTCCTCTCCTCTCCTCTCCTCTCCTCTCCTCTCCTCTCCTCTCCTCTCCTCTCCTCTCCTCTCCTCTCCTCTCCTCTCCTCTCCTCTCCTCTCCTCTCCTCTCCTCTCCTCTCCTCTCCTCTCCTCTCCTCTCCACCAGTCCATTCCTTTTGGGTTTTGGTAAAGGATTTGTTGTTCTTTCGGCAACAAACTGAAAGAATCAAAGCTCCGTTAGTCCCTTTATGAGATTATAACCTCCACTCTGAGCTCATGATAGCTTAGTGCTTTGTGTAATCTAACCAGGCTCGAACAAGTTTCGTATACATTTACTCTCTGACCTTGAACCACATTCTTCTGAGAAATGAGTCCTATGGTCTCGTCAAAAGTAAAGTATTTAGTCCCAGATCCAAGGCTGCCAATAATCGTTTATCATACGACAGTTCAGAATCGATAAAGATAACTTTGTTGTATCTGATGAGTTTTTTCGTTGAGTCACTTACAGCTTAGAAGTAAACATTATATGAGCATTGAATTGACTTTGTCAGAGCAATTTAACAATTAAACAGGCGCCTGTTTTACGTTTATTAATTTTATTTGCTTCTTCTTTGAGATGGCTATAAATACAACGCGTCTTCTCTCTTCAACTTGCAAATTTGCTAACAACATTGTAGCTCATCAATCTTCCCTTAACTACCTCATTTTCTTCAACTACCCTCTGCGCCTTCGTTTGAACTTTCAGCAAAGTGATCAACTTTAATTGCGAGTTCAAATCTTTTTTCTTTTAAAATTCATCCCAAGTCAGAAAACTTTTGTCTGTCCGTCAAATGTGTGCCGTTCATGAATGATGATGTTATTTTTATTGCTTTTATTGTAATTTTATTGCCATAAAAAAAAACTTTCATCTAATTTAGGAATGGGTAGAGGAGAAGTGGTGATACCGATGTTAATAAGCACCAAATAAGCAACAGAATACTGTGGTTGACTTAGGAGACTGAATGTCTGACTGGCTGAAAATGAAGCACCAAGTGTACCAGCATTTTTTCAAAATTAAGTGCGTGCATTGAAAACTTTAGCAGGGCTCTCAAGAAGTGGGTGGATTTTTTCTTTTTTATTTTGTCTCTAGTGGATTTTAAGATTCTTTGGTTGTAAATTTTTAATTTCACTTTGATGAGGTTTTTATTGCTCTTCTGTATCTTTTTTGTTTTTAGATTTTAGTGTTAATTATTGCGAATTTTGTGGGGTTGAAAAGTTTTATTAACAACGGGGGAATTTTTGTTACATAATTTACCCTGATGGATGCTAACGCTATTCGCATCATACACAAAGTTAATATACAATACCTATTATATAGTCATTTTTAAAAACTAAAAGGATAATTTTTGCCAAAGGACAGTTTTATAATGAAACTTCAGACAAATCAATACCTAAAACAGAACCGGAAAAACAGTCTAAAACAGTGTTCATCAATCTCTTAATGTGTATATAAGTAAGTATAAGATCAAATCGTCTTTATTAGATAAAGGATCTTTACCCAAATATTCAGATCTACATATCTAACAACTTCAGTCTCAATGGCAATCGGCTCTAACAGTACAGCTAAGTTGAGGTATTTCAATCATATTCTTGTTCTTGTTGTGCCAAATCTTTTTGGATTTAGAAAAGACTCATGTATAGACATATTTAGAGGGCGAAAGGGGCCCACTCTCAGCTCTTTATAGTGCGCTCACAGTAGTCTAGGAGAGGGCGCTTTCCTGCTATAAATCTGTAAATATATGTATCCAAACAGATAATGTTATCATTTCACAAATTTAACGTAAATTATATAGTAAGCTAGCTATTACCCGGTGAGCGTTACCTCCCTTCGCTTGCTAACAAACTCAAAGTGCCCGTAGAGCAGATGCACTTCGTGTAATATCACACTATGAAAAATCGCACAAACAATCGTTTAAGAAGAACTGTGTTAACATGTTGCCGTCTAAGATACAGGTTATATTTGATTTCTGAGGTATAATCTTTTGCATTTAGCTCTTAGTTGAAAATGAGCGTGATTGGATGAAAGACACGCCCACCTTTCATGTAGTCCGAAACTTTCCGCCATTTTGTTTTGTAAAATTTTATCCAAAATTCGGAATCAAAAATAAAAATAAAATTTCGGATCCACCATTTTGTTTTCAAAAAATTTCGGAATCAGCAATCCCAAAAACACTACTAGCCACATTTTCGATGTGATATAATCATTCATTGAGAAAAATTTCCGCCATTTTAGACCCGCCATTTTGTTTTCAATGAATTTGGTCCCGAATTCAGAATCAGCTACCTTTTAAACCTGCTTAGCCACAATTTTATTGTGTTATAATCATTTGTTGAGAAAATTATCCAACGTTTTGGTTTATTAGAAATGATTTCTAGATTTGAAAACATGCACGGAGAAAAAAATAGAACTTGCTACTTTATTTTTCATAAATTTTGCCAGAATTTCAAGTCAGAATAGTGACAACTCCACATCGAAGTAAATTTCAACTTATTGTTTTAGTCAATTCAGAATGTCTGCTTCCTAGTCATTTTTTTAAAAAATCTAAAAATAGAAATTGTTACTAAAATTATAAAAGTCAAAATGATTCTATATTTTTATGATCTTTAACTTACTCTAGTGGAGTAAAAATTATGACACTCATTTTTGTGCGTGAAAAAAAAAAGGATGAAGAAGAAAAGGATGAAGACAGCAAGAGAAGATATAACTAGTAAGGGTGTAAAATTTGGCCTGGCCAAACATTAAATACCCTACACTGCAGTATTTTTAAAATTTTGCTCATATGGGAGGTGCTACGCCCTCTTGTTCGAGTTCACCCAGTTTTTGTTCAGAGCTTGCATTTATAGGTTTAAATGTCTGAGTGAAAAATGTTTTCAGCATAGTGTTTTGAAGCTTTTGCTTATATAGAAGGTGCCACGCCCTCTTGTCCGAGTTCCTCTAGTTTTAGCTTAGAGCGTGCATTTATAGTCTTTAGTATTTGAGTGAAATTTGTTTGGATTATCTCAAAAAACTCTTTCCGTATGGCATTTTGAAACTTTTGCTCATATGGGAGGTGCTATGCCCCCTTGTCCGATTTCACCCAATTTTTGTTGAGAGCTTTCATTTATAGTTCTTAGTGTCTGAGTTAAATTTGGTTCGAATATCTCAAAAATCGCTTTCAGTATAGCGTTTTGAAGCTTTTGCTTATATGGGAGGTGCCACGCCCTTTTGTCCGAGTTCGTTCAGTTTTTTTTCAGAGCTTGCGCTTACAATTTCTAGTATTTATGTGTATTTTGGTTGCATTGTCGTGAAAAATACTCCTAAAATTGCATTTTGAATATATTTTTTGTATGGGCGGTAGGCGTGTCCGTTAACCGATTTTGCTCATTTTCAATCCCCCGAGCTATCTTTGATGACGGAGGCAGGGTACCAAATTTCATTGAATTATCTTTCTTAGTTTTCCCAAAAAGTGTATTTCCACACACATCACCCAGCCAGCCACCCAGCCAGCCACCCAGCCAGCCAGCCAGCCAGCCAGCCAGCCAGCCAGCCAGCCAGCCAGCCAGCCAGCCAGCCAGACAGACGGACATGGCTATATCGACTCAGGAGGTGACGCTGATCAATAATATATATACTTTTCTATACCTGCCACGCCTCCTTCTCTGCGTTACAAACGGAAGGACAAAGTGAATATACCCTGGGTGTAGGGTATAAAAAAAGAAAAGAAGAAAGGAAAAGAGAAAAATAGATATCATGAAACAAAAGTATGTATGTATGTATTCTCCTTTAACTCCTAGGAGGAGCATAGGGCCAATAACCGGAGTATAGAAATTTTTCGCCGTCAGGAAGTACATATTCGCCGGCACCGTTCCATCTACACTCGCTTAATCCCAATATCTCAAGGTTGAATTTGTGGAGTTCTCTAACGGCTTGGTGTATTTTGCCTGGTTCATTTAGAGTTCGGACATTCCAAGAGCCGATGCGTGTTCGAGTTTTCATCGAAAGGATTTTAAAATTTTGAGAAACCATATTGGTTCCAGTTATAGGAGAATCATTCCTAACTATGCATGTTTCTTGCACCTCCAAATCCGATGTGCATGCTGCCGAGGCAGGTGGATTAACCACACTCTGGTGGGTACCACTTGGAGAGTTATTTCCCATCGTTTTCCGATCCATGCTTCATTAGTATAATCTTCTCGGCAACGCCCCACGCAGTAAGTTATAAGCTTAAAGCTGGATCCGGCAAGCGCTGCAAATATAGTGGCCAAATTCACTTTTAATTTCAGCCGTCCAATCTGGAACAGACGCTGACCTGGGAGCCGCCCACTCTGGATCAGACGCTTCAGGATTTCGACAAGATGCTTATTTTAAGGCGGCATCGACTCGCCTTGTCAGTGCCAGTTACGGGCATTGTGGGTTTTTCTTTCGAGGCGCAACGCTGTCCAACGCTACACCCTTCCACACCCTGGCTGGTCACCCGCTTTTAGTCGCCTTTTACGACAGGCATGCTTACCTCGGGCATATTCTGACCCCTTACCCGCAGGGGTAATGAAACAAAAGTAGAGAAATGGTTTCTAATTTAAATTATTGAGAAGAGTAATGGCTAAAAATGGATTGCCCAAATTTTCCTGATCCAGAAATTAATCTTAAATGACTAGGCAATGAATTTCAGAGTTTTATAGCATTGACGAAAAAAAGTTTAGAGGAAGCAAGATAAGTAAATCTAGGGATAATTAAAACTTTGCTCCTTACTGATTGACTGAATGTTAACTTTTCATACAAATACATTGGAGTTTTAGAAGAAACTAGTTTGTCCAGAAAAAGTCAGTTTCTATAGTTCATATAATTAATAAGTACCTGGAGACCGATCCCTGCTCGGTCAACAATCTGATCTTATTATTTTAGTCGATGTTTTTATTCATAGCTATTTTTTGTTATGAAATTCGTACCTTTTCACCTCCAATGTTCATGATTTCAAAATGATAAATTAAGCGATGAAAATAATAATAATAAGAAAAAACTCGAATGGCATAGCAAAATATCAAAAATTCCAAATTTTTTGGTGAAATAGAATGCCCTAAAATAAATAAATGGGATATTCCACGCACCAAAAATATTTCGACTCTTGTATGGTGGTTGAAAAATCTTATCTTCAAAGTATCATACCTCGGAAAGTAAGAGACCTATTGGAAAAGTCCTTAAGGATATTTTGATAAAGAAGATTGTGGCTATTCGACATCATTAATAAAAAAGGATTCCACTTTTTCTTGTAGATACGCAGTAAGAGTGAACACAGTGTTTTCTTCAACTTCAACCAAGGATATTTCAAAGTCCTGTAGTTATAATGACGGTTCTGCTGATGAAGATCGATTCAGCGTCAAAAAGTACATAAGACTAAATATAAGAAATAAAAAGTTCATTCCAATTTCTTTTTGTGCCTGAGTTATTAACAAAAAATTATGTTTTGATAAAAAAGTGGGCGTGGCAATTATTGAACAAAGACCACTTTTTGTTATGCTTTAGATACTCATGGTCCAGATTTGCATTCCAAATTTCATCTAAATATGATGTACCATTTGCATTTAATATATATTAATACTTGTCTACAGCTCCTAAATTTTAATCAAAATTGTCGAAGTCGTTTTCAAATAATATTGAATCAAAATTTTCAAGGGTTAAAAAGTGGGCGTGCCACTGATTCGATCCCGCCTACTTTTCGTCTGTTACAAGGTATTACTAAGCAGTACTTACATACCAAATTTCATTAAAATAACTTGTAACATTTGCGCGAAATAGCATTTAACGTATTTTGCTTGTATGGGAGGTTCCACGCGCAACGACGATATTTTGCCCACTTTCAGATCAGAGATGCCTTATTATATTTTTGTGGGCGGTGCCACGCCCTTCAACGAGTTTTCCCAATATAACGGCATATTACGTATTAAATTGTTGGAGTAGTTTTCGAGTAATATTGAATCAAAATTTTCAAAGGCTATAAAGCGGGCGTGGCACTTCTTCGATCCCGCTCACTTTTTTTTTGTTACAAGGTATTATTAAGCCGTACCCGGTCACTAAATTTCATTTAAATAACTTGTATGGTTTGCGAGTTATGACCATATCAAATTTAAAATTTAATGCGATGCCACGCCCCCTGGTGAGCATTTACAAAGTTCAAGCTTAGCTCATTCTTTATTATGTGCTAATATATAATATTACCCAAAGTTTCATTAAAATCGCTGAAGCCGTTTTCGAGAAAAAGTTTTGCCCGTTCCAAACATACATACATAGATAAGTACATAAGTACATACAATTTTGTCTCGTATAAGAATAGAAGATATCGCAATTCAAAATACCTTTTTTGAATTGCGATATGTGATCATACTTCCACAACCCATATACATAGTGCGTGCAATGGTTAAAAGCGACTTCTAACTTAAGCTGTGAGCTAGAATCGAGTTTGCTGTAAATAACATCAGAATATAATAGGAACGATAAGTTGAATTACCAGCTTACGTTTTGTTGCCACAGGAGTGAAATTAGCACACAATTTAAGATTTCGCAGTGTACTGTATTCTTCTAACGATATTATTAATATGATGTGAACACGTCAGTTTAGAGTTAAGATGAAAGCCAAGACTAACAGCATGGTTAACCATTTTCAACTTATTTTGACCTATGACTAAGTCAAGGATGTCTTCTAAGCATAAATTATCACTACAAATCGGTAATATAAGTGATTTAGAGGCATTAAGCTGCAAGCAATTACTTTCAGCCCATTTGTAAATATTATCAAGATCCTTGTTCAATTTCCAGCTCAAGTCTTCTATTAAACCAATTCGACTAGACAGATAAATCTGCACGTCATCAGCATAGGCATGCATGGTCGCGTATTGACACACAGAAAATATATCATTTATAAATATTGAAAATAGTAGAGGACAAAGTATGGATCCCTGTGGAACTCCACTAATAACTGATTTGTACTGAGAAAAAGCATTTTTCAATTTAAGGTAACTAACCATGAGTTTCATAGCGTTTTTTCAAAAGCCGTACAGGTACTGCAATTTCTGGCACAGAAGAAAGTGGTTAACCGTGTCAAAGGCTTTGGAGAAATCAAGCAGACCCAAAATAGTTACTAACCCTTTGTCAAAATCACACCAAATGTCATCAACTACCTTCAAAGTAGCAGTAGCACAACTGTGTCCAGTACGAAAACCAGATTGCATAGGCGACATAAAGTTTTTAAGTGTAAAATAATTTATTACATAAGAGCTTCACATACTTTGGACAAAGATGTTAGTAGACTAATGGGTCTAAAGTCTTTAGCAATAGTTGCAGTGGATTTCTTAGCAACGGGCACAACAACAGCAATTTTCCAAGAATTAGGGAAGGAAGATGTAGTAAACACTTGATTAATGATATGCGTTAAAGGACTAAGGACATGGGGCAGGATAAGTTTTACAAATTTAAGCGAAATGCAGTCCTCACCTATGGCGTTCGACTTAATTTTAGAAACGCATTTGCATACATCATTTTTGCTAACACAAGTAAATTGAAAAGTCGGTTGAACAGCAGTACCCGAGAAGGAAATATTACCTGTTGTAGTCTGCGTTAAACTGGAGAGAAAGAAATCATTTAGATAATTTGGATCAACATTACACTCAGCAGATCGCGAGTCACCAATACAGAACTTTTTTAAGTTACTCCAAAGTTTTTTAAGGGGAAGTGAAGTATTTAGCTTGGCAGAGCAATAACTACTTTTGGACTGCCTTATAATTTGTACCGACAAATTTCTGGCCAATTTAAACCTTTCCCAGTTTTCAGCTGTTGGATTTCTTTTCCAACATTTATGCAGCTTGTTTTTCTTTTTTATGGCATTTTGAACATTATGCGTATACCAAGGGCATGTTTAACATAAAGGTCGTTAATTGTATTAGTCAGTACCATGGGTTAAGTTTAAATTTAAAGTGCGAAACAAGAGATCATGATCAGAAATAAAATAAAGTTGATCAAACAGAAGAACGGATGATATATCAGATACAATAAAGTAGTCCAATAGACTAGGACTAGCATTAGAAGAAAAACGTATGAGTACTGATTCATTCACAACAGACATATCAACAGATGTAACGTATTCATATAGTGACTTTGAAAAATTATCATTACACAATAAATTGACATTAAAATCACCGCAGGTTACAAAAAAATTATAGTCAATGGCAACATCAGACAGTGTAAAAAAGAAAGGATTTAGGCTAAAACTTTTGTTAGGATTATAAGCACAAGACAAAAGAACTTGAATAGTCCGAAATACACACGTTCAAAAATTCAACATTTGAGTCATTGGATTTACTAACAAGTTTAACATATATGCTATTTCGGCAGTATATGTAAGGTAATTTATGTTTCAAATTCAGTGCTGATTCCTTTAATTTTTTGACTACCCGAGTGGAGTAAAAATGATGATGCGTATTTTTCTCCATGTGAAACCAGGTTTTTATTTATTTAAAATTCCAGGAAAGACCCGCTAGAAAAGTCTTCTAGCTAGTAGCTTCAAGAGATAAACATGTGTTCGTACAAAAACCAAATAGAACTACAACGACTACAGAATACCAAAACAAAGCACATGAGAAATAGCCAAACAATACGAGAGATGAGCCCAAGAGGCGGACCATAATCCAAAAAAAAAAAAGAATTAGAAGAGATAAATAGGAAAGCTGTAAAATAAAAAATTGGTTTTTTAAGAAGTAAATAATGAATTATTTAGAGAATTTTTGCTAAAGCTCAGAGTTAAGATAAATTGATTACCACCTCTCAACAATAACTTTTTCTTTTCTCAAGGAGACCAGCATAATAATATTTATAAAAGAATTATTTAGCTTCTACCCGACTAGAAAATTTTGTGTGGCGACAATTAGGGCCCCGTTAGTTTTGCCTAACCAGAACGTTAGGGCCAAACGCGGGAGCCTAACAAGGCCCTCATATCGGATGTAACGGTGTTCCCCATATTTTCCCAATAAGGAATGCCTAATGCCTGCCTAATTAGGTAGGCGTTCGTATTTAGGAAAATTTGAGGCTTACCAAACTAGGCCATCGTTGGGATTTCGCATTTGACCCTAACGTTCTGCTTAGGCAAAACCAATGTGGCCCTAATTCACGCCTAACTAATAATAATCTTCAAATCAATAAAACGAAAAATAGCTCTGTATTTTTTTAGTAATTTATTGAAAATATTATTTCTTATTTCTATCTTCATTTTTTAAGAATTGTTAATATGCTTAATTATAATAACTGATCACATTAAAGATAATTCAGGTTTATTCCGAAATCCGTGTGATTTCAATTACTTACTTTTTGATTAAAACCGTGAGACAAACGATAAAAAGAATTGGAATATCTATTGTGAAGAATTGCAGGTTGTACAAATAATATAAGTAATCGTTAGGTAATTTTCTTAAAAAATCGCAAAAAGTCGGAAAATTCGATTTTATCGAATATTTCCTAAACGGCTACTTTCTCGTAAATGTAAATCAATATTATTTGTAAAGCCTGCAATTCTTCACAAAACAGATTCTGATACTTTTTATCGCGTGACTTACCATTTTCATTAAAAGCTTCTAAAATGGAAAATAATTGAAACCACACGGACTACGGAACAGCCCTTATTTAAAATAAATACAATTGCAGACATATCTGACAATCCTTATTTAGTTTTTGAACCGTAAAATTTAATAAAATAGGGTTTTAATGAAACAATTGTTTGGAAGAATGAATGAATCATGTATAGAAAGGAAATCTTGAAGAAGTTGCCTTTAATTATAACATTAGCATGGAAGACGAAACGAATCGGGTGACTAAAAATCAATCGTTAATATCAGCCTATTGAAATTTTCATTAAAAACTTGGTTTGACTTAAGCTTCCATTTTAACTCAAAGAATTTCAATTTTTGTCTTAACTTTGAAGTTGTAAGCAATTGAAAATCAGTCATTCGATTCGTTTCGACTTCCATGCTAAGTATATTAAATAGGTATGTATCAACATATCGGTACGAAAATGCAGAAGGACGTAACAACATGGTTCGACATATCGCTGGAAATAAGAAAAATTATAGAAGTGCACTCTGAAAT
Source organism: Calliopum simillimum (assembly GCA_951812925.1). Taxonomy (NCBI): domain Eukaryota; kingdom Metazoa; phylum Arthropoda; class Insecta; order Diptera; family Lauxaniidae; genus Calliopum; species Calliopum simillimum. Next base: position 89,390,593 of record OX638372.1, read on the forward strand.
GAATTTAAGTTATTTTGTTGTAACGTCTTTTTGCATTTAAAGTGACAATTTACAACCAAAAAGTCAATAGTAAAACTTAAAAAAAAATTTAGAAATAAAATCTGCTGCGCGATTCAACTAAAAACCTTTTTTTATGACGTGCAGCACGACCACCATTCCAATCCCTGCAGTGATGAAGAGCTGATGCCAATGATTTTATGATGGTATACTCACTAAGATCTTCTTTCGATTTTGAAAAAGTTTTAACGAAAGCATCTGCAAAGAAAAAAAATTAATTTCATTGGACACTGTTAAGAAATAACGTGACAACCCTAGAAAAATGTTTTTGACTAAAAGATGCAGTTCGATTTCAAATAGTAACATATACATATCTGAATATCATTGCATTTGTTCTTCAACCAGGAAAGAAAAACGTAATTATCTCAAAACATTTTTCAAGAAAGCTGCGCATTATTTTGTAAACAAATTTTTAAGTATACGTACCTCTTCGGCTGCTTTGGTGCAGTTAAATTTAAGCGCCAGTTCGCAACTTAAAGCATAACGCAAATGCGCCGGCTGACGGCCAACCCAATCAGCGACAGTGAATTTACTTAATTTACTAGCAAGATGTATCAGAGCAACTGCAATCATCTCTGGTTCCCACTGTAGACAGACGACAGTGCTTAAGGAATCATTTACGAAATTCCATGCCATTTGCACCATTTTTTGAAGTTTCTGCTGATCGCCTTTGAAGCATTTCGCATATTTGAGCAAGAATGTGTATGGATGTTCCACCTGGAGATCGAATTTTATGGTTTGCAGCAGAATACGCTCCAAGTCATAACTTCCTATAAGAGAATTGAAGAAAAATTTACCCAAATAATAATAAATTTAGTTTTCTACTAACGCACCTCCTTTGGATCTTCTCCAAATGAATAGAATTGCGTGTCCGTTAAACGTCCACGTGCAGTCTTTTATAATATCCCTGGATTTCTTGGGCGTTTCCTCTACTTTGCCCGCCAAGAAGTGGCCACAGCATGCAGTGACATAACGCGGAAAGCTCTTAAAATGAAACATATAAAAGCGATGAAAGTACACCACTCCGGTAGCAATGATATTGTGTCCAAGGCCTATTTCGGTGCCACAACTCATGATGAAGCGTGCGCCTTCTTTGCGACAGCGACGTTCCGTGTCCAATGTTATGTCATGCAATACAGATGGTGTGTCTTTCAACTCTTTTTTGTCATAATACCAGCAAGGCATTGTCCCAATGTTGACAGTGATACTTTGACTAAGATTTGGGGAGTTTTGTTGTTGCGGCGTCTGCTTCAGAATCTGGCTCAGTTGTTGTAGGTACAGGTCTTCATGAGAAAATGATTACGCTATCGCTTAAATTGATTTATTTATTAGAAAGAACAAAGGTACTTACGATTATGTTTAATCCAAGATGCAAAATACTTTTGCGAACTACATTTTATTAGAATTTTATCGACAAACCAAACAACAACTTAAATGTCCGGGCTGCCGATGGATGATTTGATTCCTAACTCTATTTAGACAAGCGGTGAAGGGTAGAGTCCATGCAAATCCCGGGATTGATTAAAACTATTTTTATCAAAAATATGAAATCAAGTTAAAAAAATTAGGTAAACATTATTTAATTTTGTTGAACAAGCACCGATTTTGATCCGACTTTACTCATTTTGTTGGTAATTGAATTTAAAAAAAAAAAACACTAGATTTATGCAGTTTAAAATAAAAAAATAGGAACAATTCTCAACAAAAATATTAGTTTTCGATGTATCTGTCAATTCTCAATCTGAATCTGGCTTCAAAATTGGTCTATCACGTATGGTTTTCGAGATATCCTCAACTCAAAGTTGAAATAACACGATTTGTGAGGTTATATGGAGGACACTCGAAACTATTTTCTATTGTATGCGTTATATAGTACTATTTTGTGCCTCCAAAATGAGTTATAAATTCATGATACCATTTGAAATGATCGTATCTTTTTATAAAAAAATCCTTTCATACTATATCATAGCTCATTTTGAAGACAAAAGCCATGTTCCTTTTGACGCGTATACACAATTGTATATTTTTAAATTGCAATAACTCATGAACAGTGAGTCACACAATAAAAACTCTATGGAACTTTCTCTACAAAAACTTTTCATTTTATATATTAAAAAATTTATCTTTTAGGATTTATTCAATAAAAACTGGATAAGCGCCGATAAACGGCAAAAAATCACTTTTTTTAAATAACTTCAAAATAATTATAATTTATCTAAATATTATTTTTACAAAAGATCAAAATTATTTGTAGAGCATGTGGTTCTCCCTGAAAAAGACCCTTGACTTTTTATCGTACGACTCACAATTTATAAGTTATCGCAATTTGAAAATTACCACAATTTTATATACGCGTCAAAAAAACACGGCTAAAGAATAGAACTAGATGCTGCATTTAATAGAAAATAATTTCGTACATACTCCATGTAACCTCAAAAATCATATTTTTTGAACTTTTAGTTAAGGACATCTCAAAAAACGTACTCGATAGACCGATTCGGATTCAGATCTGGTAAATGCAGTGAAAATTACTATTTTTGGTTAGAATTGTTCTATTTTTTTAAAAAAAAAAACCGCATAAATTTAAAGTGTTGGTTTTTTTTTCAATTTCGGGATTGCAATTTATAATCCCGAAAATCTTGGGATCGCCAAAAGGCCCAAAAATTGGCATCCTTAATACATATATATCGAACAAATTAAAATGGCAGACTTAAAAAAAAGGCTTTAAAAAAAACTGGTCAAAATTTTCGAAAATTTGCCATATTTCGAAATCATGAATCGGATTTAAGGTTCCGGCTTTCATAAAGCCATATCCCGATCTTCCGATAGCTGTATCGGAACTAAGAGAAGTTGTTCGTCCCATGAATCTTATATTTTTTGGTGTTCTACCGATTACCAACCACCACCACAAATAAAAATGGCAAAGTCCTAAGAATATTTTGAAACAAATGAGTTTTTTGGCACGAAAGGAATATAAAAAATATGTAGCTGTGTCCCTGGTAAAAAAACTATGACAGCTGTCATGATCTTAAGTTCGTGTGGTAATAATCGTGGTACTAATAAAATGAAAATGCTACTTTTTGAGAGCAATAAAAGCACTTAAAGTTCTTAATAATATTTTATCTTAAAGATTAGAACAAATATTTTATTCGTACATTTACATTGTTTAATTTTGGAGCAGCTTCAAATGTTCTCATTAATATCGCATTACTTTTTCCCCAGATTAACCGAAATTCGGCAACTTCTCGTTTTTCATTATGACAAGCGCATTAGGCGTTCATTAGGTAAATCTTAAGCCTGCCCAACTAGGCAAATGTTAGGCATTCCGAAACTAGGCAACTGTTCGTTTATCACTATGACCCCCGCGTTAGGTTTTCTTTAGGCAAACGAAATTCGGCAACTGTTCGTTTATCACTATGACCACCGCATTAGGCGTTGATTAGACAAACCTAATTTAGGAATATCTTAAGCCTGCCTAACTAGGCAATTGTTAGGCATTCCGAAACTAGGCAACTGTTCGTTTATCACTATGACCCCCACGTTAGGTTTTCGTTAGGCAAACGAAATTCGGCAACTGTTCGTTTAGCACTATGACCACCGCATTAGGCGTTTATTAGGCAAACTTAATTTGGGCAAACCCAAAGCCTACTTAACTAGGCAAGTAATAGGTATTCCTAATTTAGGCTAACCCCACTGCTTCCCAATTAGGGCCTAATGTATTTTTAGGCATTCCTAAGCAAATTTCTAGTCGGGTACTGTAGCATAAAATTTCGCGTAAAACCGAACCTTTTATATACTATAGAAGCTACGTAGAATTAGCTACATATGTGCTGTACCATCCCGTAGTTTCTGGTAGTACTTAGGTTTTGATTGTTTCTGTACTCGTTTTGCATTTGAACATTGTTCCTTTTGAAATAGATTAAATTTCGAATGCCGTAAGTATGCCTACTCAAACCAATGCTCCAAAGTAATTTTCAAAACAAAATTTTCAATCAAATATTGTGAAATGTCTTGTGAGTTCTATGAAAGTAAGAAAAGTACATTTTGTTCCCATGAGATTTTTGCCATTTCATAAATGTAAAAACCATGTTATAACAAATTTTTTCAATTTCATTTCAATTTCCATTGTTGTTGTCAATTTTTAATGTATTTTGTTTTGTTGTTGTTGAGCTATGGGACACCCCCATATGCAAACTGCCAAAAAAAAAAGAACATTATTTTGTTTCAATAGCCTTCAGCAAGGACGACATAGCTCATACTGACCCACCAAAAAGCAAAGTTTTTCTCTCTCTCTCTGTTTCTGCTTCATCATGTCAGACTCTTTGCTAAAACACTTTCAACATTTTCTGTCAATGTCGGACGACATGTTGAATGTCATTTTTATGCATTTCGTTAAAACAAAAACAAAAAAACAAATCGCATTCAATAAAAGTTTGTCTGACAACATCACGCCATGTACCGGCATGTTGTCAGTTGCTCAACTACACTGGCCTGCTACATATTTCTATGATGGGAGTAACAACACTTGATTTTAGGGTGTCAACAAAAAATAAAAAGGAAAAAAAAAAAAACCCAATAGCAAGGTAAAGCAAAGTATAAAAAAATTGAAATTAAAATAAAAACACCAATGCATATCCCATTGGCAATAGAACATCCTTGCACATCCCTTTATATTAATATGCCTTTTTTGCTATCGGCAACAACAGTGGGAGTGAATGTTGCAAATCTCCCTTATCCCTGTTGTCTGGCCATATGAAAGTTTGTTTCGTGCTTGGAATTTTGATACAAAAAAAAAAAATTATTTTTAACCTGATAAATCCATATATGGTATATTAATACATATGACTCTTTTTTTCCTGTGTGACAGTCGCCCTGGGAATGGATTATTTCGAGCTGCACGATATGACATTAAAATTGACAGTCTATTTTGAAGAGTTCATCAATATGAAATGTAACCACAACCTGTGAGAGAAGTTATAAATAAATCAAATATTTATATAAATTTTTAATAAGAGAAAAATAAATAGGAAAGTTGAATTTGTGTGGCAAAAAAGTTTTTGCTATCAGTTAAACTACTAATATAAGTACTTTCAATACATGTACCATAGTGAACTGTCTTAATGCTGTAGGATCCAGATTTTGGTCTCTCAAAGTTTGTGTCGTGCGGATCTAAAGAGATGACCGCTGAATTGACAATGAAAGAGCTTTTATAAAAAATCACACTAAAGCTGACCTCAAAAATCTTAAATTTTTTTGGTGGTCAAAGCAAAAAGTCTTGTTGGAATTTCAAGACATTTCATTTCAATTTACATTATGTTTTGAATACGCTTTTGATTTAACAAATACTTTAATTCAGTGCCACGTGCAAATGTCTTGACAGTACTTGGATACAAAAAAAAGACTGAAATGACCTGTCTTTTTTAATTTGCTTCAGATTAGTTGGTAGACTGTAGTTGTAATTTGAAGTAAACTTCAGTGTCAAAATGAAATCGGTGCCTCTGAAGCATTTTTCTTGCTTTCCCCATTTCGTGGAGATTATGTCATGGCATCGCCATAAAAAAAGGTTTTTTGGCATTTTCCGGTAAAGTTTGGGGTTTTCCGGAAAACACTTTTCGTTTTTGATGAGCTCGAAATTACTGTTGAAAAGCTCAAAAATAGCTCGAAGTTCCCAACCCAAAAATATAAAAATACCTGTATGGCTCACTTTATGAACCAAAATCTGGCGCCCGAAAAACTCCCAATTTTCCCGGAAAATCCGCTGGAAGAGTAAGCGATGAAATCTTTTAACGCAGAAATTTCAAGCTAGTTTCGAGCTGACCTTTAATGAAGTGTTTTACGAAATGGGGATTATGTCACTGGGGACTATGTCATGCCACCGCTATAAAAAAAGGTTTTTTGAGATTTTCCGGGAAAGTTTGGGGTTTTCCGGAAAGCACTTTTCGTTTTTGATAAGATCAAAACTAGCTCGATATTCGTGTGTCAAATGATATGATCGCCAAATATTCTCATGCGTTCGTCTGGCTGAAAAAATAAAACAAGCCTTCAAAATTTTTTTTGGGATTTTCCGGGGAAATTTAAGGTTTTCCGGAAAACACTTCATTCAAGGTCAGCTCGAAACTAGCTTGAAATTTCATGAGTTAAAAGATTTCATAGCTTACTCTTCCCTCGGATTCGTCTGGCTGAAAAAAGTAAAGTTAGCCATAAAAAAAGGTTTTTTGAGATTTTCCGGGAAAATTGTGAGTTTTCCAGAAAATGCTTTTAGCTCAAAATTAGCTCGAAAGTAGCTTCGTTTAAAGATTTGATCGCTAACTTTCTAAAGTAAGCCATACAGAACAATTTTCCTGCTTTTCCGGAAAATGGACAATTTCACAGAAAGCTCGAAATTACTGTTGAAAAGCTCGAAACTCCCAACCAAAAAGCATCAAAAATCGTCACACCTGTATGGCTCACTTTATGCACCTCAAAATGTCAAAGTCCAAAAGTATCGAAAAACATCTAAAATATCGGTAGAGTTTCAAAAGTATCAAAAAACATCCAAAATATCTGTGAAAGTATTGAAAAACATCTTAAGTATCGATAAAAGTCGAAAACTATCAAAAAACATTTTAAATATCGGTTAAAGTCCAAAAGTATCGAAAAAAAATACCAGAAAAAGTCTTAAAATATCGAGAACATTTTATAAATCGGCAAAAGTCCAAAAATATCGAAAAACAGCCAAAATATCGATAAAAATCCAAAAGAATCGAAAAGAAACCAAAATATCGGTAATAGTTTAAAAGTATCTAAAAACGTCAAAAATATCGTTGCAGAACAGTGTTTTGCAATATTTTTGCTACTACTGCTGTCACGTTTAGTTCAGTAAACAATATTTGAAGGTCAAATTAAAGGCATATCAAAATTTATTAATATTTGTTAATTTTTAATAAATATTTTATAGGATATTCAATCAAATACGAGGGGGCTAACAAAAGTTCGCTTGGTTGAATTGAAAAAACTTTTAAATTTAATTTTTTAAATTTATAACTTTATTCTTCATCTATTTGTATTTTTTCAACGTAACCGCCATTTATTTTGATACATTTATGAAGTCGATAAATCCATTTTGAAAAACAGTCTTCAAAATCGGCTTTTTGCTGCTTTGCAATTTCATCATTAACCGCATTTATTATCTCCTCATTGCTGTTGAAGACTCTCCCGCTCAAATTTTTTTTTATTTTTGGAAACAACCAGAAGTCGCAAGGCGCTAGACCTGGGGAATAAGGTGCTGGACGAATTTCTTCGATGCCTGAAAGCGCAACAAAATCGGTCGTTTTTTCAGCGGTGTGCGCTGGTGCATTATCATAATGCAGGAAAACTTTTGGTAAGCAGGTTTCCTTATACCATTTAGCAGTAACCGTCTGACCTTTTTCGAAAGGAATAGAAGCTACAACTTTCTCTCTGGTGAAGTAAACATCATTACTTTTGTTGCTGACTTTTTTTTTTTTGCTTTACTTTAACAGGTGGACTTGCACCTTTTGGGCTCCATACCATGGATTGTTGTTTGGTTTCAGGGTCGTACTTCTAAAACCATGCCTCATCACCTGTTACTATTTTCCTGAAAGTGTTAGACTCTCCGTTTTTGAATTTTTCAAGAAAATACTTAGCAAAACGCACACGTGCCTCCTTTTGAGCATCACTTAAAATTCTAGGAACCCATCATGCAGATTTCTTCGTGTATCCAAGATCATTTTTAAATATTCGTGATACAGCCATGGCATTCAAGCCCAGTTCCTCGGCAATGATTTCCTGGGTCAATCTTGGATCTTCGTCAATTTTAGACTTAACCAGCGCTACACATTCATAATCAGTCGAAGATTTTGAGCGGCCTTCTCGAGGTTCGTCCTCCACAGAAAAATGATCAGTCTGGAATCTTCGGAACCACTTTGAAATAGTCACGAGGGATGGCGCATTAACTTCAAATGTTATTTGGCATTCATTACATATTTCCATAGGTTTGAGCTTACGTCGAAATCTAAAAAGAATAGCAAACCGAATCTCTTGCTGCGTTGGCATTGGAATATCTGCTGACATTGTTTCACGAATTTTACGTTTTCTTCTCTCCATTTTGACCGATCTTTCTGAAAATTAAAATGATATATAGTAAGACTATAACAAATAATACGCAATTTTTTGATTTACTAAAAATTTATAACATGACACCAACTAAGCGAACATTTGTTAGGCCCTACGTATATTTACATATATATTGATTTATTTGAGGAAAATATACTCTTTTCTCAGTGTATTTGTTTGGCCTTTGAAACATTCCACTGTTGCGCAATAAAAAGATCTTACAGCTGGATAATCATCAACCTCTTTTGCGAATAATGAACTTCATGTCAGCTTCTTGGCAAAGGATTTAATTAAAATTGCAACTATTGCATATAAAATGCTCGTATATTCTTTCATAAATCAGGCAAAGTCACTTTCAAAAAAAACAAAAATTGTTTATTTAAACCGTATTTGTGTGGTCGTTACGCTTAATCACAGGACTAATAAATAAAACATAAACCAACACAGGCAAAAACAAAAAATAAAAAATACTTTCACTCTTAATAAAATTCCATACACGACGTGCTTTTAATAAAAATGCATTAGATGTCATTATTTTAAGTAACATGAAAGCCAAAAAAAGACAAAAAAAGAAAAAGGAATCCTTATGCCCATACCACCACCTCAGACATGGGAAAACTCCCATCATGAGACCGAAAACCCAAATATAAAATGCACTATGGGGGCTATTTTAAGCACATTTCATTTTTCCTTTTTGAGTCTACATTTAGTTACACATTTACTGTCATCTTTTTTTCTCTATTGTATATAAGTAAACTGGGGCATTCTACCCCAGAACACCACGGAACGGTTTTCTAGCTGTGACCAAAAATGGTAAAAGTTAGTAAGTTAGTAAGCAAAATGTTGTCCGCTTTGCCGTAGAATGCCTCATATATATACATATACATTATACAGATTTATCTAAGAAACCACCTTTTCACCAGATGACTCAAGGTGCTATTCGCACCACACACCCCATTTCCAACGCAACGCATCTTTCTTCATAAAACGCATTTGATTTCACTTCTCCTCCATAGCGCGCATTACATTTTAAATTCTTAACACGTGCGAATTGTGTTCATCAACACGTAGTAGAAACGTAGTTGTACACTGGCTCACTTGTCCTGGCTGGCTTGGTGTATCCTTAAAGTTGAATTTGTTACAGTTTTTTGGGATAGTCAGCAGCCGGTACATATAAAACAAAAAGTTTGCTGTGTAAGTAAATAGCAGCGACAAGTATTGCTGTAAGCAATGAAATACTAAGCTTCTTTCTTGTCTGCCTAAAAGTATGCAGCAGTTTTTTCGTTGTTTTTTTTTTTTCATTCTCAATTATTTTCGCTGTTTCTTTCTATTTTGTGCTTTGGTATGAGCCTCAAAATAGACGTTAATATAATTTAAGCTGATGCTTTTTATAGCCAACAAGCCCCGTTTTCAAAATAAAATGTTCATTTTATGTGTTCGGTCTATCCGTTGCATGTCTGTCCCTTTTTTTACCTGTCTGTGAGAGATTCTATTAGATCGTCCCTCTTTGTCTGTGTGCTATTTGGCAGCAGAAATTTAATGTTTTTTTTTTTTTTTGTTATTAATGTGGACCATGTTGTTGTCTTTATTATGGCTGTCTGTTTGGTGTGAGTTTAGTTATTTTGGAAAGCAAATGGAAGTGCTGTGCCAAATGAAATTATACCAGCCAAAAATATGAGTTAAAATAAATTATGGTTTATTCATGTATGGATATTTAAGTATATGTGGTGAAACTCTTTCTCTTTTACAATATAGCTTGAAATGTTCCAAATTCTCACCTTTATATGCCATGAGATCTCTATGTACAGTACAGTCGCTGCAGAAATCTTTTTAATTTTACCGCCCAGAAATTGACCCTTTGAGTTATGCTGCTCTTGTTGCAAAGTTAACGTAACACGTACGTCATAAGTAAAATTATGTCGTTTTAACTGATAAAAATGGTGAATGAAAAATACCACAAACAGAGTCATTTTATATAATAAAGTACAGTTTCGTTGAAATTAAGAAACAACTAGCTTGGTTTTTCATTAAAACTGACAAAACTAAAACCATGTGACTATTTCGAAGATTTAATAAATAACTGCAGAGCATTGAGTGACAATAATAGTCTATGGATTAGGTCCTAAGAAATATGCCTAAAAGGAACTAAGACGTTTACGGATTTTTATAACAGAAATCGGTAAGTAAGTCATTTAAGAAAAAAAAAAGAAAACAGCGGATTGCTAACAACTTAGAGAGAGGAATTCGAAGAAGGGAGGGGGAAATGCAACCTTTACAGTTTTTTTCAATTTATCAGGCGAAATCTTGATATTTTTTTCAGCAAACTTTTTGTGCTTTTAGTTTGACTCAAAACCAAGAGATCTTGCGAAAAAATTGCTTCAGTCGATAAATACTTATAATCGTCCAAGAATTGCGCGTGAAGTTTTTTGCGGAATTTTTCGGAACTTCTTTTTTTCTTTGACCAATTTTGAAAAATTATAAAATATCCCCATAAATTCTGAAAAAAATCATACTTATTCTCTGGACGATTCTAAGTATTTTTTGTTTAATGCTTTTTTTTCTACAGACGCCTTGGTTTTGAGTAAAAAAGTTTTTCCGACCGCTTAAACAAAATTAACATATTCGAACAGCCATATTTTGATAAATTTTTGTCCTTAGAATTTTTAAATAAAGCATTTTAAAGAAAATTTTATGTTTCGCTATATCCTTACTTCTCCGATTATTTCGATGGAAAATTTAATTCTTTACAAAATAGCCCAGGAAAATAAGACGAAAAAACAGCTTCTGTGCGAAAAAATTCCCAGTGGAAATTTTTCACCGGAATTGTCTTTATTTATGCATCATACACAAATTGTGAAAAGTCTATTGCAAAGTCGTGTGCGCATAAAAAGTTATTAAGGCTCAAAGGTCGCTAAAATCAGTTTTTTTGCAAATATCTCGCTAATGCTAACTTTTACAGAAAAATGTTGGTCTCCAATTTTGTAGCACAGGAAATTTCCTACAAAAGTACGTTAAAAGTATTTGCGTACGACTTCTAGTTTAGGAGATCACCCAATTTAAAAAGTGTATGTGTACACTTATCGCTTATTTTTTGTAGATCTTGTAATTCTCTACAAATTTGATCCCATTACTTTTTATTGTAGTACTTACCAATTCGCAGATATCCTTAAAAAACCAGTAATTTTGAAGCCTTAACGGTTATTTAAGAATATTTTTATGGTCATGAGCCGTTCGAAAAAAAAATTTTGTACGGTATATAGAAAATTAAATTATCTTTCAAACGGCATTTTAATTTTGTTTGTACAACTTCTCATTGAAGAGTTATTGCAATTTAAAAAGTAAAATATTTTAATATGTACTCATAGGTAGTATTTCGAATCATACATGTTAACAACTTCTTCTAAACTAGAAGTTGTACGCAAATACTTTTAACGTACTTTTGTAGGAAATTTCCTGTGCTACAAAATTAGAGACCAACATTTTTCTGTAAAAGTTAGCATTAGCGAGATATTAGCGACCTTTGAGCGCGAATAACTTTTTATGCGCACACGACTTTGCAATGGACTTTTCACAGTTTGTGTATCATGCATAAATAAAGACAATTCCGGTGGAAAAATTTCCACTTGGAATTTTTTCGCAGAAAATGTCTTATTTTCCTGGGCTAAAAGGTTTTTTTTAACAAAAATATCGAAATTTTGCTTTGTTCGCCATATATATTTAGAAAATTTGAAAGAGTGGATTCCCCTCCGATGTCCACCCTCTAATTTAATGATGTCCACCCTCTAATTCAATAATACTTTGCGGTTTTTTCTTCTTTAGTGACCCACTTACCGATTTCTATAATAAAAATACTTAAGCATTTTAGTTCCTTTTAAAATGTCAAAATCAATAGACTAATGGTCATCGTCATGAATAAACATTCTCAACCATTTTGTCTCAGAGTCACTGGAATGTAATCAAAAAAAAAAAAATAAAATAAAATTTGGAAGGGCAATATTCAATGGAAATTAAGAATCTATACTAATATTATAAATGCGAAAGTAACTCTGTTTGTTACCTTTTCACGCCTAAGCCGGTAAGCCAATTTCGATGAAATTTGGTATGGAGATAATAAGAGACCCTAGGATGGACATAGGATAGTTTCTAACTCTAAAATGATCCTTAAAAGGGGTGAAAAGGGGGGTGGAATTTTGTATGGCAAATCAATAATTTTTCGAAAACTTATATTCTCAATTTTGTTGGTGTATACATTTTGAAAAATAAATAAAATTTGAAAAACAAAAAAACAAAAACGTATTTGTGTTTCTGTTTTTAAAAGCGGGGTAAAGCTGCGCTGAAGCATTTTTGAATGCAAACATGCGCATCTTTCGTGCTGAATGCTCCCTTCCATTTTGTATAGGCATGTTCGCTTTTAACGCATACCTCAAGTATATGAACAAGATGCGCTTCCTTTTCCCTTCCGTTGGGAAATGAAGAAGTTACGCTTCCTGTACCTTTCTGAATAGAAATGAAGAAGATGCGCTTCGTCTTTCTTTCTTTTTTCGCTCCAAAAATATATGAGCTACATATGTAAGTGTTAAGAAAGCAATGGCATAAGGGCAAGGGCATCTAATTGCTGTTAGGGCAAACATCATCGTCGACTTCTTTTGCTAATTAAGCTTTTAATTTTTTTTTCCAAAGTCATTATCAGTTTGTTTGACAGTTTGAACTAAGGAATATAACTTGCCACGACTTTCCCGATTCTTGGATTTCCTCATCCAGCAACTTTTTTCAATTTATTCTTATTAGGTAGTAATTTATTATCAGGTCAGGCCTTAGATGCCTAGAGTCACGCAACCAAAAGGGTGAATCAACTCTTTAAGCAAAATTCCGACACTTCAGTACGAGTATTGCTGCAACGGCAGGCACCTCGAAATCTACTATTCAAAGATTGAAAGAGTAAAATAAGATGAAGACCTACAGAGTTTTAAAAGTATCAGGCGAGCCCGAAAGTTGTTTGATGGTTTCCGGACTAAATCTGACTGTTACGTAATAGATGATTAAACACAGATTAAGGCAGATTTCAATCAGCTACCAGGACACAAGTTTTATACCTGCGCGAAAAAGAGGGAGGTACAAATCAAATTTAGAGAAAAGAAATCACAGAATTTCCCAAGCAGAATAGTATGGTTTAGCAAGCCATATGCAAATGTGGACTGAGAAGCAGTTTTTTTTTTGTAACACAAAGCATAATAAATTCGAAAGTTGATATTGAGGTGTGTCTTAAAAAACGTCTTTTGCTATTTTTTTTCTGCTCTGCTTTAGCAACACCTCTGACTATTCTAAAGCCATCATAGAGTGGCACTAGAGCACATTTGTTTAAAAAAATTTGAGTCAATTAACTGCCCAGAGCTTTGACTTATGGAGAGGTATCTGCCCTTCCAAATAGTATATCGATACCTTTAAGCGCTATAGTCCTATTTCCATTTTTTCAATTGTTGGGGAATTCAAAAAAGAAGATTTCAAACAGTGGTTATTTAGAATTGGCTGCTATTTTAATATTACGATTTATGTTATAATAACGTATTTCCCATAGTCTCTTATTAGTTAAAGGTTTGTTTGAGCAAACCTTACAAGTTATTTTGATAAAATTTGGCTGGGGGTGGTGACTGTTCATACCTTGCAATGAACCAAAACTGTTAGAGGTTGAAGAAGTTCCACCCCCACTTTTTTGACAATTAGAACAATTTGATTCAATATTACTCTAAAAAGGCTCTTTCTGATAGCCAGGATTCTTTTGTGGTATGTCGTTATGTTCCTTAACTCGAAAAATGGCATGACATTACTAAAAACACTTATATAATTGTAAGATATGTTAAATGAACTAATAAAGTAATTTTTCTGAATTTTATTAAAGAGTGTTCACTTAAAGTAAGGTATCTCATTCATAAAAGTTGGTTAAATATCACAAGTGAGTGTGGCACCTCCTATACAAGTAGAACACATTTAATGTTATATTTAGGAATAGCTTTGAGCTATAGCAGTAATACTGAGTTTTGATGTGGATCACTAATTAAGAAAATTTGGTCAAAAAAAAAATAGACCAAACGTAGAAAATAAGTAGAGATAGCACATTTGCGCTCTTCAAAAAATTTAGTATTGGATATAGGATTTTTTTTTAATTCTCGAATATTTTGATGTCTTAGTGGTATTTTGAAGTCCCACAACTGCAAAAATCTCAAAATCGCAAAAAGTGGAGATGGGACTATAGCGCTCTAAGGTATCAATACATACTACAAAAAATTTACAAGATTTCGGACATAAGTGGAGAAGACCGTCGGGACTCTCGACGAAACAACTGTACGAATCTTAAGAAGAAATAATAAAATATTTTATAGGAAATAAATATTTGTTTATAGTTTTTTGGTTATTTGTATTATGCTCATTTTGTATACTACCCATAAATAAAAAACAAATAAAAAATTAAAAAAAATTCATTAACGATTTTTTAATTGATGAGAAACAATGCACCTCACCTAATACGTCACATTTTGATATGTTCGTTTGTGAATATTACCTTTTCACTTAAATTTTTTAAATTATTTAAATAGTATAAAGATTGATGCAAGTTTGGACAAAAATAGGCTATTGGAAGTACAAATAAGTACTACGCAGACGAAGTCGCGGGTAAATGCTAGTTTTGTTATATATATATTAATACGCAAGACAAAAACTGTCCATCTTTTTTTACTATGTTAGAAATGGAGTACGACTTTTAGTTATACACCATTAGAAAGGTATTTCTGTGTAGATGTGCACAAAATTACAATTATGTTAATACTTATATTGACTTTAAGCCAGGTAAAATGAAATAAAATTTTTTCAATATTAAAAACAACAAAATACGCGGAAACACAGAGCTGAAAAAAAGTACTAAAGTTTCCAAAAGTACCAAAATGATATAATTCAGTTTTGGTCGAATTTTGACCATTTGGCGATTCTAGTAAGAATTTATTTTCCAATTTTTTAACAGAAACAAATAATGTTTGACATATTATAAACATTTTCACAACAGTATTATGGGTTATTAAAATACCATTCATATGATATTAATAGTTTTGATATTCATCCAATAGTTTCCAAATTTCTAAAAGTTATAACCAGATTTCCCAAACTAGATCCAAGCAACAATTTTTGAACATATATTCTTTCTTAGAATTAAAAGCTTCATAAAATAAACTTTGCTTAAAAAAGGAATGTGGGGTGTCGTTATTGTAAACTTGACTCAAATATATCAATAAGAATACCATTGTTCAAATCCTACATGTAAATGTGATACCAAATCGACCAGAAGTAGATGTTAATACATCTTTCGAAAAGGTATAGCCCAAGATTTGTGTTGAAGATAATGCTAATCATCTAAGTTAGAAGCGTAAGCAACTTAAGTCAAACAAGAAACACGTCAGTTCTTGTTTTTTTTATACCCTACACCCAGGGTATATTCACTTTGTCCTTCCGTTTGTAACGCAGAGAAGGAGGCGTGGCAGATATGGAAAAGTATATATATTCTTGATCAGCGTCACCTCCTGAGTCGATATAGCCATGTCCGTCTGTCTGGCTGGCTGGCTGGGTGGCTGGCTGGGTAACGGCTGTGTGTGGAAATACATTTTTTGGGAAAACTAAGCAAGATAATTCAATGAAATTTGCTACAAAGCCTCCGTCGTCAAAGTTAGCTCGGGGGATTGAAAATGAGTGAAATCGGTCAACGGACACGCCTACCGCCCATACAAAAATATCTTCAAAATGCAAATTTTGGAGTATATTTCACAACAATGCAACCAAAATACACATAAATACTACGAATTGCTAGCGCAAGCTCTGAGAAAAAGCTGGTCGAATTCGGACAAGAGGGCGTGGCACCTCTCATATAAGCAAAAGCTTCAAAACGCTGTACTTAAAGTGTTTTTTGAGATAATCAAACTAGATTTGACTTGGACACTAAAAACTATAAATGCAAGCTTTAAGCAAAAACTGGATAAAATCGCACAAGAGGACGTGGCTCCTCCCATATAAGCAAAAGCTTCAAAACGCTATTCTGAAAATATTTTTTCAGACAATCCAACCAAATTTCACTTAAATACTAAGAACTATAAATGCAAACTCTAAAAAAAACTGGGTGAATTTGGAAGGCGTGGCACCTCCTACATTAGCAAAATTTTCAAAATACTGCTGTGTAGGGTATTTAATGTTTGGCCAGGCCAAAGGTAACACCCTTACTAGTTTTTTATTAACGGAGATTTATTTTTCCAAGTCCATAGAACAGCACTAATTTTGTAATTTGTATTTATTTTGAATGTTTTTAATTAAATTTTCTTTATCTTTTTTTAGAAAAAATGGAAAGAAAAAAATATCTCCGCTGCAAATGGAATTTGCATTATCAAAATGTTCACGTTGCAACTGCTACCCCACGAGAAAATTCATGACAAAGTCCCATATAAATATATGTAAGTACATATTTTATTTTTCCTACGATGTAAATTTGTTTTCTATAATCATTGAAGACCCCTTCACATTTATGCTCTGCTCAAATGCGAAATGAGCCCATTAAATGCTAATTTAAATAAAAAGGAAAGAAATACATATCAAAATATGACTAAATGTCGACAATACTATTTATAGACTACTTTGAAATTTATATTACTAGGTGTACAAATATGAAACCGGTAATTTTTATTTAAAAAAAACCCGTTTATTTTGCGAAAATGGTTCCAAATTTAATCTTCAAAGTAATTCCCTCGCTAGCTGCACATCTTTCCCATCTTCCAGGCAATTTATGGACTCCTCACCAAAAAAAATTTTTCGTTTTTTGAGGCTATCCATTCATCGAGCCATTTTTGCACTTCCTCGTAAGAATTGAAGTGCGAATCGTTGAGTGCGTGTTCCATCGATGAAAACAAATAGTAATCGGACGGCGCCAGGTCCGGTGAGTGCGGCGGGTGGAGCAGGGGCTCCCAGTTGTACGATTCTACCAAGTTTTTATTGACCGCTGCTCGATGTGGCGATGCGTTGTCATCTTGGAATACAATTTTGTCATGGCGAAGTTGAAATTCGGGCCTCTTCTGACGTATAGCACGGTTCAAAGCGATCAATTGTTGATGGTAGCGTGCACCAGTAACTGTTTCACCTGGTTTTAGTAGCTCATACCAAATAACACCACGCTGATCCCAGAAAATACACAGCATTGTCTTTCGGCCGAAGCGATTTGGTCTTGGCGTTGATTTGGGTCGTTGGCCGGGGCTCAAATATGATTTTTTTCGTTTGGGATTGTTGAAATAAATACACTTTTCATCGCCGGTGATGATTCGATGGAGAAAACCTTTTCTGTTTTTTAAATGGAAACAGAAAATCAATGCTTCCCGCAAATGAGAGTTTTCAGGCACAATATTCGACATCTTTGCGAGCGGAAAAAATGCGTTGTTGTATGAAACTTGACAAATTGTGAACTGAATATTGTTGACAGATGACAGAATGAACAATTAAGACATTTGGTATGGTTCGGAAGCTCACACATATACGGCTATGGACCGCTAGATGTCATTATCGGTTTCATATTTGTTCATTTAGTATTCTGCATTTAAAAAATTTTTTGTAAGAAAACAATAAGGCTCAGCGAAGAAAAGAATACAAATTCTGATCCTCATTTCAGGGTTGTCTTCGTGCAAAAAAATATCCATAATATTAAAGTTTAAACCATTAACTTCAATCAGACGATGATATTAGTTCTGAAATCTAAAAAAAAATTATTTTTTCAGTGCCTTATGCCTACTTCATTCAGCTTGGAACGGAATTGATGAAAAACAAAAATTTGAAGAAAGTTGGTATTAGTTTTGGAGTAAAAAATTTCTAATAAATGAAATTGTATATTGTGACGAAACGTTTGCTACAGCCGAGGTTTCGGCTCGCCGGCAGTCAAGGTTCGCATCACAAAATATTTTTATTTCAGAGAAAGGGTTATCAATTATAACTATTCTGGTTTTAAGTTGAATATAAACACCGGTTTTCGTTCTTTTATTTCCGTTATTTACAAATTTCTTACGATTACAGTACCTTATTTACATATTTTTGCGCGTTGCAATTGATTCGAAAATCATGCCTTTATAGTATCGGCTTGGCTCAGGACCGTTTTAAACTAAATACCCCTAATTAGTAATTTTCCCACCTTCGCAGTATCGGCTTGGCTCAATACCGTTCTAAATAAATATCCCTAAATAATAGGTTTCCCACTCTCACAGTATCGGCTTGGCTCAATACCGTTATAACTAAATACCCCTAATTACTAGGTTTGCCACTCTCACAATATCGGCTTGGCTCAACACAGTGCTAATTAAATGCCACAAACTACTATGCTTACCACCTTTACTCGCTGCCAATATTTTCTGCCTTGTAGGCAACTCACCTATGTGATGTGAACAACTGATTGCTGAGACAGCTGTTGACTAGTGTTGCCACATGTAACTAAAACTACTGTTTTTAATCTATTACACTATCTTCCTACTATTTTGTTGGTGGGCTTTAAATTTCTTATTATACTAATTAACTCAATACAAATGTTAATCTTATTAAATCAATTCAAATTCAATAATCGATATAAAATAAATATGCGGAGGCAGCAAACGAGCGCCCAGCGACTTGCTACCTCACAATGTTAGGCCGAGTCGATGAAAAAATAATTGGAAAAAATGATCCCTATTTGAATGCTTACTTTGAGAGTAAAAAAATGGTGGAATCTTTGGCCTGGCCAAAAACTCAATACCCTACACAGTATTTCAAGTATATTATTAGGAGAGTATAAGAACAAATGGCTAATATGGGAAGTGCCACGCCCTCACCTCCGAGCTTACCTTGATTTTGCGTAGAGCTTGCATTTACTGTTCTGAGTGTTTGAGTAAAATTTGGTTGGATTGTCTCAAAAAACAATTTCATTACAATATATCATTTTGAAACATTTGCTTATATGGGAGGTGCCACGCCCTCTTGTCCGAGTTAACCTAGATCTTGCGTATAGCATGCACTTATAGATCCGAGTGTTTGAGTGTAATTTGGTTGGGTTATTTCAAAAAACGCTTTCCGTATAACATTTTGAAACTTTTGTTTATATGGGAGTTGCCACGCCCTCTAGTTCAAATTCGCCTAGTTTTTGCTCAGAGCTTATATTTACTTTCCCTAGTATTTATTTGTATTTTGCTTCTGTTATTGCGAATAATGTTGTTATTATTGCATTTTGAATGTATTTTTTGTATGGGCGGCAGGCGTGTCCGTTGACCGATTTCCCTCATTTTCAATCCCCCGAGCTAACTTTTACGACGGAGGCTGTGCACCAAATTTCATTGAATTATGTTCAGTTTTCCCAAAAAAATTTTTTCCACACACACCCAGCCTGCCAGCCACCCAGCCAGCCAGACAGACGGACATGGCTATATCGACTCAGGAGGTGACGCTGATCAAGAATATATATACTTTTCTATGTCTGCCACGCCTCCTTCTCTGCGTTACAAACGGAAGGACAAAGTGAATATACCCTGGGTGTAGGATATAATGACACTTATG
The DNA here is from genome assembly GCA_951812925.1 of Calliopum simillimum. NCBI lineage: Eukaryota > Metazoa > Arthropoda > Insecta > Diptera > Lauxaniidae > Calliopum > Calliopum simillimum. The sequence goes on from OX638372.1 coordinate 89,410,348, forward strand.
GGGATACGAACCAGAGAAACTAGCTCGTACTAGTCGAATTTGACATCGGAGGTCCAAACAACATATAAAAAATGTGGGCTTAATTAAGATATTTACAACGATATATAACTTTAAAACAACGAAAACCACCTGCCTAAGTTTTGGAAAAATACCATTTTAGCTGTTTTAGAGTGGTCAAAAAAGAAAATAATTTTTCCAACCTAATATTATAAATTCTAAGCCTTAAGCTAAGCTTTCCGTGAAAAAAAAGCCCAAGATATTTATGTCTAGTAAATGACAGCCATTTCACTTGATGACATGAATTTTGCCTCACTTTCTAACAGACTTGCCATATCAACCCTTGGACTTACTGCGTTTAAGTTAGCGCTTACTTTTACTCTTCAACTTCATAGTCTTTGGAAGTACATATACATATGTATGTTCATATATACGTATCGAAGCAATAAGATACATACATTAGCATATCTATCGCATTGAAGCCAATATTTAGGTTTGCATATATTTGCCATTGAACATCCTTTTTTTCAATTTACAATAGATAACTTTCATTCAAGATTTTTGCATTGCTTATACCATTTTTTAGCCACGCCCTTTCTGAATTTTTTTTTTCGTTCATTACTTTTAACTAAATTCGCATGCTCTAATAAAATATTCCATTGACATTTTCTATTTCTGTAAAGCAATTTAAATTTATTCACTTTCTTCACTGATGACGAGGATGGCGCCGGCGACGACGCATCCTTTGCAATAGCAATGTTTTGCCATTAAAATGGAAATTTCTTTGCCGCAAGCTATTTTTACTACTATTACCATTTGGTTTCGTTGTTTTTTTGCTTTCTTAAATATTAAAGTTATTTTTTGGGATTTATTTATATTTTAAGCACGTAACATACAAATTGTTATTTAGTTCTTTTTTTTAATATTTGGGTTTTAGGTAGTTTCAGAACAAAGATATCCAAAAGACCCCCTCCCCCTGAGAATGAGAAATTTTCGACAAATTTTTGTTTGTGAATTTTTTATAACAAATTTTCATATGCTTCATTAAATGTTCATTTTATTTAACCATTTGAGTTGAAATTGATTTGGTTTCCTAATTCTATACTTAGCTTATTGATTTTTAAAATAAACAGAAAATCAGTGTATTTGCTTAAAGATAACAATTTTGGGGCAGCATTGAAATCAGGAATATAGTTCTACCAAAATTGAACATTGCAATATAAAATATTCCATTATTAGCTACCATCCAAGCACGTGTCAAATATCATTGGAGGTTGGAAATAACTGTTCCATGTTTTTTCAGCAAAAAATTAAGTTACTTAAGCTCAAAAGCTAGCTTTACAATACATCCCATCCTTAAACTTTCCGGTTAAAAATACACCAGAATCGACTAATAATCTTCTAACTGAAAACCTTCTGAAGCATTTTTTAAAAATGCTGAGCTTTCAAACCTTTAAAGACCAACAAAGCCGCTCGCATCAATTAATTTATAGCAGAACTGTTTCACACACATTCCTTTGTATACCAAGCCAATTTTACATCTTTTGCTCTTCAGACTGTCTACACATTAAGTTAGTAAAGTTTCCTTAAAATTTTAAATAAATGAGTTCCAAGACTTGAGGTAATTTGGAGAGATACGATCAGGATTACTGCAAAATTTAAATTAAGGTTTTTGGGGTACAAATGAATACGTTTCCTTTGGTTCTTAAGGTATATAATCTTTCGTGCTCAAAAAACTGCGTTTTTGACTAAAATTGAAAAATACCCCAACCAATTTTGACGTTATTGGCCTTAAGAGTTGCATTACTTATCACGCTTTAACGTATTGCATAAAAAATCAAGTTCCGGATGAAAAATACACTGTGAAACAAAAATACCCAAAATTACAAAATATACAAAGTATGTAAAAACTGTAATATCTCGCTCAAATTTCAGCCGATTTGAATTCGAAGGATTACGCTTGAATTGTTCGTTTGAACCATGATTTAATATTACAGTTGTACCAATGATCACGATTTGATCAAAATTGTCAGAGTTATACCAACGCACACTGGTTCAAAATCCTTAGAAGCTGCCAAAAGTCGTTTGATCTAACTGATGTTCATTGATCTCAAAAAATTGATAAGAAAGATCCAGGTATTCTTACAACGCTCTTGGAAGCTCTGCAAAAGTACGCTTCTCAGACGCAAAATTCTGTGAGTTGAAAGTAAAAACTAGAAGTGGTGTTGCCATTGACCTGGCCAGACGTTAAATAACCTACACTGCAGTATTTTGAAGATTACGTTTGTACGGGAGATGCCACGACCACTTCTCCAAATTTTCATAGCATTTGCTCTGATCTTGCACTTACTATTCTCAGTGTCTGAGGAAATTTGGTTGCTTTATCTCAAAACAATGCTTTCAATATAGCATTTTGGATCTTTTACTTATGTGGGAGTTGCCACGCCCTCTTACCTGAGTTTATTTATTTTTTTCGTAGAGTTTACATTTACTAATCTTAGTATCTTAGTTAAATTTGGTTCGATTATCTCAAAAAACGTTTGTAGCAAAACATTTTGAAACTTTTTCTTATATGGGAGGTGCTACGCCCTCTTGTCTGAGTTCGCCAAGTTACTGTTTTTAGTTTCTGAGTAAAATGTTGTTGGATTATCTTGAAAAACGCTTTCAGTATAGCATTTTGAAACTTTTGTCCGTGTTTGCCTAGTTTTTGCTCAGAGCTTGAGCTTATCATCTCTAATAATTATGTGTATTTTAGTAGCATTGTCGTGAAAAATACTCATAAAGTAATATTTTGAAAATCAATTTTTAATTGATCTTTTAGTCATATATTTGCAAAGATCGATTTACATATAAATCATTTTGAATATATTTTTCGTATGGGCGGTAGGCGTGTCCAACGGTGGGTGACAGAATGTGACGCTGAGCCTCCTTCTCCGCGTTACAAACGAAAGGACAAAGTGAATACACTCTAGTTGTAGGGTATAAAGATTACGTGTTTACTGTAAAAGTTGTGTGGTTGCCGTAAAACTAAACCGACTTCAATGTTTGAATATCGAATCTCTTTGAGAGAGTGCTGTCGAACTTCTTAGCTCAAAACTTGCATAAGTTTTACTGTTTTGGTAATTGTGATTAACTTATTATTCCTCTAAATCAGTTAGCAATGGCTATGAAAAAAGCCAAAATTAAGTAATATGTTCCGCGAAGTTCCACTAAGATGTTTTTTCTTTTAAGAAGATTGAAATCTTTTCTAACATATATAAAAAGTTGAGGTGCCTTTTTCAGCCCATTTTGTTTGAAAACGAACTTTTCTGAGAGGCCCATAGAAAAATTTAACTCGTATTGCCAGCCAGGCGTCCAAAGTGGTAATATTTTTCTAGTATTATACAGCTTATACTCCAAGATAAAAGAATCTATGCCCCGTTTTTATGGAGATTAATTTATCATTGCACACAACTCTGTCAAACTTAAACTTTTGAATTACGTTTTTAAATAAGATACACAAATTATGGAAGCATTGTTTTTTTGCCATTTCGAGTCCGTCATTTTGTTTTGTTGGATTCCATTGATTACACTGTTCGACACAAAAGAAACACATGAGAAAATCAAAAAAATTCTGAAAGTAGACGTTAAAAAAAATACCCGTGTCTCGTGGTTTTTCCCCAAAAATACCGCATTCTTGTGTTAAATCGATGAATTTAACTATATGATCCTTACATCTGAGGTGTCTAATGTGTTCCGCAAACTTATTCAGGATATTGCGGGGAATATTTTTGTAGAAAATTTTAACCCTGTACAACCCCCACATGTGATTAATTTTTGCCCTTTTCTAAAAAAAATAACAAAAATGACACCTAAAACAGGGGAATATTGAGTCAGTACGTACTACAGAAAAATTTTCTATGACTTAAATTTTTTGAAACGGATACACTTAAAACTAACCTGCTAAGCTGAAACTTTTTTTGGCAGTTTTTTGAAGAGTTTTTAATCAAGATTATTGCCCTATACTTTTTTTTTAAAAATTTTATTTTTTTTAAAAGTTATATGCATGTGAATTTTTATGTACGTCTTTTTTTATATTGCCACCAAAAAAAGTTTCAGTTTAGCAAGTCTACTAGTTGCTGAACACTAAAAAAGCAAAATTTTATCCTGAAAGCAAAAAAATCGTTAAAATCAGTAAGCAGTTCTAACAATAAATATTTTCCAAATTTCACCCCACTGTAAAACTCTAAAACTACATTTTGGTCAAAACTCGTTCTCACAAGACCATAACGAAATCACACAAGGATCATTTTCCTAGAATACATTAACCTATTATATCCTGTTTTTATGGGTCTTTTTGACCCCTTTTTCTAAAACTGAGCCACAATGGGTTAACAAATTTTGCAAAAATATCCTACAAAAAATTTCACTTAGAGTTACCAAAGACGAAAAATTCTTAAAACTTAAGGTTAGCGCGTCAGGGATGTAATTAATATGCAATGTGAAAAGTACTTATTGATTTTAACGATTTTTTTGGTTTCGAGCTCAAATTTCGACCTTTACGTGTTTAGAAACTAGTTGTGGAATTTTATAGTGAATATTGGGTGTCATTTTTGGAAGTTTTTAAGAAAAGGGCAAAAATAACCATCATGTGGGGGTTTTACAGGGTTAAAATTTTATGCAAAAATATTTCCCGTAATATCCTGCATAAGTTTGCTGAACACATGATACACCTCATATGTAAGGATCATATAGTTAAATTCATCGATTTAATACAAGAATGCGGTATTTTTGGTTTTTCATGTACAGTGGATAAAAAAACTTCAAAATCGATTAAAAAAAAAAATGTGACGTGCTGGAGAAAAACCACGAGAAACGGGTATTTTTTTTAACGTCTGTTAATTTTTTGGATTTTCTAATGTGTATTGAAAAAAGTTCGAAATTGTCGAACAGTGTTATTTATGCAAATCATCCGACATTTTGAATCTGCCAAGCAAACACACTGCAAATATTTTAAGTCAAAATTGATGAATTGCATCAAATTTTGGAAAGATATTAAAGGTTTTGTGAAATAAGGACAGTTTGAAATTTTTTCAAAATTAACGTTTTTGATACTATTAATACTTGATACGCAAAGTTCTTCTACCAAAAATTATGGAAAGTTGCCAACAATATTTTCAATATATCCTATATGGAGTGGAGTAGCCGATGAAAAGCTTAAAAAAAGTGCAAAAATTTTAATTTAGTACTTGTTCCAAACAAGCTAAATATGTATGTATCCAGCATTAGCAAAAATTAATACATGGTTCCATTTTGCATTTTGCCTGTTTAAAAATCAACTTTGAGCCCACTGTGTTACTAATCTCAAAGAACATTTTTTTATAGTAGTTTTTTCCTTCCAACACTTGGTACTTGATGATTTTCGCAAAATTTTTTTAAATCCATAGTAGGTACTTTAATTTTTTGGGTATTTATGGCCACAATCTCCCAGTGTGTGTCGTCATTTTCAAATTAGAATGAGTGCATTCATGACTTGAAGCAGGTATACAGCTGAGCATGACAAGGCGTGACAACACTTTCACGGCCGTTTAGTGATGATATTAAAGATGTCAAGAGCTTGCATTATTTAGAAAGCTTCATACCCATTGTAGCATTTCAAATGACATTTCAATAACAAATGATTCTCATATTTCCACAATTACATAAAAAGCAATCATTTCACAAAAGAAATCATCTCATTATCTAAACTTTTCGCAAAGAAACATCACTCAAATAAATATGAAAAATTAAAGGGTGTAAACAAAATTTTCAAAATTGCACCTAAGCCCATTAATTTATATTTCTTAAAATTTTTTTTTATGTTTTGTTTTTTTCAAAGCCATTGTTTTTGTTTTATAAATCATTTTGCTGCTTTTGCAAAAAAAATTCAAAATAAAAAAAAAATCGTGAAGTTTCAAGGCCTCACCCTCTTCGAAAATGAGTTCTTCAGCGAATATAACAACAGCAACAGCGGAAAGTGTTCTTTTCCCTTCAACCAACCCACCCCCTCTAAGCAAATTGTACAATGTTTTGTTTTTGCTACGGGTGCCTTTCGATTTTTTTTTTTTTGTTTTTTTCACAATGACTGACAAGCAACACTTCGATTGTAATTTCACGCCCGAATTATCCTTGGGGAAACATTCTGGGAGATTTCATAAATGTATGATTTTTTAATGTTTTGTTTTTGTAAAGAGCAACCATGATTTTTATCGAGAATTTAACTGAAATATTTCGAAGTTCTTGAAAAGGAAAGGTTCGAAATTAAATGAAATGTCTGTATTTTTCAAGCATGGAAAAGAAATTTTCAAATAGAAACTGAGCCAGAGATGAATATGCATTCAATTGATTGTATTTCAAAAGTTTTTGTTATTGTTGCTGGAACTCAAAGTCTCAGAGTAATAATTAAAGCTGAAAAGATTGGGAACTGTCACAATTTTCAGCTTTAGTTAGACAAAGAAATCCCCAAAGCGAATCGAACCACTTACAACCTTAGGTATAATAAACTGTCTCAATTTGTATGAAGCAAAAAAAAAGTCGTCTATACACTGACTCCAAAGTTAGAAGGAGTCTTAAAAACGAAGCACAAAGACAAAAATTGATCTTACTTTTCTGTTATTATAAGTTTATTTTACGAGTTTTTGTAAAATATTTTTATCATTACGTATATTTATCAACAACGTATGCCAGGTTATGATTTTTTTGCAATCCCCAATGATACCTATTGTGCGGGTGGTGTTGGTGTTTATGCAAAATCTGGTTTTAACTGTTGTTCTTCTTTGTGTAATTTCAGCACTGCTGATGTCATTAAGATAACTTGCGAAATTAACAAGGTTTTGTTCACTTTTGTCTGTTTTTATAGACTGCACTCTCATTCAGCAAGTCAGTTTTTGAATGAGCTTAGCTATTTTCTTGCAAAAGAAAATGCTACCAACTTACTTCTAATAGGAGATTTTAATTTAGACATCTTAAATGATTGTGAAAACGTAGATTGTTATACCACCCTTTTAGCTGAACATGGTCTATTTTCGTTTTTGAATGAACCAACTAGACACGTTTCTCAATCCTGTCTTGACCATGTACTTGGGAGATTCCTTAGTCCGGTAGTTCCATTTAAAAGTATTAACATTGATTTAAGTATAACAGATCACTGTATGACTGGCCTTATAATCAATAATGTCAAAATAGTTAAATCTTCAGGAAGTCATTTAATTCTTAGAAAAATCAACTACGTTGATCTAAACAGGCAACTACTTTTTGAGGGCTGGAGTAGTGTATTCAGAGCCAGTGATATGTTCTTCTCCTATCAGCTTAATTGATGACGGCAATACCATTTCTGATAGCACTTTAATTGCTAACATATTTAATCAATATTTTGCCTCAATTGGTTCTTTTCCTGTTATGAAACTGCACTCTAGTTTTTGCAATTGTCCAGCATTAAAATCAGACATTACGTCTTCATGTAGTTTCTTTTTTGAACATATTTCAGCGTTGGAATTGCTAAAAACTATTCAATCTCTGGATAATTCAAATTCTTGTGGTATTGATGGCACTTTGAATGCCCTATTGAAAAATGTTGCTTATAATATTGTAAATATTCTTGCCTACCTTTTCATTAAAAGTATTTTGACAGGAGTTTTTCCTGATCAGTTCAAGAGTGCCATAATTACTCCTCTTTTGAAAAAGGGTAACCGCAATGAAAAGAGTAATTATAGACCAATGTCTTTGCTACCTGCTATTGCTAAAGTGTTTGAAAAAGTAGTTAAGAAACGAGTTGTTTCTTTTCTCACTCGTCTAAATTTTTTTAGTTCAAATCAATTTGGTTTTAGGGAAAATTTGTCTACTGAAGATGCATTGTTGAATTGTTGCTCTAATCTTCAAAAAGGTCTAGATGATAAGAATTTCTGTGCTAGTCTTTTTGTAGATATCACCAAGGCATTTGACATGGTCGATTACCAAATACTTTTAAATAAACTCCATTCTATTGGTTTTAGCGGCCACGGGTTTGATTGGTTTGCATCTTACCTTTCAAATCGAATTCATAAAGTTAAAATTGGTACAAGTCTTAGTTGTGAGGGTATTGTTAATGTAGGTGTTCCGCAAGGGTCAGTCCTTGGGCCTATCCTTTTCCTTATTTACATAAATTCAGTTATTCAACAAGATTTTAAAGGAAAAGTAACAGCGTTTGCGGATGATTTGGGTATAAGCTATGTTTGCAATTCGCTTCTTGACTTGCCAGTTTATATAAACCACGATGTAGATGTGCTGAGGAAATGGTTTTTGCAACATAAACTACTAATAAGCTGCAAAACTAGACTAATGTATTTTAACCTGACAACGCAAACTCAACCTGACTACGATATAATTTTTCATGATCCATGTTGTCTTAAATATAAAATATGCCCTTCTCATTCACTTCCTTACGACCCTGATACTGCATGTAGCTCTGATTGCTTTTTAATTAACACTGTACCTCATTTTAAATATTTAGGAATCACTATCGACAAAACTTTCAATTGGTATGAACATACAAATAACCTCAAAATATTTTTTCGTAATGTGGTGAGAAATTTTTATAATATTAAGAAGCTTTGTCCTGCAAGCGTTTTAAAATCCTTTTACTTTGGATTATTTCATTCAAAACTCAATTAAGGCTTTTCTTGCTGGGGTGGAGCTTATGAAAGTAGAACAAGACCATTGTTGATTTTGCAAAAAGCTATTATTAAACAAATGTGCAGCAGAAATCGTTTTGCTCATTCGATGGAACTATTTAAATCCCTTAAAATTCTTCCTACTCAACACCTTTTTTATTATAAAGTCCTTAAAGTTTTTTTCTTGAGGTACGGTTACCTGAGCAGCAGACTATCTGACAGATACTCTCTGCGATATGGTCATACTGTGAATGTTCCAACATTTCGGACAACAGGTTACCGCAATTCCTTTCATATTCTTTCTTGTAGGCTTTTCAATAAACTTCCGGAATCTTTGAAAATGCTTCGCATCTTAACGACGTTTCTAAGTCAAGTCAAGTTATGGCTGCTTGGTTTTGATTTAGCTGAAATTGAAGTTTTGCTTCATCCCTGTATTTGATTTTTCCCATTGAGTAGATCAAGGCTTTGTTTGAGGTTTTTTATGATATTTTTGTTTGCTTTCCATACGTTAATTCACTTAGTTTTTTATTTTTTTGCTTTCGTTGCACTTTTAGATTTTAAATTAAATCTATAAATTTTCCATAATTTTGTAAATTTCTTTTTAAATATTTTTATTTCCTTTTTTTCACGTTTTCTACATATCTTTCAATTCTCTTCACCCACCACACTATTTTGAGTCATTTTAATCTTTTAATGAAATTATCTTTCATCGACGTGGCATTAAATACTGTATTTTTTATACATACAATGTCACCTACCATTCGTCAATATTAGTATATAATTATTACAGTTTGTTATCTCTATTTAGTGTATTTTATAATTTGAATTGTTTCCTATTTTTATTTAGAAATTATTTTGTACAATAAATTTGTATATACCTACTTAAAGAAATGTGAATAAATATGCATATACATATATATATATATATAAATCCTACTTGAAGTAATTTTTGGCGCCCACCCCGGCATTTTAATCCAGAACTGCGTTACTATGTAAAACAGAAAAGCATAACATGAAAGATTTTGTTTTTATATTATAAATTTATCAATGGAATGATCCTTAAAGCAAAACAATAAAAAAAAGAACGCTCAACAGAGCGCAGCGAGAGAAAAAGAGCGCGCTCGGAACAAACAAAAACAAAAAACCAGGAAGCGACAGCACACCTTGACAGCATTCTTACGTATCTCAAACTTTTATTGTTGTTGTTTTGCATGCCATGCATAAATTTTTGAATCACAACAACAACAACAAAAGCAACGACAATTTCAAGACCATAGGGATGAAGTTAAAAATTTAAGGAAGTAACCCTCGGTGGGAGAACGGAAGGAAACAAGGAGTGCGTTAAGGGAGTGACAAGCGCGCCTTTTATAGATGATGCTACAATACAATGGCACCTTTATTATATTGTTTTTTTTTCACTCTCTCTCTCTCCCCTCACCCCCACTGCCTTACTTCCGGTTTCCGTCTATTATTATCCTTTTTGTTGCAATGTTTTTGTGACTTTAATAGCGCACACACATATACAGCAGGATATAGGAAAAAGAATAAAAAACCTGGCATGGCGGATCAAATTACGAAATGCGCGACGAAAGTTGGAGACTTAAAGTTGAAGTTGACACTGAAGTTTTTTGGTTTTGTTGTTGTTGTGTGTTGTTGCTATTGTTTCATTCCTGTTTTTGGTCTTGTAGTCGTAGACGTAGTCGTCTTCGTCTAAGTTAACATATTGTTTTGCTTGTCACAAGGATATGCTTGCATAGTGTAACATATCCGCTTTTCTGTGCTAAGTGTTTGAGACAGTGGATTGCATTTGGTACTTATTGATTTTGAGTAGCTTTGGTCTTTTGCCGCTATAACAAAGGTGAAAATGCACTTTTTAGGCACTTTCTGAGTAAAAGTTGAAGTAACTGAAAATAGTCTTTTCCTATAAATACATATCGTCACCTGAAATGCAAAGAGGCGTAACATCATTTTAAATTTTTTAAAAGGCATTAGCAAAAAAAGTCTTAAAGCTCCAAATATTTTTGATTTTAAAGCCAGTTTTGGCAATTATTGCCTAAAGGAAAATCCACGTTAATCAATACTAGTCAAAATTACGACTCAGTCTATTAGTAAGGGACTGTTTTGAATTACCCCTTTCCGCGTCCAAAGAAACAACCGTGGGAGCTATAATGATTTTAAAACATTGTAAGGGGTGATCCAATACGAGTTTTCTTTTCCAACTGGGTTGTTTTCACAGCTCTTATGTGTCAAACGGCTTGTCCATATGACGTTTGTGTTCAGTATTCAATACGACTCAATCATGAATAGATTTACTCCTGAACAACGTTTTTTAATTGTGGAAACTAACTACCAAAATCAGTCATCAGTTAGAGAATGTAATAGAGGTCTTCAACATCATTTTGTCGTTATGAGCGTATAGAGCTCAAAATTTAGAGAATATTGCCGCAGTAGCATAGAGTGTTTCATCGAAAAATTGTGTTTAGCAACGAAGCTCATATCTGGCTACGTTAATAAACAAAATTGCCATATTTGTGCCGTTGAATACCTAGAAGTAATCCAAGAGCTTTCAATTTATCCCGATAAATGTATTGTTTGATATGCTCGAAAGAGTTGTCGAAATTGGTCCCACAGAATGAACAATTTAAGAGCTAGTCGAGGAACCTAACTATCATTTCAAATAAAGGTTTGAATCTATACATTGATTTTTATGTATTTCATTTAGAAAACAACGTAGAAAACTCTTATTGGATCACCGGTATTATATCATTATAATGCATAAATAAAATGCTGCCGTAATGTTACCATATTTTTATTATCGATTTGCTACTCTAAATTTGGAATCCCCATTTTTAGTAAAAAGCATGAAACAGAAGAAGAAGATTAAAACTGCCATCGCTGAAAAAGTACTGCGATGGAACTGAAACACTCCCAGCAGCTAAAAGACTTTGAAAGTATTTTACAAAATATAAACGACAAATGGCCTTTCAACAATCAAAGAGAAAAAACAGCACAGCCATTTATGGTCCCACACTTCCCAGGATGAGACTAAAGCATATCGAATAAAAATTTTGGATCAGCCTGTTAGAGAAGCATACCTTTACCTCTTCATCCTGAGCTATATACTCACCAATCCGCCAAGTTAACTGAAAACGTCATACTAAGCCCAACGGCTTGGATCGCAACGACTTTGGAAGTTAAGGAAAAAACTCTTTGGTTGTCTATTAACAATGCATCATTTAAGTTAGTTTAGAAATCAATGATCAGAATGAAAATACCCGACATGCTTTTAACTAGGCTTGTCATCTTCCTATGGAAACTAGTCATCGACAAACTATTAGAAAATCTTGATCAGCACAAATTCACGGTCTATGGCTTTTTTGACGATTAGGTAACTATGTAAGAAGAATATTTGGCTCTGCTTTTGCCCATCGAATGCAACTAGATTTCAACATAGCACTGAGCTGTTGTTGAAAGAAAGACTTAAAATAAATCCTAGAAATACTTCGCTGGTACCCTTTACCATCAGAAAAGAAAGCTATATCTAGGAGTCGAAATTTGGAAGAAATAGTTTTCAAAATATTTAAGGGTATGGCATGGTCTAAAAGAACTGTCATAATGCCTATGATGACCTATGCTTTGCCGATAGTAGACCAAGTAAAGATTATGATGAAAAAATAGCCTTCTTTATTGTCTCAAAGGCATTTATAACATACCCAACAGTTGCTCTACGATTGGCTATAGGACTAACTCCTCTTTTCTACCTCTATCTAAGAATAACAAGGTTACAGCTTTATCCAGACGATGGAACAAGAAAAAACTCATGGAGCCATTACAAAGAACGAGACTCAGAGGCAAGTACACAAGGTCTTCAGAATACCCTGCTTTATAGTCACATAGGCATTAATTACATACCCAACTGTTGCTCTGAGTACTGCTACAGGACTCACTCCAAAGGACGAGACTCAGAGCATCTTCAGAAAAGCCTGCTTTACTGTGACAGAGGCATTAATAATATACCCAACAGTTGGTCTAGGAATGGCTACAGGACTTACTTCTCTTCTCTGCCTCTATCGAGGAGCGACGAGGTAACAGCTTTATTCAAAAGATTGAACAAGAACAAAATCATCGAGCCATCATACAGCCCATGGAGCATACCGAGTATATTACCGAAAGATAAATGGATATCACCAAGAACGATGGCTATTTGGTTCTAAGAATTGATGATTAGCTCAACACATTGTCTAGATCTACATAGGTTTAGATTTTAAACTTGTAAAGTGAATACTGGCAGTTGGAAGTAAATACTAAAGACAAGGACTTTACTGTTTTTGATAGTTCAATACCAGAAAAAAGGTATTTTTAAAAAAATTAACGTTTGATCGAAATCCATTCATCTAGTGCTCTATTTTTACTTACTCTAAACTGTCAGCTGTCAAACTGTCAAACTATTTTCTTTTTTGGTTGACAACACTTTACCGCATAGATGGTAGCGAATTTAAATCTTGCGTGAATTCTAGACACCTCGTGTTTTTTTTTTAAGTCAAATTTAAGCTGACCAGCTGAACTCTAGTTTTACAAAAGTCACCCCGAAATCGTCCGCAACACTCCACTGTGCACTTACACCACAATTACACCATGACGTGTTACAGTGGTTGAGTAACTTAACGCTAAACTGAAGAGCGCTCAAAATTTAAAATGTATCTCTGCGCCTTCAAATTGTAAACTTCCTGCCGCTGTGCTGCGCTGCTCGTTGCGGTAGATGAGCGCCTAGCATAAATCGTGGCAAGTTCTCTTGTGGTTCACCTACACATACATATGGATAACTATTATGCTAACACAAATACCAAAGCGCACACAGCTAAACAAAGGACACTCTCACACACAAGCAAACAAACAAATAGCAGAGCAGAACACTTGCCGTCGTGCGAAATTCCACACCAATTCACTGAAGCGTAACCTACGTACTGCCAGGATATGCATGCACACACACACACACACATACTCGTTTATCCCGTATGTGTCGTGTGTTGGTTTGTGAATGCAATACAATGATTTTCCGCAATTTTATGCATACGATTGCGTACTTTATTTGTCTGACTTTGAGAATTGTGCTCACGCCTGAAAGACATTTTATACATTTTTCTTTTTTAACATTTTGTTATGCGCCAAGAAATATGCAATGAAAACAATGAAAAAAATGCTTTTTCCCAATAACTTGCAAATTTAAATTCAATTCTAATTTTCGGTTGAAATTGGTTTTTCTCCCTACACGGCAACTCCCTATGAGTGCGCCTAAAAGTGTGCTAAACATTTTTTACTTCCATGGTTTGGAATAAACCCTGCGTTACGTAGCATGCGATAAAGCTGCTACGTTTAAAATAAATTAACCCACAAATTGCAATTTAATTTGTCTTTAACGTTGAATATTTTAATTTTGTGCAAACAACAAGGCCCGCTTTTAGGCAATATACTTTAAGAAAACAATTTGAATTTGCGCCCATGGATCTATGTGTATGTGTGTGAATGCGAGTGTGTTGGCGCACTTAAAATTTATTGCCACACAAATAAATTTAATTACATTTTTAAAGCTGCCATATGGGCTTAACTTAAAGTCAACATTTTATTTGCTCAGCGCAAATTAGCGAAATTCTTTGCCTACTTTTAGGCGCTGCTGTGCTGGAATGCGATAAAATGCCTTAGTGTCGTACCTTTTTCTTTTTTGTGCCTCTGAGGAATATAACAAAAGAGATCTTTTTACTTTTCTTTTTCTTAATCTTCTGCATAAGGTAGGCCATAACTAGGGTTTAAATTGGTTATTTTGCCGCAAGGTGAAGTCAGATTTTTGGTGAATTCTCCGCCAGTGTTCATGTTGTCTTATGTGATGCCGAGCAGTTATTTTTGTTGTTTATTGCAAATCTTATTGGTGCATGGGTACGTAAGCAGTTTGGTGTATGTATTAATAATTTTACTGTTATTTCTTTACCCGTTTAAGCAGGACGTAGATTTGAAGACAAAAGCAACTTTTTTTCGTCTTACTTTGTCCTAATTGCTTTAAAAAAATTAGATGCAATAGCCTATGTAGACATAGCGCCAGTTTAAGGTAATATACTTATTAGACTCAAGCTCATGCGAATGACTCAGATTTCGGATTTGCCTCTCCTTAAACTTTGCACAACAAGACCATAATTCCCCTCGCGGCGTTCTGGTTCTTGGACTTAAGTCATTACGTTTCATATAACTTTTCTTGAAAATCAACTTATGTCTGCAGATTTCCCTTCAGGACCGGGTGTTTGGTAAAGATTATAAAGTGCCATATTTCGACCTACGATCGGTAGTGCTATCTTAGGCACTTAGTATTTGGAAGTCCTTTCCACATTGCATTATAGGAAGCTTAACCCCCTTAGGCCGAGAAGTTCAATACCAAATTTTTTCAAATGTTTAGGTATCTATAAATCTATAAAACAGGACAACAATGATTTTGTTCCAGGGCGGCTGAAAGTATTGGCTTATCAGCTCTAGGTTTTTAGATATTTGAAGTTTTAAACACAAGAACTGATATTTTTGAGATTCGATGCATAAATCTTTTATATATTTTTTACTGAATTAATCACGTAGTGCTACTCTGTCTCTTCAAAATGAGTTCTTGAAAAGTTTCGTACGATGCTTTTTTCAAAAGGTATGGTCAATTCAAAATTTAGAGCTGATGGGCCAATTCCGACTTTAGATTCGGATTTGACAAACAACTTCTATGCAATAATCACGAACCAATTTTTTTGTTGTGTAGTTTTATTCGTCACGATTCTTTTTTTGGACTTCGGAATTAAAATATCGATGTAATCTTCGTCGTATGCTATTTCCTCGAACTCGGAAATATCATTAGTTTCATCTTTTTGCCCAACGTTTTCTAATTAATTATTCAAGTATAGCCCCTGACAAAAATCATTGGAACAACGCCCATTACTGGGGACAATACTGTAATTATCGCACCATCAGGCTATTAATACCCTTCCGTTATAAGATGAAAGTGTTCATAAATTTTTTTCCTCTATTGAGAGCAAAATCTATCAAAAACTTATATCGATCCCTCCAAAATCTTACGCAATCTTAAGCATTTGCTTGACCGGGCAAGAGCAGCAAGTTCCGAGCCTAGCAAGCGCTCTAAACACTCTCCCTGCACTTTGAATACAGAACACAGCCACCACGTTGCTTCGATAAAGCGGCCGCATTTTACCAGCCAATGTAGACACGACTTTCGTTGTTCAAGAAATAAGTACTCCGATAACTCTTTGTAGCTAGACAATAGGGGTGTTTTAGTGCACGAATTTTGGATTTTGATACTTGACGCCCCTCAATTTTGTGCGGTTCGAAAAAAAAATGAGTTTGTAAAAAAAATGTTGGGGGTGGGGTGAGGGTAAGGGTTGGCGAATCGAGGTCAAAGATGAGGGAAAAGGAGAAACAATATTCTTACAGTCCTACAAGAGGGGCCACCTCTAGAGGGTTCAATTTTATGACCGACCCACATTATTTTTTCTCCCCCAATATTTTTACCAAACATACCTACCTCTTACCTCTAACCCCTAAGGGTGCTTCCATACAAAATTGAGATTTTTAGGTAATCCACCCCCACCACTCCCAAGGTGCCCCTAGAAGGGTCATATGTATGACCGGCCCCTAATATTTTTGCCTCTTCAACATTTTTTCGCCCGATACTTACCCTCTATCTCTAGCTCTTATGGGGCCCACATACAATATTGACGTCATAGACATAAAAAATATGGAAAGGAAATCGTCAAATAGGCCCATAATTGCCCAGGAGTCTCTCCCAGAGGAGTCAAATATATGACCGACCCCCATTACCCCCCCTCCAAAGTTTCACAGCTTACCTACCCCCTATTTCCAATCCTTAAGGGGGCTCCCATACAAAGTTACGCTTTTTTTAAAAACTGCTCCCACTGCCCTAACTGGACCATGGGTACCCCTAGAAAGGTCAAATGTATGACCGACCCCCATTATTTCTAGGAAAATTAATAAAAAAAAAAAATTGTATGGCAGCCCCTTTCAGGGTTGAAAATAGGGGGCAAGTATGTGGGAGAAAAATATATGTCGCAAAAAAATACATTTGACCCTTCTAGGGGTACCCGTGGGCCAGTTAGGGCAGTGGGGGCTTTTTGTATATAAACGGTAACTGTGTATGGGAGCCCCCGTAAGGATTAGAAATAGAAGGTTGGTATCACGGGGGTTCAAAACATTTTTTAACCCTCAAGTTGCATCACTCGGAATGTTTTTATATTTTCGTGTGCAGGGTACCTTCCTTATCACATAAAAAAAAAAATTAAGAAAATCCGTCGGGCGCTTTTTTTTTAAATCGAATTTTCCGTTTTTGGCAAAGTTGAGTTAAGTCAAAAATAACATGCGAAAACTAAAATCAATGAAAAGGAACACGAATAGTCATTTCTAACTAACTTTTGGATGCTGAACTCAAATCCGTTAACGAAATTGATCTATCGCTACAGAATTTTGAGATATCCTAACCCAAAAATTACCAAAATATAAGATTTTTCATGATTTTTTCCTACTTTTGAGGTTATGTAACACGACAGTGTAATACTTTGTCATAAAACCTGTTATGTTAGTAAAAAGCACATATTTTTGCGTACAAAACTCTTATTTAATTATATCAATATCTTTTTTTTTTTCTTGGAGTTATCCTAACCTAAAAATTTAAAAAGAAACAAAAACAAGATTTTCGACTACGTTGAAGGCTAAATAGAGAACGCACGAAATTTTTCTGCTCTTTTATACAAACGGAAATACTTACTACAATCCCTCGTCTTCAAAATCAGCCATCGAATGGTAACCTACGAATTTTCCCTTCTTCGTCACAACAATTTAAAGCAAACTTACTTTTTAGCTACAGTGTATTACTTGTTTTGGCATAACGTTTTTGTGTTTCTTGATGTCATATTAAAGAGCTCATAACTATGTACAGAAAAATTGTAGATGACTATTTGATAGCTCATTTTGAAGACAATAAATGATTTTAAGTGATGCAGTATGTATAAAAGACCAAGAACATTTCGTGCGTTCTCTATGTAGCCTCCAACGTAGTCGAAAAATTTTTTTTTTGTTTCTTTTTAAATTTTTAGGTTAGGATAACTCCAAGAAAAAAAAAAAAGATATTGATATAATTTAAAAAGAGTTTTGTAGACAAAGATATGTACTTTTGACTAACATAACAGGTTTTATGACAAAGTATTACACGGTCGTGTTACATAGCCTCAAAAGTAGGAAAAAATCACGAAAAATCTTGTATTTTGGTAATTTTTGGGTTAGGATATCTCAAAATTCTGTAGCGATAGATCAATTTTGTTAACGGATTTGAATTCAGCATCTAAAAGTTAGTTAGAAATGACTATTCGTGTTCCTTTTCATTGATTTTAGTTTTCGCATGTTATTTTTGACTTAACTCAACTTTGCCAAAAACGGAAAATTCGATTTAAAAAAAAAGCGCCCGACGGATTTTCTTAATTTTTTTTTTTATGTGATAAGGAAGGTACCCTGCACACGAAAATATAAAATCTTTCCGAGTGATGCAACTTGAGGGTTAAAAAATGTTTTGAACCCCCGTGGTATGCTGAGAAACAACTTTGGAGGTTGACTTATGGGGGTCAGTCATATATTTGACTCCTCTAGGAGTGACTTCTGGGCAGTTATGGGCATATTTGACGATTTTCTTTCCATATTTTTCATGTCTATGACATCTATTTTGAATGGGAGTCCCCTACTGAGTCAGAGATACAGGTTAAGTTTGTTAGGAAAAATGTTGTGCAGGAAAAAATATTAGGGATCAGTCATACATTTGGCCCTTCTAGGGGCACCCACGGAGTGATGGTGGTCGATTTCCTAAAAATGTCAATTTTGTATGGGAGCCCCCTTAGGGGTTAGAGATAGCGGGTAAGTATGCTGCGTAAAAATGTTGAAGGGGGGAAAAATAATGTGGGTCGGTCATACATTCGACCCCTCTAGAGGGGACCCCTAAACATTTGTATTGCTGTATATAAATTTTTTCTCTTTTTCTCTCACCTTTGACCTCGATGCGCCAACCTTTACCCTCACCCCACCCCTAAAATTATTTTTGCAAATTAATTTTTTTTTCCAACCTCACAAAATTGAGGGATGTCAAGTATCAAAATGTTGTTACTAAAGATCTCCATACATTCTTAAAACACCTCTAGTGGACAAGCAAGGCTACTATAGTTGAGTTTGACGTTAGTATTAACAAACCAAACACCAATCATCGCTCTGTCAACTCTCTCCAACTCTGTCAACAACATATCCAAAAAGATATTTTAGATGTCTAGGTCTCGGATAAAGCCTTGAGTACATTTAAGTCTCACATCCACTTCAACGGACTTAACAAAACATACTGCTACTGCCTTCCGGCTCAATAAGCAGCTTCTCCACAGCAGCATCTCCTAGCAGCCGACCACCTGAAGCTTGTGTATTGTCACAATCCATTCCTAACTGTCTAGTCAAAGAAGTGAACGTAGCGACACTCTGCTGCACTTGGGTTCACCCATAATCTGTAAATCGTTTTGCCTCGAAGACAATCTACTATCGAGAGAGTCTTTTGCCCATCATCAAATGATAGCTGTGTGGAAGGCATTCCAAATTATTAAACCCAAAATTTATGAACGTTGAGACACATTTGTCATATAAGTATGTTGAAAGTCAGGCAGCCATTAAAGCCATTTAGATCAAACTTAATAACATGTTCTACGTCGAAGGTGATATGGCCACAGTATGACGCTAATAGAATACGAAAAACTATCTCATTAGACAGTCGAATCATATAGGGTTTTATTTTAGGTAGACATGCCTCAGGGTTGGGGGTTATCGACGTAGAGATCCTTTTAGACGCTGTAAAAGTCGCGATGTCTAAAAGTCTATTTATCATTTCTTTTGAATACCAGCGTTGGCCTACAAATGTTACATGGTATTCAAAAGTCACTTCTTCGACTTTCTTAAAGAGATATCGCTCAAAATTTTTCCAAACTTTAAACTTCATAGATTGCCAACAAAGTTGTATATCGGGCTTACAATGGGCATAAATGCAGCCTAAGTTTTGATGGCAACTGCCATCTCCCGCTCTTACCTAAGCTAACCTTACCCATCATTACCCAGAGCACGCAAATGTTACGGTATAAGAAAAGGTTGCTTTTACGGAGACTTCTGCAACATTACTACTCGCGCCTTATTCCACTTCTCGAGGAATAATATTACTTCTTAATTTTCTTGCAAAAATATAATAAAATAATTGAAAATCCAGCATTCAATGGAATAATTGTAAAGGACAAAAATTGAAATGATAGAAACTCAATAAAAATTTAACCGATATCTAAAGGACTTCTTTGACAAACTTCCGTTAGAAGTCAAAAGCGATGCAAATAAATGTCAGATACACTTTGAAATCAGAGTGATTGAAATAAGTTACTGCTATATTTTTTACTTCATATAAAGTGTATATAATATGTATGTGTAAATGTATTTGAGACCAGAAACAATACGATATTTACCTTACTGGAATGTCTTTGTTCGTTAGCTATTAAATGCAGCTTTTGTGCGTTCTGGTTGAATTCGATTTGTTAAACTGAACTGGGTTGCTTTTAAAAGTACAAAAGCAAAAACAATAATGATGCAAAATTGCTGCCATTATAGCAAATATCTTATATGCGATCCTTAACCGATTAAAGTACAAGTAATTAAAATGACAATGATGTTGTTTAAACTTCGCAGTCCATCTATAGAGTTGGACAATCTTCAGCATTTTCCAGTTTACTTACACAAATCTATTTTTTTCTGAAAAACGAAGTAATCGAGGACCAACAATGCTATTCAAAAGCTGCACACTTCTTTTCTTTAACTGTCACCCCTAGAGAGCTGAATTAAATTTTAAATGTTCTTCATATTCTTGAACTTTCTCTTCCAAGGGCCATTTAGTCCATTTTAGCCCATCGCATTCGCTACTATTTAAAGATTCAATTCGGCTCCAAAAATTATTGTGTGGTTTCGGAAAAGATTTCAACTTCGTCTAGTTTGATTATGGTCCACAATTGCGATTTGTTCATAACAGCCGTTCTGAAAAAGATTTTCTTCACCTCTCGCTACTGTTGTATTCTACTGATTATCGCTTCTAGTTAGTTTTCTCACCTCTTAATTGAAGATTCCTAAAACTTTCTTTGGTTTCAGGTGGGGGATTATGATAAAAAGTTACTGAGTTGCAGAATTTCTTTTAAATCTCGGAACAACATGACATCAGGTGTTGATATTTATTTCATAAAGACTCTAGTCTCAAACAATACCTTTATTATGCACAAAAAGATGGGGATGAACTCAGAAAAGCAGCATACAATATCAAAACTGATAAAGTACCAGGCTCTGACGACATCCCAACAGAAGTGCTTAAACTGATATCCTCTTACCGTCGACAAATACTCTTCAATACGAAAAATGTATTTCTTACTGAAGGAAACCACTTTTTATGGATCCTCTACATAACGACGGCACACACTGGTTCAAAATCCTTAAAAGCTAGCCAAAAGTCGAAATCATTAAAGTTTCGAGACGAAATTTTTTACCTGGGGGTTTTTGAGATCTCTGATTACGAATTTGATGTTAGATTTTCAAAAAAGAAAATGGCGGATTCAAAATGGCGGATTCAAAATGGCGGACGATTTGCACAAATATTCAACCAAATCTAACAAAAAAATATACTCGGGGGTTTTTGGGGTCACTGATTCTGAATCTGATATTAGATTTTTAAAAAACAAAATGGCGGATTCGAAATGGCTAAAAACAACACTTGCAGATTTTTTATATCTAATTTAAAAATTTATTTCAAAACTTTAACTTTGATAGAGTTGTATGCAATGTTAAATTGATCTACATAAGAATGGGTTTTAGATTCCTTTATCATGGGGTATAAGCTGTATAATAATATAAAAATTTTATCATTTCGGGCGTGCATCACATATTGACACTTGGCCACTTATATGAGTTCAATTTTCCTCTGGATGCTTCAGAAAAAATCGCGTCAAACAAAAAGGGCAAAAGAAGGCACCTCAATTTTTTTATATGTGTTAGAAAAGGTTTCAACCTTCTTAAATCCGAAAAATCTTTGTGGTATGGCGTGGTATAAATTAGTTCTGGGCTTTTTTCATAACCATTACAAACTGATTTTGTGAAAAAATTTGATTTTAAGTTAATTACAATTAACGCAAAAGTATAAATTATTGCAAGTTTTCAATAAAAAGGTTCGATAGTATTTTCTTTTACAAAGAGATTCCACATTCTAACATTAAAATCGGTTCAGTTTTAAAGTAACCACACAATTATTACAGTGAACATTAAATTTTTACTTTTAACTCACAGAATTTTTCGTCTGAGAAGCGTACTTTTGGAGTGATCCCAAGAGGAACGTAGGAATACCTGGATCTTTCTTATAAATTTTTTGAGGTCTATGAATATCTGTTAGACAATACGGTTCATAAAAAGTTAGTTTAAAACAACTTTTTTTGTCGACTTTTGGCCAGCTTTTTAGGATTTTGAACCAGTGTGCGGCAATAAGGTTTTAGGTCTGACAAATTAATTAATATTCCTGATAATCCAATTGAAATCAACCAGTTGTTACCTAAGTATTTTTGTTAACTAAGACCCAACCGTATAAACCCATGACGTGTTTTGGGTACTTTGCTTCATTTTTTCAAATTGAAGCATTTAAATTTCTCCAATTAGCTATTTTCATTTGCCATAGTCTCAAAACGATTTCCTGAGAAAATTGCCGCCAATATCTCATAAGGATGTATTGGATTACAATGGGTTAAATTTATAAAATATGTGAAATACAGAGCATTTTCTTACAATTCACCTTTTTTATTTTTATTTTGGTACAAAGGACACTTACTAGAACGCCAGAAGGACGTAATCGGATTAAATATAACTATGCGCTTGTAACTACATACATGCATAGATATTAGAAAACGCAATATAAATACAAGCAACAACATTGAGTTGATGTGGCGAATACACAGGTACTATCTCTCCGCATCTATGTATCTCTCTTGGAGAAGAGGGGAACTTGGTAGCCTTTTAGTACAAACAAGACGATAACTTGTAATTGGATTAGAGCACGTAAACTGACACAAGTAAAGTAATGGCGAAGATGACATTTGCTAAAAGTACTAAGACTCTGTTCTATTTATCCTTTGTTGTTTTTGTTGTTTTGTATCAAAGAAATGACAAGATTGTGTTGACAGTTACTGCAAAGTGCACTAAATTGGAATAAAGTGAAAATATATTGTACTTGAACATACATATAATGGATAGCTATGTAGTGGAGAGATTTCAATTAAAAACATATGATAGAGTTGAGTGAGGTCTCTTCACTATTTGTATGACAATTATTAATATTAATACTGTCAAGATGAATTTTCACATTAAAAACACACTATCTAACACTTGGAATAGTTGGAGGAAAGAGTTCAGTTAGGCATGCCAAACAGAACACATTGCGCTTTGAAAGAACGAAGCATAAATATAAATTAGATTCAGTGAAATTTTTAACAATAAGCAATTTTTACTAAACCAACAGTTAAAAATCATGTCTCCCTAATTATTTTGACATACGAAAATGCAAAATGAATCATGTAATTCTATAAAATCATAAAGAAACTTCGGGGCAGCACCAGAATTTTCATGAAATACTCTAAAATTCCAAAAAGTATTGACTCGAATCTTCGAAATGTATATGCATAAAAGACCACGGTGAAAATTTCATGTGTGAAAAATGTATAAAAAAGGCCTCTCCCTTATGCCTGTGGTCGAGATGTAACAATAAATTCCACAATTTTAAGATGGCGCAGAAGGCTGTAGCTCTGAAAATTAATTAGAATAACAATCATATATCCATTACGGATCCGTTACTAATCCGTTTGCGGGAGAAATTTCAAAAAAAAAAACCATTTTCTTTTTTTTTGTGCCAGACGGTTCATATCTCCGCTTTTTTATCCGTTACGGATCCGTTACTGATCCGTTTGCAGGAGAGATTCCCAAAAAAAAAGCGAATCATTTTTTTTTTTGGAATTTCTCCCGCAAACGGATCAGTAACGGATCCGTAACGGATCAAAAAGTAGAGATATGAATCGTCTAGCACACTGGAAACGCTCAGGGGATGGCTTCCTATAAATGAATTGTACCCTGTTAGTTTGAAGAAAAGATTAAGGTTAAACGGAGTAGTCCTTGGAATTTACCGATGTCGTTAGGTTAGGTTAGGTTAGATCCGGGAGATGAACATGTTGTCATCATTAACTTAGGCCTCGAGAAAGAGCCCATTGTATCCCCGATACTAAGAGCTTTAGCAGAGAAAGTCTAAGAGAACCACTTGGATGTACATATATACTTCCATATGGATTTAAGACATGCCTCAGACAGTGAGTCAAGCGATTCCAAATTGAAATGACCAAAATTCTTTCTACGTCTAAGCGCAAGCGCTGGACATTCACAAAAGAAATGAAAGACTGTTTCTTCCATATCAGGGTCTTTACAACTTCTACAAAGGTCGCCAATGTTTGAGAAACCTAAAAGAGATGCACCGATGTCGTAGCCGATACTAAAAAAATTCACAGGTAGATTGTTTAACAACTTAATCGTAAGGCCAAATAGTGAATTATCGCTATATTATGATTTTCTGTTTGGCAACGGCTTGACGAAAAAAGGTTGCGCTAGTTTGGTTGTTCTACTGTTTCGATAGAAAATGCTGACTGAGGGATCCAGTTCGCACATTTGTCTGGAGCACATCCTAATAAAGCCGATCTTGTCGTTGGAGGTACGAAACATGCCATAAAGCTACTTGGGTGTCTTCAGACAACATCACTGAAAACCAAATCGACCACTTCTGTATTAGCAGAAAATGGAGTGGGAGTCTTCTGGACGAACGAGTAAAGAGGGCCGCTAACATAGGCTCTGATCTCCATCTTTTCGTCGCGGTCATTCGACTAAGACTTGCCGCTATTAAACGTCCCAGTGAAAATTCTGTGGCAAAAAAATTCGATGTGCTTAAGCTAAAGAATAACGGGATCCGCAGATCTATCGTTGAAGAACTTAAAACAGCCCTGATCGATTGTGATGGAAGCATTGAACCATCTTGGAGTGCCGCTCAGGCTGCTTTCTTAAGCTCCAGCTAGTAATACTTGGGTTCCGACCATCGAATAAGAAATGCTGGATGAGCGAGGAAACGTGGTGTCTTGTTGAAAAAAGAAGAAGCGCAAAAAACTAAGAAAAGCTTTTTAACTCTCTCAATAAAGAAGTCAGGCATTTGTGCAGACAAGACAAAAGAAGAATGTATAACGACCTCGCGAGCAAAGCCGAAAGCGCTGCTAATGCTCAAAATCTCAGACAGCTTTACGATATAACCCGCAGACTATCTGACAGAAAACACCAATAGAATCGCCCTACCAAAAACAAAAACCGAAATCTCTTAACATCCGCAGATGACCAAGAACTCGCAGTAGTGGTGGACACAAACACAACCACCTACAATCGATGAAATAGTGAAAGTTATCCAAAGCGTGAAAAACAACTAGGCCGCCGGTATAGATCAAATTCAGCTGAACTGCTAAAATTCTTCATCCTCTGATTTCCAGAATTCGGAGCGAAGAGCATTTGCCAGAAAATTGGCTACATGGCATGCTAGTCAAATTGCCGAAAAAAACGATCTAAGCAAGTGTCGAAATTATAAAGGAATAACTTTGAATACTGCGCTTCAACTTGTCTTCGTAGACTACAGCACTGCCTTCGACAGTGTGTCCTGAGAAAAGATTTGGGTTTTGCTGCAGCAAAGAGGAATTGCCGCAAAGGCCATAAACTTAGTCCGAGCACAATATGAAGGCTTTAAATGCAGTGTGTTACACAACGGGTTGTTGTCACCGATATTCACCACTAATTCAGTCGTACGGAAGGGGTGTTTACTATCACGATCTCTCTTCTTTATCGTTCTTGACGTATGTCAAATAGGGTATCCAATGGAACTTTACCGAACATCTAGAAGATCACAAACACTCAGATATGCAAAGCAAAATTAAAGATCTTGCCTTGGGAACACAAAGGACGGCCTAAATATCAGCGTATCCAAGATTAAAAGCATGAAGCTAAACGCAAACAGAAATTACATCACGCTTTAAGCTGGCAGTGATAACATCAAAAACATCGACAGCTTCACGAATTTAGGCAGCATTATCTCCATGGGTGGTGGAGCAAAAGAGGATATCAACTCAAGAATAGCAAAAGCAAAAGGCGCGTTTGCTCAACTGAACAAAATATGGTCTTCTTCTCTTATATCGAAAGTGCTCATTTTTGATTCGAATGTGAGATCAGTTTTGATATTTGCTATATCAAATGCTAAACTACATCAAAAATGCAATCAGAGGGCTTTAGCAAATGAGGTCAAGCTGCGTAAGTGGAGATAGATTGGTCACACTCTCCGGAAACCACACAGCGAAGTTTGTCGCCAGGCTCTTGAGTGGAATCCACAAGGCAGTAGAGGACGTGGTAGACCCAAAACCAACTGTAAAGGAACTAATAAGGGTGGTATCTTTGGCCTGGCCAAACACTAAATACCCTACACTGCATTTCAAGTATATTATTAGGAGAGTATAAGAACAAATTGCTTATATGGGAAGTGCCACGCCCTCGCCTCCGAGCTTACCTTGATTTTGCTTGGAGCTTGTATTTACTGTTCTGAGTGTTTGACTAAAATTCGGTTGGGTTTTCTTAAAAAAAGCTTTCAGTATAGCAATTTGAAACTTTTGCTTATATGGGAGGTGCCACGCCTTCTTGTTCGAGTTTACCTAAATCTTGCGTATAATTTGCATTTATAGATCCGAGTGTTTGAGTGTAATTTGGTTGGGCTATCTCAAAAAACGGTTTCCGTATAAAATTGTGAAACTTTTGTTTATATGGGAGGTGCCACGCCCTCTAGTTCGAGGTCGCCTAGTTTTAGCTCAGAGCTTATATTTACTTTTCTTAGTATTTATGTATATTTTGCTTCAATTATTGCAAATAATGCTCTTATTATTGCATGGGCGGTAGGCGTGTCCGTTAACCGATTTCGCTCATTTTCAATCCCCCGAGCAAACTTTTACGACGGAGGCAGAACAACAAATTTCATTGAATTATGTTGCTCAGTTTTCCCAAGTTCACCCAGCCAGCCACCTAGCCAGCCAAACAGACGGACATGGCTATATCAACTCAAGAATATATTTATACTTTTCCATACCTGCCACGCCTCTTTCTCTGCGTTACAAACGGGAAGACAAAGTGCATTTACCCTGGGTGAAGGGTGAAGTGGAATACATCTTACACCATTTCAAGAAACCTAAACACTTGCCGCTTCTTTCGACACATCGAACACATGATCTGTGCACCACATGTCCGGTTAAATTGATATGTTCGGAACATTAAGAAATGTTGATCTAGCAATATCCATGACAGCCTTATTAAAAAAAGTAAAGGAGAGGAAAAGTCCTTTCGTTTGTGACAGCGTTAGGGGTTGCTTGTGCTAAAATCGACTCGATTATCAAAACCCCACTCAAAGATTATTTTGAGGTCTTTTAAGTGTATCTTATTCAAATACCATCTTTTAATCTGAACTTCCACAGAACTTGAGCGGAGCAAAGGAATGGACTAGGCTTGAAGTCGAAGATAAATGGTCATCAGTAAAAATAAGGAAAAGAGAATCTCAGGTCTTTTCCTGATAAATGACATGTGTCATATCTTAAGATCATTGAAGAGCAACTAAATTCCGGGGAGTGGGCACTGTTCATTACAGTATGGTTTAATTTTAACTTGCAAACTCTGTATAATTTTACTTGAAAAAAAATCACTAAATATCAGGGATGTTAAATATTTATTATAATTAATTTCAGGATAATACAAAATAAAAACACTACAAATAAGTTGAGAATACAAAAAGTATAAAATTTTCTGCGTATTTACTTAGCCGACTATGTTATAAGATACTGGTTTCTGAGGATTATCATTAGGGCCCACAGCGTATGGACTCACATTTGCCTCTGCATAGGCATTTGCATTCGGATATATGTTTGGATCTTGATTAGGAATCAATAGACCCTGATTTGTATTTAGATACTGAGCAGGATATGAATTTGGATTTGGGAGGGTCAGTACACTGGAACTTGGATTTGGGAGTGCCACTATATTGGAATTTGTATTTGGTAGTGCCAGTATATTGGGATTCGAATTAATGCTGTAGCTATTGGAACTCGTATAAGAATTTGCACCAAGTGAAGGTACATCAGGACAATTATCACCACTACAGCAGTAATAATGTGGAGTTGTACGATATTTCTTGCAGTAGCGACGGTAGCAACGACGATTCGGTAGCACAATTGGTGGTAAAGTTGGCAGACCAATTGGTGGTAGCGTTGGAGGTCCAACGGGTGGTAGTGTAGGCGGTAAATATGGCGGAGGCCCAACAGGCGGTTGTGTAGGCGGTAAATATGGCGGAGGCTCAACAGGTGGCAGTGTAGGTGGCAAATATGGCGGAGGCCCAACAGGTGGTAGTGTGGGAGGCAAATATGGCGGAGGCCCAACGGGAGGTAGTGTAGGAGGCAAATATGGCGGAAGTGTTGGTTGCGGTAGAGTTGGCGGTGGAAGAACTGGCGGTGGTAAAATTGGCGGTGGCTTAGGTCCAAGATTTCCAAGATTAATGGATGCCAAAATTGATTCCAGCAAAGCAATAACACTATTGGAGTTATTCGATAATCCACTTCCAGGGGGTGGTATTGCACTTCCAGTTGGTGGCATAACACTACCAGTTGGTGGTACTCCAATCCCACCAATATTTTGGGTAGCGTCAGAACCTGCAGTTATTGGAAGTGCAATTCCAAGGGCTGAATTAATTAAACCGCCAGTGCCAGTGTTTTCTAAAAATGGGGGAAAATTAAATTATATACATATATCAAAAATCGGTGAATTTAAATCAAAGAAAGCTTAAATGTGAAACTTACGTTGCTGTGTGATTCCTAAATTGTTTGATCCAATTCCACTCCCTGCACTTCCGGAGCCACCAATTTTTTGATTAGCTGTAGATAATGCAGTTATTGGTACTGCAGCTGCAAGAGGTAGATTGACTACGCCATTGCCAGTGTTTTCTAAAAACGAAAAAAAAATTAATTATAACATATAAACTTCATACATCAAAAATCAGTGTGCTTATGTGAAATAACACCAAGACAAAATTATTGAAAAAACCATCATGTAAATTGGGTGAAATAGAAAAACGGTTTGGTGTGGCTTATGAGGTTGTGGAACAATTGGCCCATATTTAAATATTCAAAGATAATGCTAGCCGTGACATAATTGTGAATGACAGCTTTTATCGTTTCTTGATAATAGATTATTGCTGCTGCCCGGAATTGAAGTTTTTTATATCGACAACATATGCTTCCAACAAGATGGCACTACTTGTCACGATATCGTAACTTTAATGCGAGAACAATTCGGTAAAGTGTTAACTTAACGCTTCGAATCGGTTAACTGGCTCCATATATGATTAGATATCGCACATCTTAACTTCTTTCATTGGAGCTACGTAAAGTCTAGAGTCAACATGGTTACGTTAAGTAATTGGAAGCAAAAAATCTTGGTAAATTGAAACTTCTGAGTAGAACATGAAATGATTGCAATAATAAGGAAAAACTTACGTGTCTGAGTAATTCCTATATTATTTCCTGCAGTTGGCCCACTTCCAGGTACTGGTGTACCAACTCCAGGTACTGGTGTACCAACTCCAGGTACTGGCGGAACACCCCCAGGAACCGGCGAACCACTTCCAGGTAATGGCGCACCATTTCCATAATATCCGTAATAGTTATAAGGTGGTGGAAGTGTTGGTGGTACGACAGGTGGCAAGGTTGGTGGTGGCAATGTTGGTGGTAATACTGTTGGAGGAACAGGATCAACACAATCACAATTTGCAATTTGCTCTGCACTACTTAGCGCGGTGACGGGAAGAGCAAGATTTATTGGGACATTCAATAAACCCTTGCCAGTATTTTCTAGAAAATCGAGTTAATTGAATTAATTCTTGTTCCATTGCGATGTCAAAAAAAAACAGAGATGAATACATACGCGTTTGAGTTATTCCAAGATTATTACTTCCTGCACAAGAACATTTACCAGGAACTTTTGTTCCGCCACCACCATTTTCTGGAAAAAATTAAAAATAATTTTTTAATTTATTTATTATTTACTTAAAGAACGAGTTTTTTTATGTGTACACTGTACAGGGTTAAATTTGTTACTACCCACTGGTGTTTTGGTTGATCTTTGGTTTTAATGCATACAGCTTGATTCAGCAAAACCTACTGATAATCTTGCACGACTCCAACATACCTTAATGTTATCTTTAAGCTATCCCATACATCAAATACATAACTTCACGCCGGAGTACCTATTGATGACAGGCCTATAGTCTTTCAAAGCTGCAATTAATTCTAATTTATTTTAAGCATTTATCGAATATTGTGCACTTCAATTGTTTTACAGCAGAAACTACTATAACTGTTACTCATAAATGATGGAACCAGAAAATACATCACTATTCCTATATGTATCGAAACTGAAATATATAAAACAAGCCCTAAAGCAGCACGCTTTAAGTCTCATGAAATATCTACGTCCAATTTCTAAATTCAATTCCTTTCTTCTTCTCTTTCTTCTGCTCCTTCTGAAGCATGAACCTCCCACTTCCGAACTCTTTCGCTGTGCACGACGGTAACTTTCAAATCCCTCTAACATTTTCCCGCTTCACATTTCTTGTTCCATCGATCGTTTTCATTGTGATTTAGGACGGCCGGCTTTCCTGTTATATTGCGGATTGCACAGCATATTGTGGATGACAGACGTCTGCAGATGATTCGCGGAATGTCTTCAAATACTCTTTATCATTTTCACCCTCTGTCTTGTAAAGAATTGAAAGAGCTTTGACTACACTCAAAGATTTCAAGTTCACATTGTGTTTGATTTGATCGACGATTGACAGACATTATGATGGTGAGCAGATTAAGAGATGCCTCAACAAAAGTGCACGAGATGCTGTGAGTGGTGTTGGGAACATGAAGGAAGAGTTCTTGTGGATGATTTGTGTCTGGAAGTCTGGAAGACATGGGTTTGAGTAAAGGCTACATCTTTGTAAAGATTTCATCTAAAATTTCATAGAGAACAAGGCCTGTGGTCAGGACCGCCGAATCGTACTTACTGGAAGTTTTGATATATAGCAGCCTAGTTGCTTAACAAAACTGTGCTAATCACACTACTGAATGGTCTGCCAAAACTGAAAGAGAGCTTGTAAAAAATTTGATATAATTTCGTACCAGTCGCACGATCTTTAATACCTAATTAATACCGAATTTTATTTCTTTATCATGCTTGTTCTTAACTGTTTTCTCCTTTATTGTTTCTGACGGTATCTTAGAAAATGCCTTGTATAAGGTCGAAAAAAAAGAATTATTGGAACGTTATTTTTCCTAACCAGCTCAATTAAACCGAACAGTTCTTTGAATGCTACTGTTCCAGCAAAGCAGCCGGGAAGTAAAAATTCAACGAAGTGTATTGTTTCCGCAGACTTCCTATAAAAATGTTTAAGATTTCCTTGAGGAATGGACGAATTTACTTTTCATTCCTGAAATCCCCATCACATACATATATTATCGTTTTATATGTTCCATATCCAAATTATAATATCAGTTGCATGTTGGAAAAATGGTCCTTTAAATCCATACTAATTAAATTTAAACTTACGTTGTGTCCCTGGGCCACCAATAATTTGAGTAACAGATGATAATAAAGAAACTGGAATCGCAGCATTAACAGGCGCATTGATTAAGCCTCTGCCAGTGGTTTCTTTAAAAAGAACGAATAGATTAAAAATATACATTTCATGTATCAAAAATCGGCCCATTTAAATTTCCCCTTTTTCCTTAATTAGAAACATACGTTTTTGTGAGATTCCCAAGTTGTTTGATCCACTTCCAGCACTTCCAGGTCCACCGATAGTTTGGGTAGCAGATGATAATAAAGAAACTGGAATCGCACCATTAACAGGGACATTGATTACCCCACTGCCTGTGTTTTCTGTAAACAGAACAAAAATATTAAAAAAACATCAATTTCATATTAGTGTGTATATCAAAAATCAGTCACTTTGTGTGAAATAATTACAACACTTGGGGAAACTTACGTGTCTGCGTAATTCCTATATTATTTCCTGCTGCTGGTACACTTCCAGTTACTGGAACACCTGGCACACTTGCTCCAGGTAATGGCACACCAGCTCCTGGTAGTGATACGCCACCTCCAGGTACTGCTATACCACCTCCAGGTAATGGCACACCACTTCCATAATATCCGTAATACTTATAAGGTGGCGGCAGTGTTGGTGGTGGTGTTGGAGGTAAAGTTGGAGGTAAAGTTGGAGGTAAAGTAGGTGGCAAAGTCGGCGGTACATACGGTGGGAAGTAAGGTGGTAATGTTGGAGGCACATTTGGTGGCAGTGTTGGGGGCACATTTGGAGGTAATGTTATTGGTGGCACCACTGTTGGACCGCCACCATTGCAATTAGCAATTTGTTCTGCAGAGCTTAGTACATTAAGAGGAAGTCCAATAGCTAGTGGTGCGTTAACAAGGCCACCGTTAGAGTTTTCTAAAATAAAGTGCATTAGTAAAATTGGAGCTGCAGCTAAACTGAATACTTACGTTGTTGATTAATTCCAAGATTGTTTGTTCCACAACCTGAAGAACCAGTACCACCGTTAGCAGTTTGTTTAACGCTAGAAGCTGCAGAGATTGGAGCAGCTAATGCAATTGGGACATTGACTAAAGGTCCTAAGCCTAATAAGCCACCTCCGGAACCTCCAGAACTTCCACCCTCTAAAAATAAATAAATTTTGATTAGACTTTTATTTATATTATGGCTGTAAGGCGTGGAAACTTGTTCCAGCTGAGAAATATTAGGCCATACTAAAGACGCTTATTTTAGACTTACGTGTCTGTGTAATTCCTATGTTATTTCCTGCTGGTGTTCCACTTCCAGGAGTTGGGGTTCCACTTCCAGGTGCTGGGATTCCAACTCCAGGTACTGGGACGCCAACTCCAGGTACTGGTGCACCATTTCCATAATATCCGTAATAGTTATAATTCGGTGGAAGTCCTGGTGGTACATTGGGTGGCAAAGTTGGTGGTAATGTGGGCGGTAAAGTTGGTGGTAATGTTGGCGGAGAAACCGGCCCAACACAATCACAATTTGCAATCTGCTCTGCACTACTAAGCGCAGTCACAGGAAGAGCAAGATTTATTGGGACATTCAATAAACCTTTGCCAGTCTTTTCTGGAAAATCAAATTTATTGAATTAGTTCTTGTTTCATTGAGCTGTTAAAAAATGAATACATACGATTATGAGTTATTCCAAGATTATTACTTCCTGCACAAGCACAAGTGCCAGGAGGTTTTGTTCCACCACCACCAGTCTCTGAGAAGAATATAAAAAGAAATTTTCATTTTATATTTAAAGTAGAGTTTTTTGTTAAGTCATTGAGTTGACTGTGATTTGTTACTACCCATCGATCTATTTAGTACATAACATAAGTTCCCTTGCGCTGGAGTTGTACTTCTTTTGAGTGAAGATTTTCGAGCGCAAATTTATTCACGTTCCTTCAGAGCACATCAATAGCGTTACATATTCGAATGTTACACTTCGTAGTATCACAGAGGGGTCCGTATGTTTAAAATAACCCGCATACCAACAAAATTCACGGTCATATTTTGGCAATACGCCTAAGCGTTTGTCGATTTTGGCACATGCCACTGATATTTCAATAGAAACAACTACTTATATATAAATAAAACTTTACAAATGTCAAAAATATATTCAAAACTTTACAAATGTCGAAACCGAATGATATAAAAAAGCTCTAACAGCGCAACACCTTAAATTAAATCTAATATTCACATGCTTTTAACTTTAAGTTAAACCTTTTTTTTATCCCTTTGACCTTTTTCTAAAGCAAATTAAACTTTTATCCGATCATTACATACTTTTCAAGTATAGTTTGGTTTGGAAATGGTTTAATTTGCTATGGCAAAGGTTTATTTTGATTTGCAAAAGGTTTAGCTAGGAGAGAAAAACCCGTTGTATCAAAAAACAATTCAAAATTTTAAAAACGTAGAAAAATACACATTGCAAAATCAACAATAAAAAAAAACCTCTGAAAGTCAAACGCTAACGAAAAATATGATACGATATCCAAAAAGGTCAAAAAAAAAGAAACAAACTTCGAAATTGATATGATAGAAAAACTGTAAAAGTTAAACACTACTGAAAGAGTTTCAAAAACGATGGTTTAAGTCATAAAGAATCGGTAAAAAGTCTTCCAAATCGACAACCGAAAAGAGCCTATAAAATATAAAAACCATCGAAAGAGAGAGTCTGAAATAATATTTCAAATCAGAAAACATCGTAATAAGTTAAGTAACAGTTATAAACGTAGATATAATTTAAAATGTCAAAAATTTTTAAAATTGGTAATGAAAAATAAAAACTTATGCATCGTAATATTCATTAAGGATCGTAAAGTATCGAAAGACATCGAATGTGGACAAGGAAAGCAATTTCAGCGAACATTTTCCCAAAAAAAGCCTTTCCAGGGATCACGGCCTACCATGGTGATGTCCAAATTTAATTTGTGAACATAAGTATCCATTGGTTGGTGCACCAAACAAAGTTTCTGAAAATTTACCCAGGTGAAATATTTTTGAGTATAGTTATCCCTATTTTCTTAAACTTTTTCCGATATTATTGTATCCATTTCCCAAACCCTTAATCACAATGTATAGAAGGAAAAGTGGCAATGTTATATGTATGATGTTGACCAGTATCATCAGTTCCTGAGCCGATATAGTCACATCAGTCTGTCTGTACGAAAATTTGAAGCATACTTTCAATGTGTATTGTCGCACGTTTCTCCAATTGAAAGAATATAAAAGTTTCCTTCGAGAATTAGATTCATTGATTTTCCATTCCTTAAATCCCTATCCAACAAAGCATTAGGTGTTTCATTTCGTAATAATAAATATCATATTTCGATAATGGGACCATTAAATATACTCTATCTTAATAAAATTTAAACTTACGTTGTGTCCCTATGCCACCAATAGTTTGGGTAACGGATGATATTAAAGAAACTGGAATCGCAGCATTAACAGGCGCATTGATTAAGCCTCTGCCAGTGGTTTCTTTAAATAGAACGAATATATTAAAAAATATACATTTTATATATCAAAAATCGGCCTGTTTAAATTCCCCCTTTTCTTTAAATTAGAAACATACGTTTTTGTGAGATTCCCAAGTTGTTTGATCCACTTCCTGCACTTTCAGGGCCACCAGTTCCGAGTTCAAGAGTGTTTTCTAAAATGAAAAAAAAAAAAAAAAAGTAAAAAAAAAATATCTATAAACGTAAATTTCATGGATTAAGTACATGAATTAGTTTTATTAGCACCCATATTCTCTACAAAATAAAGTTCTTCTTTTGGGTTTTCAGGGCTTTAAACCCGCGAGAAATCATTAACTTTTCCAGAAGAATGGAAGACTCATAATAAAAGTGAAATAGCACCCATGTTCCATACGAAATAATGTTTATATTTTGGGTGTTAATTCCAAATTGATCATCATCCTCACTTATAATGGGCGCCACTATATTTTTTCTTTATGAAAATTGTTGAAAAAAAAAAAAATGTATACTTACGTTCCTGTCCAATCCCTAAAGAGTTCCCGCCGTTTGAAGTTCCACCAGCTGGTACTCCAGTTCCTCCAGCTGGAACGGTAGTGCCACCACTTGGTGTTTGACTTACACCGTTTCGTAGATTAATTTCAGCCAGTAGCTGTGCGATTACTTGTAGTAAAGCCGCATTAGAACCGGGATTTGCTGGTAAGAGTAGAAAAAGTTTTTGTTAAGAAAATATTTCGCAAGAGCGCAGTTCAGTACCATCCAACTTGTCAAATTATGCTAGCAAAGCCAATGCTCTGGAATTTACATTTTGGCGCTCACGATAATTTAACTTTGTACACAGTTGGTTTAATTTATTTCTTATGCCAACAAAGCTACTTACGCGTTTGTGGTGATCCATTTGGAGTTCCTGGGTTATTTCCGGTATTAGTTGGTACACCACCGGTACCATAGTAATAGTTGTATGGTGTCTTGTATGGAGTAGGTGTAAGCGGTGGTGAGGTTGGCGGCGATCCAGGTATAACAGGCGGCACTCCTGGTAAAGCTGGCGGGGCTCCTGAGCCGCCACCACCGAGTACACCACCAAGTGTACCACCTAGTACACCACCAAGTGTGCCACCTAGTACACCACCTAATAGCCCTTTGTCACCAAGTAGACCACCATCTGCGCCACCTAGTAGACCACCTAATAGACCATTTTCATTTCCAGCTACACCATTGAGTAGATCACCACCTAACAGTCCGCCATTTCCCTTGCCATCACCATCAGTACCAAGTACACCATCTAATGTGTCACCCACTGTTCCAAGTGTGTTGCCTAGTAAACCATTTTCATCACCGCTCCCGCCGCCACCAAGTGCACCCAGTCCAGCTCCTGTGTCAGTTCCACCAAGCACACCACCAAGTAAATCATCAACTGTTTTACCAACGCCACCAAGTGTGTCACCTAATAGACCATTGCCATTGTCTCCACCAAGAACACCCAGTGCACCTCCTTTGTCATTTCCAGCTTTAGTTGAATGTAAAAAGAAAAATTATTGTCAATGTTAAACTCTCAAAGGTTCGAGAAAATTTCATAAAGGATATCCTACAAAACAATAATGAAAAGACTCAAATGTGCAAAATCGCGCAAAAATTAAATGTTCATTGCAGCTTTATGAAATGGATGAACGGCGTAATTTACCGTAAGTCAAATCAGCCCACTAAAGAAAAAAACAATCAGGAACGACCAAGGAAACAAAGAGAATAGTTGAGAAATTTAATACCACAAGCAGCGCAAAGGTTCGCGCACAGAATAAAACACATTCTATGCAACTACTAGAAAATCATGAGGGTTTGTGTATTGGATAAAGTTGTGTTGGTTCGTGAAATGGTTCAAGGATCCATTGCGTAGGCTCTCGTTAACGCCAGCATATATGTAGTATCTCATAAGGTTACAAATCTTCTGGCAGCTGGTGAAGGAGGCCTAGACTAACAAAAAATTACACCTGAGGTGGGTCTCTAATATGTACCACTGAGGAGTTATTGCATTAAAATTACTTTTCTGGCTTGTTTTAGAAAAAAAAACTTTTTTGGGTCACTCAGCGGTTTAAAGAAAACTTTTTATGTGAAACTTTAAGCTTATTAAATGGGCTTTTTAAGAGTGTATTTGATTTATAGGGTTTAAAATGATTTCACAAAGTTCTGGACCTTTAAAGTTGATATTTTAATTTTTTTCCTAATTTTTGACTTTGACAGCCATTTTAGTATGAAGAAGGTCCTATTAACATACCTTTTTATAACTTTTTTTAAAATTCTCGTTAACTATTCTTAAATTCGGTGATACGATTGTCATAGCAACTGTTTAATTTGGGGTCGATAAAAAAATACTTTTCTATGTAATATGCGGGTTACTCGCATACGTTGTGCTTTATCTACTAAAGCCTTCAAACTGTTTGTTCTTGAAAAAATTGCGCTCTGACCACAATTAAAAAATTGGTATGACAAGTGTACCACCGGAAACTTAATGGCAACTACAGAAAAAATTATAAAAGATTACGTTAATAGGTCCTTTTTAATACTAAAACGGCCGCCAAAGTCAAAAAAAAAGGAAACGAAATCCTTTTAAATCCTACAAACCAAATACACTCTTAAAAAGCCTATACAATTATCTATAAGTTTCTAAAAAAAACTTTTCTCTAAAACGCTAAGGTGGTTCAAAAACAAGTCAGAATAACCCTATAACTCTTCAGGGGTTCATTTTGACCTTTATTGCATATTTTTTGAATCCAAAATTTCCATTTTCTTGCTGATTTAGGATAGTTTTTTTTTTACTTTTAATGAGTTTCCATATTTTGCGACCTTAGGAAATTTCGAGGAAACCAATTTTGAATGCTTAATGCTTATATGTATTACAAAAAAAAAAGTTCGTCCTAAACCTCCCATTTTGAAAGCTTATCGGTTTTGATTTTTAAGAAAAAAAAAGTTAAATTTTTTCGACCTCTAAATAAGTTCCTAAATCATTTTTTCGTATTGCTTCACCGTTTGTCCTCCGATCATCAAGTATAGTATATCGTTGCAAATTTCTCAATGTGGGCCATATTTCATTCAAGGAAGTAATTTATCTCAAAAGTTTCTTTCGAATAGTTGTACTCGTTATCTCAGTTTCTACCACTCTAAGGTGCCCAGAACACTTCATAGAATGGAAGCCCATAAAAAATCATAAAATTCATCTCTTGAAAGTTTACTCAAATTGTTGAAATTGAAGAAATTATAGCGAATCTAAAAGCTTAGTACAAAATAAGAAAAACAGGTGTTTCAAAAACGAATATCGCCCCCTCAGACTATGCAATATTTTTTTTTTTAACATTTAACATTTCATACAGTATGCAAAAAAATAAAAAAAAGAATCTCGCATAGTTTTAGGGGGCGATTTTTATTCTTGATATTTTGTACTGAGGGTGTAGATTCGCTATAACTTCTTCAATTTCAACGGTTTGAGGAAACTTAGTAGAGATGAATTTAATTACTTTTTATTACTATAAAGTGCCCTTGGCACCTTAGGGTGGCAGAAACTGAGATAATGGGTACAACTAATCGAAAGAAACATTTGAGATAAATTACTTCTATGAATGAAATGAAGCTCACATTAAAACATTTACAATGATATACCATAATGGATGTTGGGGCGTCAAATGGCAGTGCAATACGAAAAAATCATTTTAGAGGTCGAAAAAAAAAAATTTTTTTTCCTTAAAAATCAGAACCGAAAAGCTATCAAAAAACTTTTTTTTGTGATACTATCTAATGTTTTGAAATGAGCTTATTTGGATTTAACTACGTTACGTGGTGTTTTAACTACATTTCGTTGCTGATTTGAGTTTAACAACGCTTCGTGAGTGTTTTGACTACTTTTCGTTGATGATTCAGATTGGCAACCAGCGTTGTTGAATAAGTTTTAAGTACGTTTGTGAGTGATTTCGCAACGCATGATACAATTATGAACTTGGAGCGTTGTTAAATCAAAATCAGCAGCGAAACGTAATTAAAACACTCAAGATCGTGGTTTTTTCTTCGCTCTGTGTAGAGAAATTTTTTGTTTAAAGCGGAATCGCAACAGCTAGGCGGACGGGAAGTTAAAGTCACCATAAAAAGATAATACACATCAAAAAACGGTTTTCACAAACCTCTCCCACTTGAAGGAATTTTCGATTTTCCTCAAGGAAAAATATTCATAGACTCTGCAATCCTTAAATTTCTCTCCAATTAAAATTTGTCTAAGTTTTATATGTTTCATTTCGTAATTCAATTTGCCACATTTTGTTAAAATTTAAACTTACCTTGCTGTGAACCTGGTGCACCAATACCTTGACTAGCTTGAGATAATAAATTAAGTGGAATCGCGGCTGCAATAGGTAAATTGGCTACGCCTTCACCAGTTTTCTCTAAAAACAGATAGAAAGAAAATATTAAAAAATATAAATTTCATCATCGAAAAATACATAAAAAATAAAACTTACGTGTTTGTGCAACTCCTAAGTTATTTGTTACGCTTCCTAAGGGCGCGATGCCACCGAGACCTTGGGTCGCTGCGCTCCCTAAAGGCCCGGTACCACCGATACCTTGACTAGCTTGAGATAATAAATCAACTGGAATCGCGGCTGCTATAGGTAAATTCGCTACGCCTTCACCAGTTCTCTCTAAAAACAGATAGAAAAAAAATATTTAAAAATATAAATTTCATCATCGAAAAATACATAAAAAATAAAACTTACGTGTTTGTGCAACTCCTAAGTTATTTGTTACGCTTCCTAAGGGCGCGATGCCACCGAGACCTTGGGTCGCTGCGCTCCCTAAAGGCCCGGTACCACCGATACCTTGACTAGCTTGAGATAATAAATCAACTGGAATCGCGGCTCCAATAGGTAAATTGGCAACGCCTTCACCAGTTCTCTCTAAAAACAGATAGAATAAAAAAATAAAAAAAAAATATAAATTTCATCATCGAAAAATACATAAAAATTAAAACTTACGTGTTTGTGCAACTCCTAAGTTATTTGTTGCGCTTCCTAAGGGCGCGATGCCACCGAGACCTTGGGTCGCTGCGCTGCCTAAAGGCCCGGTTCCACCGATACCTTGTTTAGCTTGAGATAATAAATTAAGTGGAACTGCGGCTCCAATAGGTAAATTTGCTACGCCTTCACCAGTTTCCTCTAAAAACAGATAGGAAAAAAATATTTATGTCATTTGTCCAAAATCGTTACACTTAAATCGACTGATTTTGTTAAAATTATAACATACGTGTCTGTATGACTCCTAAGTTGTTCCCTAGTCCACCTAGAACTGCTGCAGAGCCCTCTTTTGTGCTTTGCAATGCGATCAGCAAAGCTATTAGAAGGCGAATTTTCATATTCAGGCAACCTTACGCAAAATATGAAATAATTAATTTATGTAAATCACTGTGACTAAGCTTGTAAACTTTGAATAATTTTTAATGCGTTATATTGCTTTTATAAGTTTTATTTCTCTTCAAATAAAAAAAAAAAAAAACACTAACGCATTTCTTGAGTAAATTCCTCCGATTATCAAATGATTTGTGGGAATGTGAAATGATCGTAGTTCAGTTGAAAATCACGTGCAAATACAAATTCTGTTGCTTAATCCAATTGCCATTGCCAATGAGAAGAGATAAGCCCCAGATTGACCTATCTAAAATGCTGCTCATAAAATTTATTGTTTGACATCTCAGTATCGTACGTGTTAAATTGTTTAATTTGAAGTCAATCAACTTTGAGAATTCTTAGCTTCCGTTTGTTTTGCTTAAGCAATTTCAATAATTTGTTTGCATGCCATTGTGAATAGGTCTTGTTTATATTTTTAGTGTTTTTTTTTTTTTTGATTACTAAATAATTAAGTATAGTATAGTTGATTTCGATGTTACTATATAGTGTGTAATCGATAAGGCAACGAAGCTTCTGAGAGGTGAT
This sequence comes from Calliopum simillimum, assembly GCA_951812925.1. Taxonomy (NCBI): domain Eukaryota; kingdom Metazoa; phylum Arthropoda; class Insecta; order Diptera; family Lauxaniidae; genus Calliopum; species Calliopum simillimum. Next base: position 89,451,335 of record OX638372.1, read on the forward strand.
AGAGAACGCCTAGACTTACAAAAAAGTGCACTTGAGAGGGGGTTTAAAATATACCCCTGAGGAGTAATAGGATTAAAACTGATTATCTGACTTGTTTTATAAAAACAAATTTCTTGGGTCACCCTAGCACTTTAAACAAATTTTTTTTGTGGAAAAATTTTAGATACATAATTGTATGAGCTTTCGTAAAGTTCTGGACCCTTAAAGTTGATATTTTAATTTTCTTCCCCTTTTCTTTTTTTTTGACTTTGGTGGTCATTTTAGTATGAAAGAAGTCCTATTAACATACAATCTTGTAATTTTTTTTGGAATCTCCTTTAAATTTTCTTTAAGTCGGTAGAACATTTGTCAAACCAATTTTTTAATTTGAGGTCAGAAAAATATCCTTTTCAAGAACAATCCATTTGAAGGCTCCGCTAGATAAAAGGCAACGCGTGTAGCGCGCGCTTCATATACAGCGCAACGCATGTGAGTAACTTGTGTGTTGTTACACAGAAACATTTTTTTTTTCCGACCACAAATGAAAAAGTTTGCATGACAAATGTATTACTTATTAAACATAAGTGTATGAGATTTGGTTCATCCGCCAACGGACACGCCTACCTCCCATACAAAGTAAGGGCGTGGTCGGAATTTTTTTTCAAAAATTCTGAGCTATCTTTTATAGTTTTCAAGTTATGCGAAATAAACGAAAATCTACTTTATAAAAACTAGATTTTGTTTGTTTGTGTATTTGTCCCTTATTGACTCGGAAACTATCAAACCGTTTTTGAAGAAGTTGTTGCATTGTGTTAGCACAAAAAAAGGCTAAGTTAAATGCTAAAAAAATAGGCGGTGCCACGCCTTCAAAAAAATCAACTAATCATATCTCCGAATCCCTCTGACGCAGATAAACGAGATTTGGTAAATATGTAAAAATCATCAGGACAAATAATGTTCACCGGAAAAAAAGGGCGGTGCCACGCCCTCAAAAAAATAAATTTAATATTACTCTGACAATATTTGCCGCACTTAGATATGTTTGGGTACATAAGCAAAGACAATTAGAACAAATAGTTCTCACTAGAAAAGTGGGCGGTGCCACGCTCTTCTGAATGCTGATTCATCATATCTCAGAAACTGCTTAACGTAGACGGACAAAATCAGGTAAATATGCAAAGGGTATTTGGAAAAACAATTTTCAATGAAAAAATGGGCAGTGCCACAACCTACGAAAATAAAATTTGTCACATTACTAACGCTACTTGGCGCAAATTTTAAGATTTGCTAAAATGCTTCGCTATGGTATATCCAAGTAAAGAAAGTGCAATTTCAAATGGGCTGAAAAGGGGTGAATATACCCCTTACCTACTACCCTTTCGTTAAAAAAAAAAAAACCTTTTCCGGATTAAAGCAGACTGTAAGCTTGAAATCGATAAATCTATTGCAAAACGTTGAAGAATATAAAGAAATAAAAATAATTTTTTTTCTCAAAAACTGCAACAGGAAAAAATTCATAGAAAAAAAACTTCTCAAAAAAGGAGTAGGGACTTTACATTTCGATTAAGTATACTTGGCCACATATTATATTGGAAAATAATGAAAATCAGAATATGTAATTTTTTTTTTTTTAATGTCAAAGTTTTCAAAATTTTTCGATTTTGGCTTTTTGAGCATAAATTTTCGAAAAATCACCATAATTCACCTATCATATATAAAAAATCAAGAAAATGTTTTCTTAAAAGCTAAATGCTTGTAGTTTTTGGCGAAATGCTATTTTGATATATTTCAATGCATACGAATTCAAAATAGCGTTCCAAAAAAGTCAACTTATTACGTAGGTTGCCTTTTATATTTCGGGATTGAGCAACACTAATGTCAATAGCTAAAATCTGGCAACACCATAATAAAGTTTGACATTTTTTAGCATAAACGTACTCACAACGTTTTGATGTGCAAGTGCTATTTGTTTTGTTTACAGTGAGTTAAGAAAATCAATTTGGCCAAAAATTGGAAATTTCAAGAGAAAGTTTTCGTTCGATTATTTTTCACAACTTCAACGTGGATTTTCTCAACAACAGTGTATCGATGAACTTAATTAAATTTTTGGCGATGAAGCTCCATCAAGGACCAGTGTTTATCGATGGTATGTTGAATTCAACCGAGGTCGTAGTTCACTCCAAGACGAATTTCGTGAAGGTCGTCCAAAATCACTTGTTGTTCTGGAAACCATTGATGCTGTGCGGCAACTGATATTGGAAGATCGTCATGTGACCTATCGTGAGATTGAGACAACCTTAGGCATTAGTGGGACCAGCATACATTCAATATTGCATGAACACCTGGCCATAAAAAAGGTTTGTTCTCGTTGGAAACCCCATAATTTAGCCATGGAGATGTCCATTTATCAAAAACCATACGTGATAGACCAATGATAGACCGGATTGGGATTTTGACAAATATATGAAGCAAAACACGCCAAGTGTACTGGCTGAAATTTTTTTTTGTCTCTGATTTCGATTAAATTTGACAATATGGTAGTGCAAGAACAATGAAGCAAAACATGTGTATGCCGAAAATTATGTTTTTTTTTTTTTTGTGTTTTATTTAAAATATTGCGCTCTAAACTTTTCTATTTTTTTTTTTTTTAAGGTAGTTGAATAATCTATTTCAAAAACTTTTTTATCTGGTTCAATAAGGGGTCACGAGTAAGTTGAATTCTTTTTTATGGCGTAGGAGTGTATATAATTTTTCGAGATTCATTTTGAACTATCCCAAGTTCCAAAATCATATCATTTTATGAAATTTATCGGTTTTTGAGCGCTTCGTGGGCTATTCAAAATATGAGCCTTGTCGGATCAAAATCGGTGCTTTTTTTACCTAGCTTGTACAATTGAAGCTTCAGTTTTAAAAATTCAGTTTTTCAGTATTATTGAATAGTAAAACTATTTCTTCCAGTGTATCATTTTAAGAACATCTTGTACTATCAGAGCTTATTAATTAAAACGTGACAAAATTTCACTGTATGTGTAAACATTTAAATTATACAATTAATTCCATTGTATGATTAGCTGCTAGATCAGTAAGTAAGTATATATAAGAGTTAGTGCAATAGTTTCGTAGATTAAAACGACCAGTTTAATCTACACGAAAAGAGACAAACCAGTAAAGAGCACAACCGGAAGACTTTGTAGAGATTAAAACATTTAGAAATGCTGTCCATTGCTGAAATATACCAAACACAGTTTATGGATATAAAAGTGTAGCGTTCCCACAAAACGTTGCATAAGTTCAGATTTAACCGACTAAATTGGACGTACTTTTCCTTAAAACTTGTGGTATAGATATATTGCCAGGATTTTTTCCAATTTCACAAAGGCACAATGGTCAATTATAGAGTTGTATTATATCTTACATTGTTGTTTCTCCAGTTAAAATTAAGTCAACAACAAAACCCACCTGTCACAGTAGATACCACGAAATTAACACCAGAGAGTGCCACATTGATACAAGAATTTCTACAATTCCTGAGTGAACTTTTCATATTTGATCCTTCGGTAACAATAGCACCACCTACGAGTACAACATCTACCAGCACCACCACCACTACTACTACTACTTCCACAACTACAACAACAACTACGACTACAACAACACCGCCACCAACAACAACAACAACGACGACGACTACAACAACACCGCCACCAACAACGACGACTACGACTACAACAACACCGCCGCCAACTACAACTCCTGCACCAGTGTTCCCCAGAAGACGATTTTGTTATAAAAAATCCTGTCGCAAATTTAGAGATGACAGATTTAGAGATGATAGGGGATACATCTACTGAGTGATAATATTGGGTGTGGAGAGCGAGTTTTAGATATATTTTTAATGTAGTAATAAATTTTATTTATAAATCTTATGTTGTCTTTTCTTTTTTTTTTAGTTTTTGCAGTAACAGTCCAACTTTGAAAATTTCGATTTAATCAATGAAGTCTTCAAAGAGATAATACCCACAGAAAAACCCTTACTTGTTTTGTCAATTTGTTACACAGTGCATGAAAATGGTAATAATTTTGAATGAGATCTCAATAAGTTTTTTGGTAAATTTCTCTACAGGGTCTGTGATTCGAGTTATGATTTTTTAAAGTGCAGGAGAACGCGCATAGCAGTATAGTGCCAATAGCATCATCTAGTTATTATCTTCATCATTTCAGCTAACCTTCTTTCTTTTCGAATTAAATCATTATTTTCCGAGATATCGTTCATTGAAGTAAAGATATCTCAATTGCATACTTACAAATATAATTTAGTTTCGAAGATATCACAAAAAATTATGGTCCAATTGGTAAAGTTAAAAAAATAAAAGGTTTGATAAGAAATACTAGGGCTATTCGATGCGGTTGACAAAAGTGAATTACATTACTGTCTGGATGTGCGCCAGCTACCTGAAGAAAGCGTTTTCTGCACTTAAGACAAAATATAACTTAGACCCCATAAATACAATAATAGAGTAAAACGGTTACCACACGGAAAAAAAATCATTGTCCACTCGGGAAGTAAAAAAAAACTAAAGTAGTTCACACAAAATTTCAAAGCTAAATTGCCTTATGACCCAGACAGATGGCAGCTCTAATGCACATTACACACGCAATAATGTGAGACTTTTCGGTGCATAATTTTAGGCATTTTTAAATACATATTAAGTACATTGACATTGACTAATCAAAATTTCCCGAATCAGCTTTTCTGATGCTTAACCCACTATTAATCTTGTTTTTGGTGTTTTAGAATTTTTGGACCCTGAATTGGAAAATTTTCTTTCATTTAATGTCTATAAAATATGTATTTAAAAAATGCCTAAAATCATGCAATAAAAAGTTTCACATTATTGCGTCTGTAATGTGCATTAGAGCTGCCGTCAGTCTGGGGCATTACATAGGAACTATTTGATGGTTCCGCAAAGTAATATTTACAAATCAAATATAAATTGCCTACATTATACTATATGTGTGTGAAAAAGGTACCTTATTTTCACAAACGAAAAAACCGTTCTTTTTGGATTTTCTAAATATACATACAATTTTGAATAAAGAGACACCTCGATCACTGGAAATTTCCAAAAATTTATTGAGTAATGACATTTGGAAATCGTAAAATTAAAAACTCAAGTTTGTAGATATCGAAGTTCAAAGTTTGTCAATTATCAATTTTTACTAGCATTTACAATTTGATAATTGACCTCAAATCAGTTGTAAAACGTTTAGTATATGTCTAAGCACTGAGTTCCATTGAAAACCGGTAAAATTTAACATATCTCTTATTTTTAGCTGTACTGCTAAATTTTATGAGTGATGATAAGGTACCTTTTCCATTGGACGGTCACATACTTATGTATAGTAAATTATACTATTAGTCAAAAAATGTGTAACTATTTTTAATTTACAATTCTATTTTTTTGCTAAACATGATCACGGAGAAAATTTTTTAAAGAAACCCCCTCTAAATTTTTTTTAAAAGTATTTTAAATTAAAGGATAATTTATTAGCTTTAAAATTGTATGTGACTCAAGATGGGATTCGGTCGCTAAATGAGCGTTTTTGTCTGTTGAATGCCCGCGGAAGGCAAAACGCTTTTTTTACTCAAGAGGAAGGTATCTTACGAAAAAAGTGTACTGGGCATAAAATACTTAGAATCATTCAAGAAATACGTGAGAATTTTTTCGGAATTTTTTGGAAACTTTTACAATTTTTTATTTTTTTTGACCAATTTTTGAAAAATTAAAAAAAAAGGATTAAAAAACTTCCCAGAACACTTTTTCGTCAGATACCTTCCTCTGCAATTCCTCTGGAAATCAAAATAACGTTTAAAATACTACAAGAATCCAAAAACAAAAATTAAAAAAATTTATTTTTGACAAAATGGCGGGACTTAGAAAAAAAAATTTCATCGATTTTTTGCAAAAACACTATTTTGACACTCTGAAGTTCTGTGCCCATAACTTAAAAAAAAATTTTCGCAAAACTATTAGTGAGAGGTCTCCATACCGATCACTAAGGACAGCTCTGTTAATTTTTATCAAAATCTGAGGACCCAACTGCAAATTTCGAAAAAATTGAGATAGATATGGCCTTGTACTTACACATATTTGTGGAATCAAGTAATCATTTGTTTTACTCAATCATATATATGGAAATTATTAACAAATATACAATTGAACCAATAAAATTGCTCAAAAATGTCGCGCATTAAATAATATCAAATATTCTCTTTATATACATAGGATAGGATTCTTCAAACGGATCATTCATTCCGAGATATCATCTGTTCAATAAGGGGCTGTTGCGTTCCACCGTCTCTATGTATTCTCCTTTAACTTTTCGGAGGAGCATATGGCCAATATGAGACGTCTCTACTTGTCGCGATCCTTTGCGATGACTTTTATCTCTTGCCATGACTTTCTCGATTCTTGGATTTCTTTATTAATGTTGAGCTTCATACCAAGGACTAAACTATATTTGTCGCAAAAAACGATTGTATCTGATGTTCTTAACGTAAACTCAGTTAAAATTTAACTTCCAAGTTAAGATAGCGCCAAATATATTTTCAGACAATTGGGATACCTCATAACTCTGACGCACAGAGAAAGTTCTAAATTTCTTCACAAACTTATATAGAGTACCTATAGGTGTCTTAAAAAACCTTAAGAAAAAAGCATTATTTATTTTATATAAAAAATATAAATTTAGCAATAGTATTTATTTACATATTTTTATTTTATATATGAGGCAATGAGCGCAACAGTGGCCTAACCTTTACTTCGTTGATAAAGCAAAAGCACATATCCTGAGTCGATAAAAACACAAGTTATTTGCTTTTGATTTTTTAACGAAGTGAGGGTTTGGCCACTATTGCGCTCATAGCCTCATATGTATATCATGACGCTTTATTTGATATTGGAATATTATAATTTTTACTTTGATTTCTTGAACCAGCAAAAATTTGAGCAATTCCTTCACTTGTCAGATAAAGTAAAGTTCTTTGTTTTAAACTTTTGCCATCCACTGAAAAATAAATATAAAATTATATATCATAAGAAAACAATAAATCAAAGTTAAGAAAACATACCTACAAATGTTATTTCATTCACATTTTTTGCATTGATTTCTTCCAGGAGGATAATGCCGGCTAAAGCATAAAGTGCAAAAAGTTTTATATTCATGTCGTACTGAAACTATTCATCAATTACTCATTTCATAGTAATAACTCCAGTAAAAAGTTTGATTTCTTTTTATATAAAAAATAAATGTTATTTTCATGTCTAGACTAGAATTTTAAATAAACAAAACGAACGCGATATTTTTTTTTCTCATGGTTTAATAAGTAGGTTACATACAATGTGACGTAAAACATTAAATTGGTATTTAAACAATTTTACGAAATATGAGTAATGATGAGTTTCGTATTAGTCAGCAGCAATGAATACAATGCATACAAAATGATAGCGTTGTATCGTATGAGTTAATGAATTTAACATTTTTTGGCGAACTGGCCAACAGCCGAATATCTCATATAAATTGCCAAACTGTTTTCGAAAACACTGGCTTAACCCATTTTCTGCCGCTGTTCGAGTTTTCGAACAGCAAATTTTGTAATTTTTATACGATTGTTTTTCTTTGTCGGGATTTAGGTGAAGCATGATGTTATATACAATATTAAATTATTTTGGTCAGCCCCCTTTCCCCCTTGGGCTGCAGTTGGGGGTAAAGAAATACCTCATGGGTTGATTTATTTTTGATGGATTAAATGCCACAGAATTATACAAAAAAAAATATTAAATAGCATTATCTCGAAGGCCTCTTAAACGATTCACAAGGAATTTACACCAAGTGACGTCAGTAGATAAAAAGAGGGGGGTAAGTATGCTCGGGCAAAATGTTGGGGGGGCGGGAATGCAGGTTAGTCTCACATTATTTTATACCAGGGGCACTATGGAAGCCCTGGAAATGGGGAAAAAATTTCATAAAAATATCTTTCTTTGCAGGTATGCCCCCTAAGGAGGTTTGATAGGGGGTAGATATGTTCAATAAAAAAATTAAGAGGTAGATATGTTCAGTAAAAATATTAAGGGGAAAAATAATGGGTAACGACCTCACATTTTATTCCCCTAAGGGCTGCACCTTGGCAGCTATGGGGCTATTTATCGATCATCCTCACTATTTGGTGAACTTTGACCTCGATTAGTCGCCACTTAATATAATCCAGTCTACTCCGCCATTTTGAATTTTCAAAAACTGATACTAGATTCGTAATCAGCAACCCCGAAAATCCTCGAGTAACCAGTTTTAAGTGAATCCGATAAGTTTTTAATTTTTTTGTCCGCCATATTGGATCCGCGATTTTGAATTTTCAATACTAGATGTGTAATCAGCGACCCCGCAGAACCTTGAGAGTACAAGATTCGTATTCAGCGGCCCCAAAAACCCACAAGAAAGGAATTTCAAGTTATTAAAGCGTGAAAAAGTATCAATATTAACATGTTAACTTTAAGATAGTTTTTCTCGAAATTTTGTTTTGCACGTAAGCCCGCTTTTCACTGATCAGGTCACATTTAAACTGAATTGTGCGAAACCACCATTGTTCGACATTTCGAACAGTCTCCCTGGCAAAACTATAATAAATAAAAATTTTGGACAACAGATTCAAGTTTTTTGGGTCATAATTACTTTAGAAAGATAACTTTGAATTCTAGATTTGAACTCTTATTTGGCGCGGCAGAAAATGAGTTAAGTACAGTTTACATTAGTGATGAGCAAAAATCAGTCTTGGACTTGAGTTTTGGTCATGGTCTTGATCAAAACACGACCAAGACTGCTATCCGGTTTTCGTCATTTATAGTTTACTAGCCTTCTTTGCCCGCTTCGCTATGCATGTTTGTTTTGTTTTTCGATTCCCAATAGCTTAGAAGGTATATGGGGATAAAATTTTGATTTACGCCACTGCCACGTCACCAATAAAAATTTCGGTATTTTGAGAAAGTTAATATCATTTCAAACCATCTTAAAAATTGGCAATGGCATAGCTGGAGTCTCCCAGGAAACCATCAATTAAGGCTTGTTGATAGTTTTCCTTAGATGTTTTTCCCGTAGTACATCTAGATATTCTTCGTTTTGATTATGAAGCCTTCGGGTGACCTTCGAACACCTTCGGGTGTCACAAAAAACTATCACTTAAAGCTTATTGATAGTCCGCCATAGATTTTTTCCCTCTCGTATACCTAGATATTCTTCGTTTTGACTATGAAGCCCTCGGGTGACCTTCGGCAAACTTCGGGTATTCCAAAAAAGTATCAGTTAAAATTTATTAAAACCTTGCCATAAATATTTTTCCTCTAGTGTACCCAGAAATTCTACGTTTTGACTATTAAGCCTTCGGGTGGTCTTCGAAATACTTCGTGTACAGCATAAAAACATTCTTATACCTAATATATACTCATTTCCAAATTTTCAGCTCAATTGGAAGAATGGTTTCTGAGTGATAATGCTTCAGACAGACACACAGACACACAGACATACAGTCATTTTTATATATATATATGTAGATACGCGTGTTCAAAAATACAAAAAACATAATCAAAACTGAGACCAAGACTTAATTCCCAAGACTAAGATCAATACCATGGCTCATTATCAAAATCAGTCATGAATTTAGTATTGGTTTGCTCATCACTAGTTTACGGATAATCCTTTTTATACCCTACGCTCAGGGTATATTCACTGTGTCTATAAATTTGTAATGCTGAGAAGGAGGCGTGGTAGGTATAGAAAAGTATATATATTCTGAGTCGATATAGCCATGACGGTCTGTTCATGAGATTAAATTTTGTACACTGCTTCCGTTGTCAAAGTTAGTTCGATTAATTCAAAATTAGCGAAATCGATCAACGGATACGCCTACCGCCCATTCAAAAAATATACTCAAAATGAAACTGTATGGGTATTTTTCACTACAATGCAACCATAATCCACATAAATACTAAAGACGGTAAATGCAAGCTCTAAGCAAAAGCTAGGAAAACTCAGACAGGAGGGCGTGGCAAAAGCTTTAAAATGCTATACTGAAAACGATTTTTTAGTTAATCCAACCAAATTTCTCTCAGACACTGAGAACAGTAAGACAAAGCTGTGTGAATTTTAAAATGAAAGAACATATAAAGTTGGCGGTAAGGAGGTAATGCAAAATTAACCATTACTACTAAATTTATTAAAAGGGAAATTAAACAATCATTAAATTCAATGAGAGTGAACAATTTGCTCATTAAGTTTTTTTAAATTTTAATGGAAAATTTTCATTAAAGTTTCATTAAACTCAATTGAAGAAATTTTCACTTTCATTGAATTTAATAAAACTTTAATGAAAATTTTCTTTACAAGTTTCATTAAAAGCTTCATTCAATTGATTGAAAGTGGAAATTTTTGTCTTTAAATTCAATTACAAATTTACAATCTTTAATAATAATTTTTATTGAAGTTTCATTAAGTTCAATGAAAGTTGGAATTTTTTTTATTGAATAAATAAATTCAATGAAATGAAAATTTTTATGAAGATTCATTAAATTCAATGGAATAAATTTTCCATTTTAATAGATATAGTGTTAATGAAAAATTTTTGATTACCAAACCAATTTAATGATATTGCAAAATTTTTCATAACCATTAAAATAACTAAGTAATAATGAAAAATTTTGCACTATCACTATATCAAGTGGAGAAAATTTTCACTATTAAACAATTTATTTTGTGGTGGTGAAAAGCTCAATAAACTAAAAATGTAGTGCACTACAAGTCTGCTATCTATATAACTAACAGAACAAAATTTAATATGTTAATTCACTAAATCTAAAATAGAGCTGTCATTTTTCATCCGATCATGATCCAGATGGGCTCAAAATTATAGCAATAAAATAAATAAATGCGATGGTTTTTCAGAATATTGCCTCACACCCGCTATTTCTTGCCAATCCATAATTGACAGATGAATATATGTATTTGAACTTGAAGATACTTTTATGCTCTTGTTAATATTAAAATAATCATTGCTTATGTCAACCTTCATCGCAATTAACACATCGCAAATATTAATTAAAACTTTTTCAAACATTTTCTTAAAACTCTCATGTCATATGAGGAATACATAGAAAATATTTTAAAACTTTAAACAACTCATCAAATGAACATTGAATTTAATACTTTATCCAACACGACATTGATAATGTGTCACTTGTGTGCAACATTATGCTTATGTCATTAGGAAGCTACTTAAACAGAGATATTCGACAGCAAAGCAAAAGCAAAAAGTCACAAAGTGACGTGTGTCATAGACGAGTTTTAAATAAGGAGTGATATTTTTTGTTTATTTAGAGCACTGCTACTTCTATTGCACACCAACAGCCGCAAACAAAAAACAAAAACGCGTACCAATGATGATAACAACAAAAAACAACCCTGCGGGCCAGAACACACCCTAGACTTTAAAAATTTCCAAACAAATTTACGAAATGTACATAGATATGTACATAGAGCTCTTCGCAATACAATGATAATGTTATTAAAGTCTGTCATGAGAATTGTAAACAGTGAAAGTTTCACACAAACACATCACTGACTTTTTTCCTGCAGCATTATCACAGTCAATATGATGTGTATGAGTTCTAGCATCCTTTTCAAGGGGGATAGATTCTCTTTAAAAATCTACAAAATTAGTTTAATTAAGACACATTGTAGGACTCATAAAATTAGCTCTTCTTATCACAGCAGCATGCACAGTGCCAGTCCAGATTAGATATGAAATGATGATGATATTAAGTTCATTAATTTGCTTATTTTATTTGAGGTTTCCATGTGAAGTGTATGAGATAACCCGCATTCAAATGTGTAGACAATTTATATAATTTCATCTCATGTTACTATCCACATTATCCAAAAGTAGAGAGAGAACACGTGTCGGTAATTTCACTTATTTGTTTAGGAAATTCCACTTTGAAGCCTTTTCAGTTGTTTTGTCCGCTTGCAATATTTATGTAGCATACTTTTAGGCATAGCGTAGAACCATTGATCGTGACAACAATGCCCACATTATTGTTAGGCCTTAATGATCTGCTGACAGTGTTGGCGAATAAAACACTACAAATTTCTTTTGGTTTTTGTAAAATTGTGCTCAAAATTTATGTCTTTTACTTTAACAAAAAAAATTAAACTTTCACAAAAATGTAAGCAATTTTTTAAATAAAAGTCGAAAAATGTAAAAAAAGTTATTCCTGGCCATACTTAATTTGCCAGAGGTCAATATACCTATATTTTTGATCATAAGGCATAACAAAATTCTGAAGCGAATGACATCAAAATTGCGTAAATATGTTTAGAATTGACAAAACCATGGCATATTTTGAAACCTGATGTATTGAGTCCTAGGTTCAGAAATGTTCAGGCTGAAGTTCGTGAAGATCCCAAGGAATGAGTTTTAAGACAAAATACTGATCAAACCACTTTTAACTTAATCGTAAGATATAGTATATAAGTAGAGTTTGGTGCAAAAAAATCCCAAACATGTTATTTAAATTTATGTTTACTAGAATCGCTCAATAGTCAAAATTTGACCACAAATGTAGTAGGGTAGAACGGGGTTAAACAACCACTTTCGTGTCTGGCACTCTGTAAAAACTTTGTTTATGACAATAATTTGAAAATTTCAACTGTTCCTGCTTCGTTGAACCCTTTGTTGCAAAATTCATAGGAACATTTTTTTTTCAAGCTCGCATTGTTTATCCGGTATTTGCATTCGAACAAAAAGTGTGACATTGTTGTTTTACCACAAACTTTCTTTTTATAATAAAAGTGACCAACATTGTGATTTTAAAAGTTTTTATTTTATCAGAATTTTACAAAACGTTATAAAAGAGCGTCGCTTTCCTCAACGTATACTACTTTTCTTGGACGACCTCTTTTGGAGCGACGAGTATTATTTTTAGCTGCCGGGTTTTGGTTTTTTTGCTCGAAAAATTTCTTTAACATTTTTTTTTTTTCGACCTTACCATGGTCGCCAATGCCTGTTTGTCCTTCTTTTTGGCCACATTTTCCTGCTCCTCGCGCAAAGTCTGCAATACAGTTGCGTCGGTCAACACCGCGGATTTTCTTTTTTTCCGCCCTCGAGTTGATGTTTTTCTCGGTGCAGCTTTGGGAGGCGGTTGGAGATAATCCAAAGTTGCTTCCGTACTGAGGTTTTGCTTCATCATTGTGTGAAGTCTCTTCTCTCTCCCCGTCGAATGCTTCCAGTTCAGGCACGTTTGTACGATCAGTCACCTCCGATGGCAAGAAATTTACTTCGTCAAATACGTGTCAATCATCTTCTCGTCTGGTTTGGGCGTCTTCCTCATGTAATGACGCGGCATAATGCTAGGAAAAAAAATATAAGTTTTACTGGGGTTACGTGGGGTTACGTGCTTTTGTTTATATTAAGGTGAATTACTTTTTTTACAAATTTAAATTTTGTAAAACCAATAACAGGTTTGGATTCAGCATAAAATTCTGCTCTTAGAAAACACTTACCTTTCTATCTGCACTTCACTGATTTGTGGAATTTTGAACTTTTGTCGACTGAAAATATCGCGGTGAGGATGCTTCAAATCTTTCTTTCGTCAGAACTCAGTTTATAACACACGTGTAGTAGTGGAACCTTTTGCCAAAGTTGTATCGATCACTATCTACTGTACCAACAGTCGTTCGATTCCGCTTTATTAAAAAAAATTATTGAAAAAAATTGGTTGTTTAACATCGCATCAATTTAACCCCGTTCTACACTATTAAATAATTTTGGTACGTTTTGGACAGTTATAGTACTTTTTTTTTTGCAGTTGGTACAAAATAAAAAAGCTCATTTATCATCCCTGGTACAATGACAAATGTGAAACGAAAAGAAAACAAAAAGCATGGATTCAGTGTCAGTCAGTTTTTTGTCTTTCTCTTTGTGTTGATTCCTCCTTCAGATCTGTATGACCGCATATTTTGTCAGTGCTTTGGTTTTTTGTCTTTCTCTTTGAGCTTTAAACTTTTTTCAGGCTTATGTAACCGTGTATTTTGCTGTTAAATTGATTTCAACTTTGTGTACATCTACACAGAAAAACTTTTCTGATGGTGTATAATTCAAAGTTGAAGTGCATTTCTAACATAGTAAAAAGAGATGGGCACATTTTTGTCCTGCTTATTAATATATGAAGCAAAACACGCCAAACGTACTAGCTGAAAATTTTTTTGTCTCCGATTTCGCTCAAATTTGGCAATATGGTAGATCCTATGTAAGAAAATTAATCCAGAAAGCTTAGGTTCTAGTACCATTTTTTATTAAAATACAGGGTGTTGAAGTTGGTGTTTTTAGTCATTTTCATAAAAAGGCTGTTTTTCCAAAAATTTATATCTTACATTAAAGTTTGTAAGCTGATACTAGTAACTAGTCCCATTCATTTTTAAGTGTTCTTTTTATTAAAAAAATATTACTTGGTGGAAAAAATTTTTTTTCACCAAAATTTTTTAAGCTTAAAAATACTTTTGAATTTTTTTTAAAAGAACTTTGAATTAAAGCATTATTTATAGGCTTTAAAATGATGTATAACTCAAGATGGGATTCGGTCGCTAGATAAGAGTTTTTCGCTTTTGAACGCCCGCGGCAGAAAAAACTCTTTGTTTACTCAAGAGGAAGGCATTTTACGGAAAAATTGTACTAGGCATAAAATGCTTAGAATCGTCCAAGAAATACGTGTGAAATTTTTGAGAATTTTTTGGAAAGTTAAAAAAAAAATTTTTTGATTTGGAATAATTTTTGAAAAAAATTTTCAAAAAAAAATTTTTATAAAAATTATTTCAAAAAAGTTTAAAAAAATTCCAAAAAAATTCACACGTATTTCTTGAACGATTCTAAGCATTTTTTTTTTTTTTTTTTGGTTTTTTACCGCCAAACATTCCACCACTTTCTATCAACAGCATTAGATTTTTTGATTTTGAATGTTCTTCGTCTTGAAGAATGATAACAAATTTAAAAAAAATTCCCCTTGATGGAATTCGCCGTTTCTAGAACGCCATTGTAGGCTTCAAGAGTAGATGTTGCTCTTACACTCAATTTGAAAACAGATAATTTTTCTGGACCAATCTGACAGGAAATAATACTGTAAAATATAGTTAAAAAAATTCTGTATTATACTTCTACCTTTTGTATCTAATGCCTTTCAAAGTAATTTATGAAATTAGCAAATCGATTTTTCACGTCAAAAATTGATACTCCTTCCTTAACCCTTAAATGCTCATTTTAGTGAAAAAAAATTATTTGTAAAATGGTAAGCAAATAACAGCTCTATAATTCTTTTTTTGAAAAAAATTTAAATTGTAGCAGTAATTTTAAAAAAAGTGGTTGTATCTTAGAAGATACAGTGAGCGCTCACCCATATCATTTTTTCAGAAGGTTTGGTTAAAAAATAAGGCGAAAATAACTTATTGAATTTTAGTTTTTAAAGGTTTTTTATTTTAAACAACTTGTATAATGGAAAGTAAATAATAAAACGTAAAATTCAATACCACAAAAACATAAACAAATTAAATTCAAGTCAATACTAATACAAATAACATCTAAAAATCATTAAATTTGATGGTAATCAAAAAAGCAATTTTTCTCCGAGGTTATACACAAATTTATCTTACATTTTGTGCAAAACATTTTTGTTTGTCTTGTTCAATTCAGCATTTTGCATCCTCTTTTTTTGTCCATCGTATTCCAATGATCGGTCAAGTCTAATCTGGTATCTCGAGGAGGAATCGGTTTTGATTCGGTCTTCGACGTTTTTCAAGAATTTGTTTTTCTAGACTTGAATGTTCAGAAGCTGATTTTGTATTAAACGAAAATAATACGTCAGCCAACTCGATCTTAAAGTGCACTAATCTAATTTCCTTAAATCCTGGGCGGCCTTGATTACTCTCTTGTATAGTAAACAGGAATTTATACAATTCATATCAAGAAGATGATAAAATACTCTGTTTATCCACTTACGACTTTTCATCGTTATCAACCACAACTTGCAGGCTGTTTATCTTTATCATTGAAATGCAATATTCCCTTATTTTTTCAAACCGTCTTCTGTTCAGTTGAGCTTTTATCACATCTACTTACAAAACGAATACTGTTTTCTGACCAGTAATCTCTCGAGTGTGGGAGCTTGTCGTATGTCATATAGAAGAGGATTCCAATGAATTTACGAAGGTCGAATACATTGAAAGTAAATGCATTGTCTCTTCCGGCATAAGAGTTTCTCAACGATATGTTCCTCCAAAGACTGTGGGAACAAATAGGACCAAACTTGATATGGTGTTTTCAAATTTTTTATATTTTCCGGAAAACTACTATCCCCACTAAATGGTACTTGCTGATCATTACATTGAAGATTACCCTTCTTCCATAAGACTCTTTCGAATTCAGAAGATTTAGCATCAATTTTTACCTGACGGAACTGAAATGCAAATGAAACCGAATTACTTCTTTGTGAGGCAGAAGAAGTTAATGGATCAAATCAAGACCAAGATCAACATTTGTTGGACTTCCCTCAAAATTATACTATTGGAAAGAACATAAAGTTTTTCATAAAAAAGTTTAAAATAATTTTTTCGCAAAGATGTTACCTCGGTAGTTTTTTAGCTTTCAAAGTTAAAAATCAGTCTCATTTATCTGCGTTTTCTCTTTCACGAGATATGTACAAAAGTGTCAGAAGAGTACTCTTTCAAACTTAAAACAAAGAAATACGATGCGCCACCAGTAAATATGAATATTATGGGCTCTCCTTGTCCCAGATTTTTTACATTCTATGGTTTTACCAAAAAAAAACTTGTTGGAAAGCCAATCGGAAGCAAAAACAAAAATTTTGAAGCAGTCTAATTTATTCCCACAAAAACTTTTTCTATTAATATACCATGAGATATTTAATTTTTGGCCAAGTTTAGGAAAATTTCATTACTACCCTTTTAAGTGCACTATTTGAATAATTTAAGAGAAGTGTGAATTCTTATAGTTTTTTTCTTTTAGTATAAGACTAACCCAATAAAATCAATCAAATATTTAAAATTTTTTTCAGAATTCCAACCTTCAGTTAAGCAGATCTCATACAAAATATCAAACCAATTATAATAATGGCGAAATTCCAAATTATAACATAAACACTTCAAAGGCCACCACAAGAAAAGATATGCACGCATCCTTTTTAACGCTTCTTATGTAGCAATTTCAAGTTGAATGACACCAAAAATTTAACACAATGGCCTTTGTGCTCTTTCTTGTGCATGGAATCCTATTGAATCCTTTTATTATTTTATTACCATGACGGTCATTACTATAATGGGCATGGCGTGAGTGTGTGCGGGGGGAGTGTGCTTGTCATCACTCTTGTTAAGCAAAATGGTGAATTCATGCCAAAACAAACAAGCTGCTGAAGAAAAGAATACTAAACATAATAAATAAAAAAGGATAACATTAATAACGTAAGGACAAAACGTAGTAGGAAATAAAAAGCAAAGAATCCATATAAGCACCACAGTTGTGTATTGAGTAGGGCATAAAAGACACACTGACAATGGTCGGTGAAAACGGTCTGCCGTTTAGTTTAATAGAAATAATACAGAAAAATTATTTTCATGTACGAATTTTTGAAGCAATAGTTTAAAAATTGTCAAAACTAGTGAAAAAAATTATTCAAAAATAAGAAAATGAATCGCAGATATCAATTGTTGTCTACATTGTGGACATAAATTGAGGAGTGGCCGTACCAAAGGGCCTAAGTACCAATACGAGGCAAAAGTAGTTTCATAATGGGGATTATCGTAAATCATACATTTTCTATTGCAGTTTAAGAAAATTCCCCGGGAATATTTATTCACGATAACCCCCATAGTGAATCGGGTGTCATTTTTTTAGAAATGATTAAAATTGCTTTCTTTTTTCACGAAAAATTTACTTGATGGTGTAGAATTGATGGCATTATGTAGAAAAAATGATACCGGTCAATTAACCGATTATTAAGCCACATAATACGTGTGCCACTACTTATGAATCGTATTGGTGCTTAGGCCCTTTGCTACGGCCACTCCTCATTTGTCCTAATCCATAACGAATCTGAAAACTCTAAGCTTTGAAAAGTATTTAGCATTATTCATAAGGGCTGCCCTACAATTCACGCACAAGTTTGCCGTCAATTGTGCGGTGAAGTGTTGCCAACCAAAAACAAAGAAAAGTTTGACAGCTGACAGTTAAAGGTTAGTAAAAATGGATTAAAAAAGAAGATTTAAAGCTACGTCAACGAAATTCAGCCACATTTATGCAAAATAGTCGTGCAAAATTTCAAGAAAGAGAGTTTCCCATAATACACGCAAGATTTGAATTTGCCGCCATTTGTGCGATGAAGTGTTGCCAACCAAAAAATAAAAAACGGGTTGAAAGCTGACAACTTTGCGTTAGTAAAATGGAAGGAAAAAGGAGATTCAAAGCTGCAGGAACAAATCTCAATAACATTTATGCAAAATGGTCATGGAGAACTTAGACACAAGATTACGTACATATGTATGTGCCAGCTAAGCAGTGGAGGTCATCTGCACCATGTACCATTTCATACATAACCCTATCTTATATCTTTACGTTTCGATAAAAAAATATTTATTTAATTGAAAAAAATTATGGTCTTTATTTAACTAAAATCTTGCGTGAGTTATGGGACACAATTTGTTTATGTTTATGCAGAAAAGTTTTACTTGTTAAATGTTCAAAATTGCGCGTAGCGAGCGTAACATCCCAAATGGAAACAATATTCCCTTTTTAAACTTTCACTTCATTAAAAAATGCAACTGGCACACCGTGTGAAACAAAACATCGAAGACAGAAGAGGGTCGTTAGAGTGCGTGACGCTTTGAAAAAGGATTTCTGCTACTGTTCATTGCCATTTTTTAATACTGAACTGCACTGTTTTGCAAAAATAATACTACTTAGTATATGGACGTATAACAAAAAGGATAACTTCACGGAAGGATGTGGTTTATTTTGTAAATCTAGTTGTATTTTTGGTGTTTTATTATATAATGAAAATAAAGTACTACATTTCGAATGGAAACGACAACAAAACGAAAAAGGCCAGACCGAACTGAAGGATAGGCAGAGGGAGTAGACAAACAAATAGACAGTATGAGACAGAGCTATGTATGTGAGCATAGTATGTCGGCAAGGACATAACAATAAAAGTAATAAAGCATATTTTTAGGCTACAAGTGGGCGATTTTCGTTTTTTTTTTTTTTTTTTTCTGTTTGTGAGGTCATGCAGTTATTTTTCATTATTTTGGCACAAGAATACTCCACAATGAATGAAGTTTAAAAGATTTGTCTGTATTCTGCGGGAATCCTTTATTGTATGTGTGTGCGGAGTGGAGGCATTTTTTCTCGGATGTTGATCACATGTTTTATGGGCGTGAAGTGGCAACCACTTACACGAATTTAGAGTTTGTTTGTTTTTTTGGCATAGCAAGTAGCTTAGCAAGTGGACCAACAGTGAAAGGTTTTTGTAGCTTTTGGGCTTTAAGTGACATGAGAAAGGACTTGTTTTTGTCATTTATTATTTGCAATAAGCAGGTGTTTACGAAGCTTATGTAAGTTGTAAGACAAGAATACATTTTCCACATAAAGCTTGCCAAAAAGCCCATGGATTTTTCCAGACAAATCACGGCAAATCAAATCTGGACTATATTACTTGTCTAATCAAAGAGAAAAAAAGGAATTAATTATAACAATGGAAAGATCATTTTTGAAATCCTGGGCTCGTCTTTACTACATTCCATCAAATAGAATCAACAGATTTTAATTAAGACTGCCTAAAAGTATGCACTTCAAAATACCACGCTTTTGCACTGCATCGATCAGTAGATATGTAAAAAAAACTATTTGCATAGTTTTAGGCGCTTCTTTATTTCTTATTATTGACATTTACTCGAATTTCTTCGTATTTCATTATATTCAAAAGTGTTAATTTAATTTTAACGACAAATGTGAAACAAATATTCATTCTCACTTGCTAATTTACCCTTGGGCAGTGCCATAAAAACAAGAAAAAGGACATAACACATTATTTTTTTCTAACACTTTTCTCGTAACTGCTAAAAATCACGCAACTTTTGCACCAGACAGCATGGCAGTCCAGAACACGTGGTCGCTACTTTTGAAGGTGAACCACAACGTGTTGCAAGCATAAAATGTGCAAAGGAGGCGTACGAACATTAGAGTTTTTGGGGAGTTATTTTGCCCGCATGTCTGTTTGTCTGCTGGAATTTTAACAATGAAAGTGAAATTTTTAGTCGTGGTTTTTTGCACCCTTGACAAGACGTTAATTTAATTTTTGGAGCAATTTAACATGTTTTATGACTACGAAATGGTTTGCTGACACGAACTTACATTAAAGGATTGTAAAAAAATTAAATATTTAATTTGATGAAATGCAGAACTGATGTTATAAAATAATATATATTATAAAATCATACAATATGTAAAATTGTTGATAATGACAATGTTCACAGCATCACAATTTAACCAATTTAGCTCTTATTTTTTTGGCATTTTTGCCAAATATGATGGTGTGACCTCTTGCTTACGAAGCTGAACTTGTTTTTTCTATCATGCCAGGATTCCAGATATCTTGCTTCAAAGTGAAGTAATCGTTATTTCGAAGCATTTTTAAGGCTACATTTATAATACATACAACAAATGGTGTAATTGTTATTTGCCGATGGCATCTGATATGAATAATTTTACTAACTAAGCTTCACCTTCAACTTTTTCAATTGGATGATTTTTTTCCGACTAATCCTCCACTGGAACCACTAGACCAAGCTTCACAGAATTTTGGGACTTTAAAAAGTCTTTCCAGGCCTGTGAGGACCTTGTCAAACAGAGTTGTTAGACGTCGAGATTAAGTTATGGAAACAGAATTAGCTAGTGATATGGAAATAAATATTTTTGTAACACACACTGTACAACAAATTCAGAATTTTTCCAAAATAGCAATGGATATTTTAACATTGGAATTTTATTTTAGGGGGGGGGGTGTCAAAGTTTCCCCTTTTAAGACGTTATTTTTTTAAATCGACATGTCAAACTATATGATCCTTACATCTGAGGTGTATCATGTGGTGAGCAAACTTTTGCAGAATATTAAAAGAAATATTATAGTAAAAAACTATTGTATAAAACCTTAACCCTTTACATCCCCTACATGGGAGTAATTTTAACCTTTTTTGAAAAAAAGGGAAAAAAATCACGCCGAAAACGGGTGAATATGGAGTCAGTATCACAGAAATATTTGTTTAAAATTTCACTACTAGGCGCTGAATACTAAAAAGTCGAAATTTCGTCACAAAGGCCATAAAATCGTCAAAATCGATGAAGACTTCTCACATTACACTTTTTTTACGCGTTATTTTTAATTTTTAAGCATTTCATGTCTTGGATTACCCATAGTGAAATTTTTCGTCAAATGTTTTTGTAAAACATCTTAACCCATTATAACCCATTTTTGGGAGAAGGAGTCAAAAGACCCACAAAAACAGGATATAATTGGTAAATGCGTTTTAAAAATTGTTCTTTATAGGACTTTGCTATGACCTTAGGACAACAAGTTTTATCCAAAACGTGGTTTTAAGGATTGACAGTGGGGTGAAATTTCCAAAATACATTTCTTTTGCGTATTTTTGCTAAAAAAAAAAACATATGCCTAATGAAAAGTGTCAGATATTATTTTTTTTCTAAACCATAGGCTAAGGTGAAAAATTTGAGATGTCGTCCGATTCATTCAAAATATTTTTGAGATCGTAATAAAATAAAAACCGTATCAAGTCGAGATTTTCCATAAAATTATTTACATTAAACGATTAGTAGGAAGACCTATCTATAGAAAATTTCATGCACTTCAAACTGTAAAATATACGATCTTGAAATTGCCACAACTTTGGCATTTTTCGGAATTTTTTCATAACTTGCCAATTTGGAATATATTGTACTGTTTTCTGAAATTTTAATTCAATTTAGACCGAAAAAAAACTTTAAGTCCCCTTGACAGTGTTAATTTAAGTTAACGTACTGTAGTACGTTATTATTCTACACGTACTATGTCCTTAAAACTGCGGAATGTTTTGCTATGGAATAATATTCAACTATCAAAGTAATCTTGAAACAATTAAGAATATTGATTCAGTATTAAATTACAAAAGTTCCTTACGCGTGCATTGAGTGATCAATCATTTGAGCTTGACATTTCCTTTTTGAAAAACGTAAATGATCGTTTCAATCTTTAAAAGCATTTGGTATTTTTTGGTATGTTCTTTGTGTAACAACACCAGATTGGTATATGATTCTACGAAAGAAATTAATTCCATTCTTTCTATTGAGCTCACGGTGTTTTTCTCTATTTTCTTGCTGCATCTAAGTTTGTACTTATATCTATGAGTATCTAACCCTCATTTTTGTGTTTGTCAAATATCGCATGCCGCATTTGCCAAATTTTTCACATGCTCTTGTGACCTGCTGTCATCCCATTCATAGAATAAAAAAAAAGTGAAATCCAACCCTCTAAATTTTGTACTTAACCTCAAACTACCGCAGCAGCCACTCCTCGTTTTGTGAAAAATTTAGACGCAGCCCCTTTGTTTCCAAACTGAAGTTGCTTTATAGAACCACTTTAAAAAGCATTTAACACAATTTAAGACTTAAAAATTTTGATGAAAAAAAAAAAAATTCAAAACCCAATTCAATTCAATTCATTACAATTCATTTTATTGAATTTTTATTTTCAGTCTCTTGTGTTTATCTTTTAATAAGCGGCTTAAATTACCAAAAAGTAACTAAACAAAGCGGGCAACAGGCTTCTGAAATTGGTTACCGTAAAAGGATATGCGTGTAATTCTACGAGATAACTATCGGATTCTATTTTGCTGTGTGTGAACATCGCGAAGGTAAGTCTGTTTGTATGGACGATTCATAGCGCTTAACACTCGTGTAAGTGACACAATTTACAATTTGAAGTATTATCCACTGTTTCAATATTTTTCGAAATTTTTTGTACAGAAGTTTTTGAAGCGAAACTTCTTCACATTTTTTGACATGTTTTTGGCGTCACATTTTTCGTGAAACTTCAAGGACCCGGATAAAATTCCAAAGTTGCACGACTAAAAGTATACCGACCTCTCTCACTGAAAATCACATACTCTATAAATAAAAGCATTATTGTTTCATTATTTTGTTATGGGTTAATTTTGGAAAAATTGTCATATTCTGAAAAATGTTATTTAGATTTTAAACTTTAATTTTATAGCCTGGTAAGATACCTTTCATTTGACACTAACATTTAAAAAATCAAGCCAGCCAGATCCAACTAACACCGGTTTTCATCAGCTAACTCCGATGGCGTTATCTCTAAAACTGAAGATATTTTCGAGAAAATGGTCTCTTATTAACTTCGGTTGAGTCAACGATTTCTTATCAAAAGTATAATATAATTAAAACGAGACATGGATTTCAAAGAGAATACAATTCACAAGTTTTTACAAGGTGTATTGCTTAAGGTTACGAAGATTCTGCCAGAGGGGAGGTGATCTTAGGTGTACCCCTGATGAGTTATAGGATTAAAACTGATTTTTTGACTTGTCATTTTAAAAAAAAAAAAATTTCTTGGGAACCTCTAATGTTTTAGAAAAAACATTGTTATGGGAAACTTTTCGCTAATTGTATACGCTTTTGATGGTGCACTTGGTTTATATGGTTTAAAAGGATTTCACAAAATTCTTGACTTTTAAAGTTGATAGTATTTTTTCTGGCCTCAAATTAAAATTGTGTTATGACAAATTTACTACCGAATTAAAGAAAATTTAACGAGAATTCCAAAAAAAAAAAATATAGAAGGATATGTGTATAGGAAC
This sequence comes from Calliopum simillimum, assembly GCA_951812925.1. Lineage (NCBI taxonomy): Eukaryota > Metazoa > Arthropoda > Insecta > Diptera > Lauxaniidae > Calliopum > Calliopum simillimum. Next base: position 89,475,347 of record OX638372.1, read on the forward strand.
TTTTTCATACTAAAATGGCCGCCAAAGTCTAAAAGTAGGAAAAAATTAATATATCAACTTTAAAGGTCCAGAACGTTATGAAATCGTTTGAAACCATATAAACAATATACACCGTTAAAAAACTAATACAATTATCTTAAAAGTTCTTGTAAAAAGATTTTTAGAGAGACCTAATAAAATTTTTTTTATCTAAAACAAGGCAGAAACTCAGTTTTAAGCCTTTTACTTCTCTGGGCAATTTTTTGTTATCATAGGCCTCTTCTATCACATCTCAGAAGCTACGTATATTTGTTCAAAAAAAAAAAAACAGAATAAGTATTAAGGCTGTGCAATGAGCTGATCGAACCTGTTCGATCTTTCGCCGCACACAACGCACCAATATCGATCAGCTCAGCTCAACTCAGTTCGTTGGTTCGATCAGACCGCGTGTTTTGAGTTGATCGTTTGTTTGTTCAGCTCAGAAACGTGTAGACAACCTTTTTAAAATTGTACAATAATTTTCAGGGTTGCCACCTATTTTTTTTTTTTTAATTTTTGCTGAAGCCATATATGAAGCGAAAGTATACCACTTGAACATTTTTTTGTCTCCGACTTCGCTCAAAATTGGCAATATGGTAGCTTCAGCGTGCAAGAACAATAATCCGGGAGCATTTGGTCCTAGTACCAATTGTTGTTAAAATACAGGGTGTTGACGTTGGCGCTTTTAGTCACTTTCATGAAAAGGGTGTTTTTAAAAAATTTATAGCACTGTTTTTTCAATTAAGCGGTCGGTAGAAGACATTTTTACGCAAAAGCAAGGCATATTACAAAAATGCTTAGGAACGCCCAATAAATACGTGTGAATTTTTTGAAACAATTTATAATTTTTCAAAAAATGTTAAAAACAAAAAAATTTAAATAGTTCCAAAAAATCTGAAAAAATTTGCATATTGAACAGTTCTAAGCATTTTTGCCTAATACACTTTTTTCTTAAGATGCCTAGCTTTTAAGTAAAAAATCAGTTTCCCTACCATTTGATTGAAAAAAAGAAATAAATCGATTTTTGGAATCGAATATTATCAATACAGCAAAAAAAAAAATAATTTAATAATAATTTTTAACCCCAAAATTTTTGTAAGAACATAAGCCTTTAACTTTGAACCAACCTAAGGTATTCAGTTTCTAATGAAAAAAAAAAAAAAATATGGGGTCATTTCATCTCAAATCGTCCAGGCAGTATTTTTTTTTTTTGCATATTATTTTTTTAATAGTTTCTACATTGAAATCGATGAGACAGGTATTTTTTCCCTTTGCTTGATTTTGAGTTCTTTCGTCGTAGGGAATTTTTTAAAATTCGTCTACAAACTCGATTTTGCGCTATTGTCGCATGTCAATTTTCAGAAGCATACTCCAAATGTGGCTGTCAAATTACTTGAAGCTCGTGACGTACAAAAGTTCAGAAAGACCAAGAAGACCCAGTGGAACAATGTTGCAGCAATAATCAAATTACTCGAATAAATGTACCTACTTGCATGGAGTTTGAAAAATAATATTGAATAAAAAACAAAATTAAGGTATGAATAAAGCTTCTGAAAATTGTCTACTTACAAATTGATATACAAAAACCGTAATAAAGAATGGACAAATCGTAGCAATGCTAAAATTTTTGGGCTAAAAGTCATTTGATTTTTTTTTTCTATTTTAAAGACAGTTATAAAAAAAATATCCAAAAATGATCTACACTTCATGATTTTTTCTTCTAGAATGGACCTTTGACTGTTGACAGACAAAATATCATAACGATTGAGCTACTTTTGACGAAATGATAACATATATCATGAATGAAGCTCAAAATAACTAAATAATTGGGACTGTTTTTTCAAAAAATCATAATTCCCAAACAACGAATTTGGGCTAATAGAGGCTGCTACATAATAAAAATATGAAGAAAAAAAAACTGATGCAATTGGAAATTTTTCAAGTCAAAAATTTTTTGATTTTTTTTTCAAATGACGATATAAAAATTATTTTTTGAAATATACCCTGTATCATATTTTTTTCTTTTAGAGGAACCTCTTAGCTACAAACATACCAAAAATTACGAAGATCGGACGTTTTTTCGCAAAGTTATCACATTTTCCGTGAAAATTGACATTCGACAATAGCGCAAAATCGAGTTTGTAGAAGAATTTTAAAAAATTCCCCACGACGAAAGAACTCAAAATCAAGCAAAAGGAAAAAATACGTGTCTCATCGATTTCACATATTGCTGCCCCAGTCAAAAATTACCTGGAAAACAACGGAAAACAACGGATGGGAAATTTTGCCTCACCCGCTTTATAGCCCAGACCTTGCACCATCAGACTACCATTTGTTCCGATCGATGCAGAATGCCCTATCAGGAATACGCTTCACTTAAGTTCAAGATATCGAAAATTGGATAGATTCATTTTTGGCCGCCAAGCCGGCGCAATTTTTTTGGGATGGAATTCATAAATTGCCTTAAAGATGGGGAAATGTTGTATCTTCTAATGGACAATACTTTGAATAAAATATATTGTAACATTTTTCCACATCAAATTTCGCAAAAAAATTCCGGTTTTTAAGTTGTACACCCAATATTAAAAAAATAATATGCAAAAAAAAAAATACTGCCTGGACGATGTGAGGTGAAATGACCCTATGAGAAAAAATCATGTTTTCTTTTAGCCAAAATGGGTCTTCAGTAGAATTAAAAGTGCTCCATTGGTTTTTCTCGGAACGAAAAGAAACTAGTAAGGGTGTATCCTTTGGCCTGGCCAAACATTAAATACCCCACATTGCAGTATTTTGAAAATTTTGCTTATATGGGAGGCGCCAAGCCTTTTGTCCGAGTTCACCCAATTTTTGCACAGAGCTTGAATTTATAGTTCTTAGTGTCGGAGTGAAATTCGGTTGGACTATCTCAAAAAATATTTTAAGTAAAGCGTTTTGAAGCTTTTGCTTACATGGGTAGTACCACGCCCCCTTGTCCGTATTCGTCTAGTTTTAGCTCAGAGTGTGCATTTATAGTCCGTAGTTTTCGAATGAAATTTAGTTGGATTATCTCAAAAAAATCTTTCAGTACAGCATTTTAAAATGTATGCTTATATGGGAGGTGCCACGCCCCCTTGTCTGATTTTACCCAGTTTTTGTTCAGAGCTTGCATTTATAGTTCTTAGTGCTTGAAGAAAATTTAGTTCAATTATCTCAAATAACACTTTCAGTTTTGAAGTTTTTGCGTATATGAGAGGTGACACGCCCTCTTGTCTGAATCCGCCCAGTTTTTGCTTAGAAATTGCGCTAATAATTCGTAGTAGTTATGTGTATTTTGGTTAAATTGTCGTGAAAAATACTACTAAAGTTGCATTCTGAACATTTTTTTTTTTGTATAGGCGGTAGGCGTGTCCATTGACCGATTTCACTCACTTTCAATCCCACGAGTTAACTTTGACGATGAAGGCAGTGCACTAAATTTCATTGAATTATCTTGCTAAGTTTTCTCGTAGAAAATATTTCCACGCACAGCCAGCCAGCCAGACATCGAGACAGACGGTCATGGCTATATCAACTCAGGAGGTGACGCTGATCAAAAATATATATACTTTTCTATATCTGCCACGCCTCCTTCTCTTTGTTACAAACAGAAGGAAAAAGTGAATATACCCTGGGCGCAGGGTATAAAAATTATGCAGATATCGTTTCTAAGAGTCTTTCTAACTTTTGAGTCCGTTTTGAGATGGTTTTTTTTTTCTTCATACAAATTCAAACAGTTTAATGTATATTATCACCAAATTCCGCAAAAAAAAAAAAATGTCCGCTAATTATTTTTATCTTTTTTTAGCTTTTAATTTTTATTATTTTTAAGTCATACAAATCCCCTCATTAACTCACAAACTCGACTCACATAACATCTAATTACACTAATCGCATTTTGGCAACACTATCAAACATTATGGTTGTGCTCTGATGGTGCTGCTGATGCAAATATCCAGCTGCTCTTGTATTTTTCATCCCACTTCAAGGATAAAAGTGAAAAGTGAGTCGTCCATAGCTAAATATGACATGCCTGGCTAAGCCATTCATACAGTCAGTCAGCCACTGCTGTTTGTGAAAAACCATTAATTAGCATGGCAACCAAAATCAGTGTCACCACAATTTCATGCAACATTTTATGCTATGCGACGCGCGACTATTCAAAATGTGGGCAAATTCAAAAGTAGCTGATTTTTTGTCCTTGTTTTTTTCTTAAGTTTTTATTGTTAAATTTATGTCATATTATTCGGGCTGGATTTGTGTACCTTTCAATTCCAGCTAATGACATTTATTATCGAATACAAGGTGAAGCAAAAGTAATGACATAATGTGAACTAGCTGTCATATTGTTAAAGATTCAAATAAATTGACTTAACTTTTACAAAAAACTACTTGAAGCTGTAGAACTTATGACATTAAGTTTGAAAAATGATATCTGTCAAATGACCGTCTCCTAATTGTGCACGTTTTACGGCTTTTTCTATTGTTTCTCACAAAATATCTAGCTACAATTAACTGCCTAGTTGTCAGCTAATTCTACATCTGTCTAAAACATATATGGCAAGGCAAAATGACATTTCACATCATTTGCAAACATTATGTCGTATACACATTATGACATTACTTTTGCTTTTGTGCTTCAACTTTTAAAATTGTACTTTCCGCTTCTATTTATGGAATTACCTTTGAGCGTAATTAGACAAATAAACCCCAAAAAATTTACTTCTAACAAAAACCCTTAAAAATGGGACTAACGGATATCACAGCGGGCTACAAAACGCCTTAAATTGTTACCCACACTTGACACCACATTCAACAAAAATTAGAAAAACATGGCAACATTGGTGAATGTGTTGTCGTCGTTGTCAGTAAATCCCTCAATTGGCTTGAAAATGAAAGTAACAAAGCGACCAGTGAACAAACAACAAACAAAAGCAACAACAAAAAATGCAACAATGACAACAATGTTAAACTAAAAATATTACCGGACAATGACTGCGGCTACATCAGGGGAATCTGATACCAAAATGTGCTGGAAAAGAAGCGAAAAAAGCAACAAAAAAAAAACATGAGACATTGGTTTTTGCAACCGGAGTGTGACAAAATGATGAAGGATCCAGTTACATGGCAACTATAGCCAAACTTCAACAACAACACTATCCATCCGAATGGCAACAATTTAAAGGGTAGGGTGTCAACTCTAGCAACGTTAGAAAATTTGCCATATATTTTAATGAAATGTGCAGCATCGGGGATAAAACCTGCAAAACTTTGAGTTTTGTGTTTTATGGTTAATGGCTTCTATCAAAGTTGTGCACAAATATTTGCGCAGGTTAACTAAATAAAAAATGTGTAAAAACTGTTAAATTACTTAGTTGAAACATTGAATTAAAGCCAATTTTATATGAAAACGTTATACAGTTTCACACTTTTTTCAAAGAAATTCTTATTATATGGAAAAATTAAGCGCCCATGATAATATTAAAAGAAATTCTGTCAAAGGGATCTCTTAACATCATAGGACGAACTATGAACAATATGAAAAGCAGAAGTAAGGTCATAATGTTAAATACTTAATATGCCTTATATGATTTCAAATGGCTTCAATGGTTTATGTCGTATACAGTTAGAGTACAAATGTGCATCAACTCAAAAAGTGGTCACTTGTTAGTGTTGCCAAATGCAATTAGTGTAATTAGTTGTTTTGTGAGTGGAGTTTGTGGGTTAGTTAGGAGATTTGCACGACTTAAAAGCAAAAAAAAAAATTAAAGTTAAAATAAAATTTACGAGGATAAGTCAATATTATACTTAGCGGACATTGGTGACATTATATCAGTGATAACCAAACTCAATCAGTCTGTTTGCTTACTCTAAGTTTTTACAAGTTTTTAGCCGAAAAGCTCTCGTTTATGTTCTTGTAAAATCTTGGAGTAAAGGAACAGACTGAATATTAGCGAATTTTGTCAATGTATAAAAGCTCATTGAAGGCTTTTATATTTTGCATAACCCAATGGGGAATGGAGCGCATCAATAGCGCTTCTGAAACGCTCTAAAGCAGCAGTGAAGCGCATCTCTCTCGTATCCAAAAGCGCTGAAATTAACATTGGCATGTCATTGGAGGGAAGCGTTGCGCTTTCGCTACCAGAAATGCTCTTTGGATGCGCATCGCTCTCGCATCCAGAAATGCTGTTTGGATGCTCATCGCTCTCGCATTCAGAAATGCTCTTCGGATGCTTTTTGGATGACAATAAAAATATTTAAAAAATTAATTTTTAATTGAAATAATATGATATACTAAATTAATTATAGAAAAATTGCAAGTTGAAAAACTTTTGTGTTAGGTCTGGGCCGGAGTTGAACCGAGGACGTCACGGTTGCTACAACTCTCAATCGCAGTGCCAGTCGCTAGACCACTGCTCCATCCTTGCGCTCTTACGAAGCTGACTTATTGACTTATTTTGTTTTGTGCGTAAGTACGTGACCGAAAACGCTTCGTTCTCGCTACCAGAAATGCTCTTTGGATGCGCTTCGCTCTCGCTACCTATAGCGCAGAAAATATGCGCATACAAATCAGCTCTTTAGATGCGAGAAGGACGCGCATCGCTATTGCATCTTGGAGATGCTCATCGAAATTTTCTGTTGGGAAGCTACAAGAAAGTGATACAGATCTGCACAACTACTGACACAGTTGAATGCTTATCTGTGAGTGAATGCGTATATGGAGAGCTTTTAAGCACAAAAGCTCAAGAGCCCGTGGACATAGGCTTTGGACATCAACACATTATATACATGGTTTGATTGATAAGGCTTCGGGAACTGATAGAGGTGGCCTAGACTACCAAAAAACAAGGGGGGTCTAAAATGTACCATTTAAACGGATTTTCAGACTTGTTTTAAATTAAATATTTTTCATTGGTCACCATAACGTCTTAGAGAAACCTTTTATTAGAGACTTTTAGCTAATTGTATGAGCTTTCTAATAATTTATTTATTTCACAGGGCTTAAAAGGATTTCAAAAAGTTATGGACCTTAAAATTTAATATTTTTGACTTTGGCAGCCATTTTAGTATAAAAAATGTTCTATTAACACTCCGATAGTTGGTATTACATATCGTCGGGTTAAAACTACAACTGGACATCTACATTTTTTGATGTTTTGAGTTAAGTATACAGAAACATGAAGAAAAAAATTTTCTATGTTCCAGTATATTCGGTTTTTTAAAATCTGGTCCCCATCCGATTTTATATACAAAAAATAATTGTAGACAACTTCAAAATAGTCATATATATTCATACTACAACTAGACATGTTAAGATATCTAGTTGTTGCTTCGCAATTTGCAAAATCATCTTTATGCTACAACTAGATAACTACAATTTTTGAAAAGGTTAATTGGATTATTGAAAAATACCAATGATAATATCATTATGATATCACCTTGTGCTGTTATTACTTGCTTATTGAGAAATGTTTTAAGTTGTAATGATTAAATTGGCGTTATTAAAACTGTTTTCTGAATTTTAGAATTTTGTTCACTTCTCTAGTAAAATAAAATTACAGGGATTTTCAACAATGGCAACGTGATTTCATACACAGCAATAATGATATTTATGTCAAAAGGAGATGATTTTTTTCTCCCAATTGATGGACAAAAAGCGAAAATATGCAAAAAAATTTTCCTAAATACATTAGGAAAACAAGTGGATGATATTGCTTAAAAAAAATGTACTCCTGAAAATACTTCCGAAATCGACAAGAAGGGTAAGCATAGAAAAACTTCCATAGGAGAATTATGTTCCACCAAATTAAAGGAAATTTAATGAGGACTCCAAAAAAAATTATAAAAGGGTATGTTAATTGGACTTTTTTTATACTAAAATGGCGGTCAAGGTCAAAAATTAAGAAAAAAATAAATTTTTAAATATCAACTTTCTAGGTCCAGAACTTTGCGAAATCCTTTTGAACTGTATAATCCAAATACACTTTTAGAAAACTCATACAATTAGCTAAAAGTTTTTTTGTAAAAAAGTTTTCTCTTGTAGTCAATTTTTTTACTAAAACTATTCAGAAAATCAGTTTCAACCCAATAACTCCTCAGGGTTACATTTTAGAAACCCCCTCAAGTGCAATGTTTTAAAACCTTCGCAACCTTATGCGATACATCCTGTATAATAAGCTATGTCTAGTCCAGTGATAACCAAACTCAGTACTAGCACGTTTTGTCAATGCAAGTATAAAAGCTCATTGAAATTTTTTATTTTTTGCATAAGATTCGAACAAGTGACGCAGATCTGCACAACTACTGACGCAGTTGAATAGTTATCTGTGAGTGAATACGTATACGGTAAGTTTTTAAGCACAAAAGCTCAGGTGCCCGCGGGCACAGGCTTTGGATTTTACTGGTCTAAACAAATTGCTTTGACACTTAAAATTTTTAGACAAGTGGAGTTAATCGAACAGTGCTATGAACGGGCCATTCCTTAGGAAGCAACATAATAGTTAATTTTTTCCGAACTGCATTCTAGGTATATAATTTCAAGTTCAAGCCAAAGTGTTCAACTGCCAAAGAAGTTTCTTCGTCGACTCATCAATGTTTTCAGTTATTGCTACTGTCATTTTTGACATTAAAATCCACATGATATGCGTAACTAAATAACAATCTGCCACATGCGACTTCATATGATTTTTGACAATTTAATACCTTTTTCAGATTATTCGTGTACCTTTGTGTATTTGGTTACTTTTTGTATTTTTCCAATTTTCTTGAGGCATTTAATGCCTTTTGTGTCATCAGGATGACCACAAAAGACACATGTACGTTGGCTTCCTTTTGTGGGAATTTTTTCCTTTTTTTTTCCATTTTTTCCTATAAATTTTCTTATTACGTGGAAAATTTGTAGTTTTTCTTCTCAATTACCAGTTGTTTTTTTTTTTTTTATATTCTGTCTATGATATTATGTTATGAAATAACATACATATATCTCTTTATGCATTTAAGGCTTCACTTGTTTCATTAGAAATAAGTGAAGTGTGTGTTGAATTTAATTAAAGTCTTATCAGAAATTCTTAGAATAAAGCAAGTTAAATAGTTTTATTAAAAGGCTTCTAAGGGCAGTCTTTTTTAATCAAAATCATATTATAGGTATATAGAACATTCTCTTGAAAGGCATGAATTTCGTGTCAAATAAAATTTCGTTTTACTGAATGACATAAAAGTTTTATATCCGAAAGTGCAGTCTCCTTTTTGACTTAAGATATTAAATAATTTCACTATGAAAACAATCATACAATAGTAAAGAAAAATGCAAAAGAGTTGCATGATTGCTGTGATCGTTATCTTTTGTGTAACATTCAAATTATTTAATATGTTTTGGCCAAAAAGAGTTTCACTTTATTTAAGATTTTAAGTGTGAGCCCTAAATTTTTTTTCCGAATTCGAATTTTACGTAACAAAAAACTATAATTTTGTCTGTAACATTTTGTCTTGTTCAGCCTAGATGGCGCTGTAATTGACAAAAATAATATTAAAAATATAAACTGGCATTGGGAAAAAAATTTTCAACAAAAACGGGTGGGGCCACGGCCCCTCATTTAAAAAAACACAAATTTGTTATATCTCTGAAACTATTTGGCCCAGGTGGATAAGATTTGATTTTGGATAAAGTGATGCGAGTGATTCAGAGATATAAAAAATTTGCTTTTTTTAGAATGAAGGGGTGTGACCCTGCCCATTTTTATAAATTTTTTTTTTCCCAGTTTGGCACTGGTATGTACGAAACCTCATTTACCCGAGTCAAAATTTTCAGAGATACGATAAATTTCGGTTGGAGGGGGCGTGCCACTGACCATTTTTTTATTGGATTTTATTTACTCAAGTTTTGTTCATATGTGTACTATATCTTATCCTTCTATGTTAAATATTTCCAAAGATGGGATTGATTGTTTCCTTATTTTCATATAAATAGCGTTCTTACGACCTTTAACGGCCTAGTGGCACGGTCAAATATGTTCCGATCGGGACCAAATTTTTTTCTCTTGGTGTCCATACTTAGGAGACTGAAATAAGAACAGAAAAAATTACTGCTTCCATATCAACCAAGTTCCTTAAATTGCTTTAACATTTTTACAGTGCCATATGGGTGATTCTCAGATAACTGTACTTTTTGTGTCCCCTGGCGATTTCACCTATACAGTAGGCTTTTTTTTCACAAAAAATTACGCTATAAGTTAGAAACTATGTTTTTCTAATAGAGCGAATCAATTTTACCACCAAATATTTATTGGTCTACTGTGAAAGTTTGCAAATATACCCCAAATGTCACAAACGTGGCATGTCCTACCCCTACTTTTTATAAACAAAACGATGAAAAACGACCAAAAAACGGAAATAGCACAGAAAACAAGTTACTACACATATTAAGTAAATAATTAGGGCTACAATATTCTAAGCTCATCTGCAGTTTTAAATAATTTTTAGAGGGCACAATTTTGAATTGAAAACTGTCCCCTGGTTTTGGAAAAAAAAAATTTCTTGAAAGCATTATGCTACTACTGCATGGTAATACTGTTTCAGTCAATACATTGCAATACATATGCATTAGTTCTGATCACTATCCATCACCCAAAGGTCATCATGTCAAGACGAGTCCAAAAAAAATCTGTTTGCGTTTTATAGGGCAGTTTATAAACAAAAGCAGTTTTTTTTTAAATTATGGTCACAAACGTGGCACTCGGCACTCGCAGGTAGTACATTTTATTTTATGCATGAAACAATTTTTTTGTAGGATTTGCATACATGACTCCAAATTCTTTCGGAATAATCTTGAACTCAAACGCGTGCTTTACAATGTGCGATAAACTACGAAAATGTCACAAACGTGGCGCATCAAAAATGTCACAAACGTGGCACTTTTTATCAGTTTGCAAAAAAACATATTTTCATATAAAATTGAGTATACAGATGTTTAGTTGAAGGCTATTAATTATGTTTTTAATACAAAAATTTTTCTACACCATCAGAATCCTGAGTTATCCTTGCTCAAAAGTGAAAAAATCACTATTTTGACATCTACTTAAAGCTATAGAACAAAAACAACAACAAGTAAAATTAATTTTTGTTAATCAATTCAGACAGCCAAATTTATTATCAACAAGACATAATTTACCGTTTTTCAATTGGATTCCCAGCTTCCGAGTTATAAGCGTTTAAAGTAAGGACACCTTTCGATAACATACAAAAAATTTTTCGAGACCGAAAAGTTACAAAAAATCAAGTTTTATTACTTTTATCAATAACATATTTAATTACAAAAATTTCGAGACCTTGCAGACCATAATCGCATGAAAAATGACAGTTCTATGCTAAATTTAGTGAATGACCCTACTAAACTACTGCTTTGCAAATTAACAGAATCAAAATTTCATCTGTGCATTCACTAAATCTACAACAGTGCCTTATTTTTTCATCCGATTTTAGCCTGCAAGGGCTTAAAATTTTTGTGATAAAATATATGTTTGATAAAAATAATAGAGCTTACCATTTTTGTTAATTTTTCGGTCCAGAAAATCCTTTGTGTGTTATTGAGAGGTGTCCTTTTTTTAAAGGCTTATAACTCGGAAACTGGGAATCCAATTGAAGAACGGTAAATTATTTCTTGTTGATAATAAATTCGGCTGTCTGAATTCATTGACAGAAATTAATTTTACTTGTTGCTGTTTTTGTTAAGTAGATGTCAAAACAGTGATTTTTTTACTTTTGAGCAAGGATAACTAAGGATACTGATGTAATAGAAAAAAATCAAGATCAGATTCGTAATTAGGAGATCCTAATCCACCATAAACGGCTATAAAAACAGAAAACAGGAAACCATAGTTGATCTTTAGGGCAGAAGGGTATAAAAAAATGGACCACCGGAGACATGACACTGTTGCAAAATTAGTCTTGAAGTGTAAATTTGTCATTATATGCAATATATCTCTCATCAAAACGCTTCAAATCAATCATTTTTCCATACTGTGGCTAAAATGTCACAAACGTGGCAATTTAGTCACAAACGTGGCAGCAAAATTTCTTAATTTCGACCTCAAAGCCGCAAATTCACACTTGTAGTTCATCTACTTAAAAGGTGAGGTTTAAGAGTGTGTTTGCACAAGATAGCATGAAGAAACTTGCAAAAATCCAAAAAAATTATCTGCCAATTTTACAACTCGAAAAAGCACAGTTATCTAAGAATCACCCATATCCTGTTCACTTCACATTACCTAAAATCAAATCTTTTTATATGTGTAAAATAGTTTCAGAGATATGACAAATTCGATTTTTTTTGGATGGAGGGGGCGTAACTCCGCCCATTTTTTATTAAAAATTTTTTTCCCAATGCCAATTACATATGTACCGAGTCTCATTCCCGTAAGTCCAATATTTCCAGAGATACAAGAATTTCGGCTCGAGGGGGCGTGGCAACGCCCATTTTTTTATTGGATGCAAATAACTTAAGCATTGTTCATACTCATAACAAATCTCATTCACTTATCATAAATAGTTTCAAAGATAGAACTGATTCTTGCGATTAAAGCCCCATTTTCCAATATAAATAGCGTTTATCCGACCTTCAACAGCCTTGCGGCACGGTCAAATATTTTCCTATCAGAACCAAAATTTTTATGCTTTTCAGGAGAATACATACTTCTTTTTGAAGAGTCTACAGTAGTCCGTTGGCATGTTTCTTTTCTAATACCTTTCCCAACTAGTCAAGGAAGCAAAGCGATCTATACAATGATAAGTGTTCATGCTGCTTACCTGTTGCTGTTGTTCGAAACGAAACAGCTTAGGTAGAAAGTCGAAGACAAGAGATCAATGATTAAAATTAATAAAAGCCTAAGGTTTAAGGCAGAATCCTCAGAAATTCCAAAAATTATGGTAATATCCCACTACTGTAGGATATATAAAAAAAAATCGAGTAAGCTGTTTCTAAAAAGAGCGCAATAGAAGCACATCTCTGGTAGCATACAAAATTTTTGAAATTCTATTCTTTATTGCTTCCCTAGAAGCGCAACTGAAGTCGTTTCAATGCGCTTCCGTTTCCCGTTGGGTAAGTACATGCTATGTAAGTATCTGGTATCCAGAAAAATTGTCTCTCTCTCTCGAAACTTGTGTCCTAAATAAAAAAGTTCGAAACTCTCCAAAACTTTATCTACTTAAAGATAAAGAAGTAGTTTTACTGTCACTTACAATTGCTATCTTCTACTTACTAAAAATATGTCATCAAATGCATTACTTGCACTCATTATGTCACATAAATTTTGAAAGCACAAACCTTTACGATGTGGCGGGGTAAAATACAGCAAACACAACAACTCGAAAATGACCAACTGACTTTAAATACAACAAAAGGTATCATTAACACATTTTTTTTTGCTGTATCTTGACTACTTCCAGCATATAGCTCACTTAAGGGTTTTCCATTATAATGCCATAAAAAAAAGGAACGGAACAAGACAATGAAGTACAAAAACAAAATGTACCAACCAAGAGATAAATGCAATGAAAACAGGAAACCTACTTAACTGTGCAACGAACGCCATTATCAACGGTCATTATATTGAGCCAACTGACAGCAAAAAGAAAAAAAAACTGAAAAAATAATTCGAAAACAATAGACATCATGCAAAAACACAAAAAAAAAAAAACCTAAACAAAGGAACTGAAAATTATGTCGAAATGAAGTATGAAATTTCATACATTGTGGTATATACCCAGTGAGTGAAGTGCTTAGGGTAGCACAAAAGAGTAGAAAACTACCTGTATAGACTTTCCATCATCATATCTAACGCTCTTGACTAAGAGCGCTACTGTGTCAAGCACCTGTCAGCAAAATGAATCTAAGATGCGTGTTGTGTCTAAGGTTTCAAATCTTCCACTAAATCATTAAATGGAATTGTTGATTTGAAAAGATACTTTTTTGTGGGAGCAAAATGATAGACTTTTAAGATTTAAGATACAACATGATGGGTTAAATTATTACTTTAAATTCTGGTGTCAAGAATTTTCGATATTTTATTTTTGCAAAAAAATTTCCTTCGCTTTGCTAATTAAAAATTGAACATAGTTTATAAAGCAGAAAACTATTTGCAAAACACATACACGTAATGAAGTGGAACAATACTCATTACCCAAGGGGAAAAGAAGTGCTTCAAAAACCCTTCTGAAGTGCATCCTTTTCACCAATAAGCGCTTCCGCTCCGTAAGAACAATACTTTCTTTTTAACATTGCATGCCATAGAATATAAGTGAGCAAAAGCTTACCGAAGCCTTACCAAAAAAGGGTTTTTGAAGCGCTTATTTGTAATGCTGCGGTAAGCGTTTTTTCAATAAAATTAAAAAAAAAAAAGAAAAACTGGCCGCGCCAGGATTTGAATCCACGACCCTCCGCGTGCTAGATATTTTTTTCTGACATTTACTAACCCTTTAGACCGCTACACCAACGCCCGATGATATGAAGAGGTATTAAATTTGTATATTAAGCAAATGTTGTCCAAACAGAATTTGACATACAAATGCTCCTGCAGCATTGCATAGAATCATTATGCAATCAGTTTCAATTGTAAGCAAAAGTAAATAAAAATGAGAAAGGAAAATAGAAAAAAGAAATAAAAAAAGGTTGAATAAAAAATATTTTAATAAAAAAAAAAATAAAGCAAAAACAAATAAAAAAACGAAAAAAAAAAATCACCCGGGCTGGGTTCGAGCTCACGTTGTTCTTACTGCAGCCTTATATGGAATCGTTGTGTAATCAATTTCAATTCAGTTAAACAAAAGTAAATTAATAAGAGAAAGGAAAATAGAAAAGTGAAATAAAAGATGTTGAATAAAAAATATTTTAATAAAAAAAAATAAAGCTGGGTTCGAACTCACGTTGTTCCTACTGCAGCCTTATAAAAAATCATTGTGATAGTGCTTCTAAATTTCTATGGGGACAAGCACTTTTGAAGTGCTTGGATCAGAAGCGCTAGAAATTTGTCCTCTTGGATAGTTTCTACTAGAGCTGTGTATTTTTGTACGAACGTATATCCCAAAATATACAAGCAATTTTGATGAAAATTGGTAGGTAGGTCTCCCTTATAATTAGCATCCGCTGACCAAAAAGTAGACGTGATCGGACAAAAAAGTGGGCGTGGCAAATTATGTGAAGCATCTACTTCATCGAAATAGCTTGTACATTTTATGAGGTATACCGTTTAAAAGTGCCCATTCTTCGAATCGTTAGAAAGTGGGCGCGGTATTGTCCGATCACGCTCACTTTTTGGGCAACGCATGATTTTTATGTGAAGCAACTGCTTTCCGAAATTAATGGAAATAGCGTCCATAGTTTCCGAAATATAACGTGTTAAATTTATTTTCGATTAATCGTAAAATAGTGGCAGTGGCACCTATTTCATACTTTGGTCGCTTCTGAGCTTTCGTACTTACTAATACGGGGCACGAAAAGTAATAAGTACGAGGCACAAAAAGTACGAAGTACGAGGTACGAACAGTAGTACGAATTCACATGATAAGACAGCTCTAGTTTTTACAAACAAAATGGATTTAATTTTAAATTAAATTAAATATTGGTACAACTTAAAAACCGGAATTTTTTAGCGAAATTTGATGCTTTATTGTAGAAAAATGTTACAATATATTTTATTCAAAGTATTGTCCATTGGAAGCTACAACATTTCCCCATCTTTCAGGCAATTTATGAATTCCATCCCAAAAAAATTGCGCCGGCTTGGCGGCCAAAAATGAATCTATCCAATTTCGGATGCCTTGCTCTGATGTGAAGCGTATTCCGGTGAGGGTGTTTTGCATCGAGCGAAATAAATGAAAGTCAGACGGAGCAAGGTCCGGACTATAAGGCGGGTGAGCCAAAACTTCCCATCCACTATTTTCCAAATAGTTTTTCACGGGTCTTGCAACATGCGGCCGAGCGTTGTCATGATGAAAAATTATTGCTTCGTGTCTGGTCGCATTTTCCGGGCGTTTTTCGATGATGGTACGCTTCAAACGTATTAATTGTGTTCGGTACAGGTCACCTGTGATTGTCTGGCTCGATTTCAACAACTCATAATATAACGGCCCCTTCTGATCCCATCAAATACACAGCATAACCTTGGCGCCATGGATATTTGGCTTCGAGGTTGATTTGGCTGGTTGGCCGGGTTTCACGTATGACTTTTTGCGCTTGGGATTGTCATAATGGATCCATTTTTCATCCCCAGTCACAATCCGATGCAAAAATGATTTGTTTTTATGGCGCTCAAGCATCATTTCAGACATACAGAAGCGCCGTTCAACGTCTCTCGGCTTCAACTCATAGGGGACCCAATTACCTTGCTTCTGAATGTATCCAGCGGCTTTCAAACGTTTCGAAATGGCTTGCTGAGTCACTCCCAACGATTTGGCAAGCTCGTCTTGTGTTTGACACGAATCCTCATCGAGTAGCTTCTCTAATTCTTCGTCTTCATACTTTTTTGGCTGTCCTGGGCGTTCTTTGTCTTTGATGTCAAAATCGGCACTTTTAAAGCGTTTAAACCATTCAAAACACTGTGTTTTTCCTAAAGCATCGTCGCCATAAACTTCTACAAGCAAACTATAACTTTCCGCAGCAGTTTTTTTTGCAAAAAAATTACCCAACAGAACCTCCCGCAAATGCTGTCTTTTTCTCGAATTTTCGAAGTTATTCATCGTGAAAAATAATAATGATGCACACAAGATAAAATTGTTTTGTTGACTGATTTTGACAGCTGTCAAATTTACCTTCAAAATGACATATATATAAAGTTCGAGCTTTCACGATATTTGTTAGTACGGACATCCACCGTCAAATTCTGGTTTTTAAGTTGTACACCCAATACAGTTGACAAATTTAACTCTCTGCATAACGCATTTATCAACGGACTGCGCTATGTGCCCTGAGAAAAATTGGTAGCTTAAGTGCCTATATGCATGTACATAGTGTTGTTTTATTATCTTTTAGTTTATTAGTTTTTTCTCTTATCCCAATAGTCATGATTTTCTAAGTTGAAAAATGAATGGAATTTTCAATCCTTGCAAATAATGACTCAAGTTCATAAAATTAGTATAATTATATTTTCATCTAAAGTTGGGCTTCAAAAATGAATTCAAAACCTGAAAATGCAAAAAGTTTCCTTCAAATAAATATATGTTTTGGGCAACGAAAGCTTTTTTCTACAGTGTACAGTATTTTTTTTTTTTCATACCTGCTTACTTCTCTTTATTCAAAAGTTAAGTAAATGAGTCTTTCTTTAATGATTTCTAGCATCCTTCTTTCACAAAAATCTTTTCATTTCATTATTTTTATTATTCAAGGGCATCTTGTATTTTAGATTTACAATTAAATGCTACTATTAATCATTATGTTACAATGCACTTCAAAATCATCTTCCTAATTGACTTTTAAAAATATTTCAACACCTTTTGTTTGGGGTCAGGAATAAGCAACACTGGCATTGGCACACGCATTGATATAATGGGCATTATGAACGAATTTATCATTAGCGTGATTATTGTCAGCGCACGGATGAAATTTTCAAGGGTCGAATAATTTTTTTTATTTTATTTTTTTTTTAATAGAACATTGTTTAATATTATTGAAAAAAACTTTTTAAAAATCATAAAATTATTTATGGTCATCAAGAATCTACAGGAAGAATGATAATGGCAGGATTGTGTAGATGACACATAGTGTGATTGATAGATTTTTTGCTTTACAAGTGAATTAAGAATGAATGGATCATTAAAGAAAAGTGAAAGGATGGATAAATTGATAAATAAGAGCTAACTGTGAAATGTGGGGAAAAACACGCCAAGTGTACCAGCAAAAATTTTGTTGTATCCGATTTCGCTCAAATTTGGCATTATAGTAGTCCGGGTATTGAAGTTGGCATTTTTAGTCATTTTCACGAAAATGGTGGATTTTCAAAAATGTATAGCTTAGGCATACCAAAATTTGTAAATTGATATA
Source organism: Calliopum simillimum (assembly GCA_951812925.1). Taxonomy (NCBI): domain Eukaryota; kingdom Metazoa; phylum Arthropoda; class Insecta; order Diptera; family Lauxaniidae; genus Calliopum; species Calliopum simillimum. The sequence goes on from OX638372.1 coordinate 89,493,408, forward strand.
TGTTAGTTACTAATCCAATTTATTTTTAAGTGTTCTTTTCATAACCTCGGGAACCATTAGTCTGATTTAAGTGATTTTTTTTAATGGGTAGATATGTTGTCTGATGAGGTTTTGTGGCATTTATTTTTTTTTTCAAAACTCTCTCGGATTGACCGATACGTTAAAAAATCTTAGTAACTAGAGAAGCAATAACCTGATTTGAGTGACTTTTTTTGCGTGGATAGATATATTGCCTAGTAAAGTCCTATTCCGGGATTTTTAAAACCAAATTATACTCCCTTAATTGACTTTTGATACGTTTCAAGGTTGCAAAGTCTTTCTTGAAGATAAAATGTATGTATTTGTATACAACAAGATATTTTAATAATCAAAAAAAAATAATTATAGCAATATTTTTTGAAGTTTTTACCATCCCGGACATTGCCGAGGGAACTTTGAAAAAATAGATACTTCCAAATATGCCCAAAAAATCCTTCAAATCGGACCAATGATTCCTGAATAATAAAAATTTCTAGGACAAAGGGAATTCTAAAAAATAAATTTACCCATAAAAATCATTCAAATCGCGTTAATGGTTCCCGATTTATTAATGATTGTAACAAAGCCGTAGGAATTTTGAAAAATACGTATCACAAAACCTCATTATCTACCCATTTAGAAAAAAATCTTTAAAATTGGGTTAATGGCTCTTGATCTATAGAGTTTTGTAAATTTTCCCTATACGATTTTTCGGGCCTTAGCGTGGGAAAAACTAACATTTTTTTAAAAACCTGTGGCTTATTATTTGCTTTGTTCAATTACCTACAAGCTTGATATAAAGAAAAAAAAAACATGTTTGATCCACTGTGCGACGTTTGCAGTAAAGTTCATATGTTCGTATAATGGAATAATCATTTGTTACACTCAAACATATATTTGATAATGAATAACAAATCTTCTCTTCGTATACGAGATAAAATTGTATGTACATACTTATCTACCTATGTACTTATGTACTTATGTAATTATGTATGTTTGGAATGGGCAAAACTTTTTCTCGAAAACCGCTGCAGCGATTTTAATGGAACTTCGGATAATGTTAGATTTTAGAATACAATGAAGAATGAGCTAGGTTTGAACTTTGTAAATGCTCACCAGAGGGCGTGGCATCGCATTAAATTTTAAATTTGATATGGTCATGACTCGCAAGCCATACAAGGTATTTGAATAAAATTTGATGACCGGGTACGGCTTAGTAATACCGTGTCACAGACAAAAAGTGGGTGGGATCGAAGAAGTGCCACACCCACTTTTTAGCCTTTGAAAATTTTGATTCAATATTACTCGAAAACGACTTCAACAATTTTAATGAAAATTTAGGAGATATTTCCTCTGCAAACAGGAATTATTACGTGATATGCTGTTATATTGGGAAAACTCGTTGAAGGGCGTGGTACCGCCCACAAAATATAATGCGCTGTTAAAAGGAAACTACTACAGCAATCTTTCTGAATTTAACTGTAGGGAGTCTACTTGCTACTAGACGACTACGACCTGAAATTAGGCAAAATATCAAAAGTGCGCGTGGAACCTCCCATACAAGTAAAACACATTAAATGCTATTTCTCGCAAATGATACAACATAAGGACAGCCCCAGAAAAATTTGACCCTTTTATTCCTTAAGATTATGATTTACCTGATGATTGTGCAGGTCGAAATATGGGTGCTACATTTTGTATATAACATGACGATTAAAAAAAAAAAAACACTTGGCAAACAAACTTCAGACGATAAAGATATCTAGCAATCAAGAAAAAAAGAGCAAACTCATTTTGTACACTTGCTTGCAAAAACGAGAATTAAAATATTCAGCCATAGCTAAAAAAACAGGTGCATCAAAAATCACTGTCCAAGGGGTTATTTCGAATTATAGAAAGGGTCAACTTATTACGCGGAAAAAGAGTTTAGGTAGAAAAGCCATTATAGACCCACAATTGGTGAAAAAAGTGAAGCGCCTTTTTAATCAGAATCCCAACACTTCAGAACGAGATATGGCTGCCAGAGCAGGAACCTCAAAATTTTCTATAAACAGACTAAAAAAAACTTAAGCTAAGAACCTACAGAGTTCAAAAAGTACCAAACCGTTCCGATGAGAAGCAGTTAGAGGCTCAAAAGCGAGCTCGAAAGTTATATGTCGGTTACCTGACTTAATTTGACTGCTGCATAATGGACGATTAAACATACGTTAAGGCAGATTTTAAACAGCTAACAAGACACGAATTTTACACCTGTTCGAAGGAGGGGCAGATACAGAGCAAATTTAAAGAGAAGAAAATTACAAAATTTCCCAAGCTGTATATGGTTTGGCAGGCCATATGCACATGCGGTCTGAGGAGTATTTTTTTTGTAACACTGGGCACAATTAACTCGAAAATTTATATTGATGAATGCTCTGAAAAACGTTTTTTGCTATTTATTCGTGAGCACGGAAGTACTGTAATGTTCTGGCCTGATTTAGCAACCTCTCACTACTCTAGAGCTACCATAAAATGGTGTAAATAGTGTAAATTTTGTTCCCAAAAATGCGAATCCACCTAACTGCCCACAGCTTCGACCAATTGAGAGATATTGGGCTCTAATGAAATCAGATCTTCAGAAGAGTAAAAGCACTGCAAAAAATTGAAAAGATTTCAACAATAAGTGGCGAAGGTCGTACGGTACTGTCGACGAAACAACTGTACAATACTTAGTGAAGGGTCTTAAGAAAAAAGTAAAATATTTTTACTTATATAAAATAAATATTTGTTAATAGTGTAAGGTTATTTATGTCTGTTATACACTTATCGCTTACTTTTTGTAGATCTTGTTATTTTCTACAAAATTGGTCCTCTTACTTTTTATCGTAGTACTTACCAATTCGGAGATATCCTCAAAAAACCAGTAATTTCGAAGCCTTAACGGTTATTCAAGAATATTTTTAAGGTCATGAGCCGTTCGAAAAAAAATTTTGTACGGTATATAGAAAATTAAATTGTCTTTCAAACGGCATTTTAATTTTGCTTGTACGACTTCTCCTTGAAGAGTTATTGCAATTTAAAAAGTAAGATATTTTAATATGAACTTATACGCAGCATTTCGTATCATAACTGTTCACAACTTTTTAAATTGGGTGATCTCCTAAATTATAAGTCTTACGAAAACGTTTTTGACGTACTTTTGCAGGAAATTTCCTGTGCTACAAAATTGGGGACCAACCTTTTTCTGTAAAAATTAGCATTAGCGAGATATTTGCAAAAAACTGATTTTAATGACCTTTGAGCCCGAATAACTTTTTATGCGCACACGACTTTGCAATGGACTTTTCACAGTTTGTGTACCATGCATAAATAAAGACAATTCCGGTGAAAAATTTCCACTGGGAATTTTTTCGCATAGAAGCTCTTTTTTCGTCTTATTTTCCTGGGCTTAGTGCAGTAAAATTAGGTAAAAACAGGTATTCATTTCTAATTTTGTTGAACATGCACCGATTTTGATCCGACAGGACTCATTTTGTTCGTAATAAAATTTTGAACAAAATCAACACATTAGTTTTTTCCGGCCTTTCCCCAAAATTTCTTTAGTCCCCCGTGAACCCTCAAAATCGGATAAATTCAATAAAACTGTTCTAAAATGCTTAAAAATGGAAAGTTATACTATTCACGGGGTTCTCTAGATTTCTGAATCCAAATACAATGTTGGAAAATGAAAAAACTCAAAATGGCGCCCGGAAAACTGCGTACATACCCATTTTAAGCACCAAAAATGGGAAAAAATCGTTACAGGGGGTTTTAGCCTAGAAGTCTTGTTACATTGAATGAATTTATACGGTCGGTGTGGGATATTGTTTTTTATACTATAAAAAGTAAAGTTTACTAAAAATTTTTTTGTGTTTTTGATTTGTTTATTATTTAAGCAATAACTATAAAAAGTTAATACAACTCAAAATTAAAAATATTTGTAATGAGTCAAATTTTTTCAACTGAGCCATCTAAAACGGACTTTTCGAAATGTAAATTTTTTTTCTCCTTATCGGGCACGTTTAAGGATCAGAAATTTTTTGGCGTTTAAATTTTTCCGAAATTTTAATTTTTCTATGTGCTGCGTACAGTAGAACTTTCGTGAGTTGTTTTCTTGCATTTGCTATTGCTCAGTAAATACTTAATGGAATTGAAAATTTTTTTTCTCAGTGTATCCGTAATTGATACGCGCACAAAATTTAATGGCGTCAAAATTTTTTAATTTTTTTTACTAATCAAAAATGCATTTTGAAGTATGCAACTGCAAGATAGCTGAACTTCTCATATGCTTTGAAAACAAAAACAACAAGGATATGATAGGGCAAACATTCATTTACTTATCTACAAAAAAAAATTTTTGTGCAAACCATTACTGACAATGTTATGACTATTTGTTTAATGGCGCGCAGAAATTTTTTTTATAGAAAATGATATCTGAATGCAACAAATTGAGAGAAAACAATTTCTAATGAGATCTCTTTAATTGTTTTGGTTAACTTATGGTCGTTGAATCCGAATTTGGCACCCAATTTTCTCCATCATCCGTGCTGTCTTTGATTTAAAATTCAAAAAACGCTATTTTTAAACATATGGTGCAGATCCAGGAGGTAGTTTATTTGACTTTTGTCAACGTTAACGGATAGCCATTATCTTCCTTATTATATCTTACTTTTTAACTTTTCCAATCAGATCATTACTTTCTGAGATATCATTCTATGAAAAAGAGGTATTTGACTGTATACAACTTGATTTTATTTAATGTATGTAAAGGATTAAATACAGTCAAGATAATTTTACTTCAATGAATGATATCTCGAAAAGTAATGATCTGATTGGAAAAGTTAAAAGGTAAGATATAATAAGGAAGATAATGGCTATCCGTTAACGTTGACAAAAGTCAAATAAACTACCTCCTGGATCTGCACCATATGTTTAAAAATAGCGCTTTTTGAATTTTAAAGCAAAGACAGCACGGATCATATACCTGATGGAGAAAATCGGGAGCCAAATTCGGATTCCGCGACCATAAATTAACCAAAACCATTATAGAGATCTCATTAAAAATTGTTTTCTCTCAATTTGCTGCACTGAGATATCATATTCTATATAAAAAATTTCTGCGCGCCATTAAACAAATATTCATAACATTGTCAGTAATGGTTTGCACAAAAATTTTTTTTTGTAGATAAATAAATGAATGTTTGTCCTATCATACCCTTGTCGTTTTTGTTTTCAAATCATATGAGAAGTTCAGTTATCTTGCAATTGCATATTTCAAAATGCATTTTTAATTAGCAAAAAAATTAAAAAAAATTTTGACGCCACTAAATTTCGTGAGCGTAGCATTTACGGATATACTGAGAAAAAAAATTTTCAATTCCATTCAGTATTTACTGAGCAATAGCAAATGCAAGAAAACAAATCAAGAAAGTTCTACTGTACGCAGCACATAGAAAAATTAAAATTTTGGAAAAATTTAAACGCCAAAAATTTTCTGATCCTTAAACGTGCCCGATAAGGAGAAAAAAAATTTACATTTCGAAAAGTCCGTTTTAGATGGCTCAGTTGAAAAAATTTGACTCAATATTTTGCAAACCATTTTTTCTAAACTAATTTGAGGTCGCTGAATACGAAAAACCCAATTATTTTATTTTCCTTGCGGCCGTTACCGAGTTATTCGTTAATTTATATTTTCGATTTTATAGCTTCATATACATCAATATATTTCTATGACGCCAAGTCCAATCAATTTTATTTTTCCAAGTTTACAAAGAGTGATTAATGGCACTTCAAGTATGCCGTGAAAAAATCGAATTTTGTGAAGAAATATGTTGGGGAGATGTGTGTACCTTGTGTAGCTTTCAAACGTAGTCCTTAATATAGAAATCGGTTGATATTTACGCGAGATATGACAGTTTTTATATACTCTGTGATACAAAAAATAACCAAAAATCATATCTGCACAATAAAAAAATACTCTTATGTCTCTCTCTTATAACTTTTATATCTTGCGTAAATTCCAACCGATTTTTCCTTTAGAGACTACGTTTGAAAGCTTTTAACTTTTTCTTAAGTGCCCTTTTAAAATTTTCGGAAAATTTGCAAGCAAAAACATCAAAAGGTCACTTCAAAATAAAAATTTCTCAAAATTCGATTTTTTTATCACAAAAATCGGCCTCTAGGGCACAAACTATTAGTTGTGGAAAGATGGCTATCAGGAGCAAAATATAGCAAATTATATTTCCTATAGTTCTTGGGACATAATGGTACACATTTTTTACGGTGTTTAGGGTATACAGTCGCTCATACTCAAAAAAAAGCCGTATTCGACAAAAATGGAAAAAAATCCAAACTCTCAGGCTGAAATTCGCAAGGAAACTACAAACCGATTTTGATATTCTTGATCCTGAAAGTTGCGCTGTTGATCGTCCTTCAACGTAAAGTAATAATGATAAAAAATCTTAAGTTGTGGATGCAAAACACACTGTGAAACAAAAATACCAAAAATTATAACTTTACAAAAAATACCAAGTATGTAAGAATTATCATATCTCGTTCAATTTCAATCCGATTTCCATTCTAAACACCATGTTTAGAAGCTTTTAGTTTTTTCATTAGTTTCTAATCAAATTTTTGGGTATATTTTAAAACCAAACAATAAAATGTCGCTTTTTCATAATACACAATTATTTTTAACAAATTTCGGCCTCTAGCGGAAAACCGTTTACTTTTGGAATCAAGGTTTCAAAGCAAAACTATAGGAAAGCAGATTTCCTACATTTATTGAGCTCTAAAGTTTTTGTGTGTCTCTTGTATCTTGAGTTATAGGAAAAAAACCGTTTTTTGAATCAAAAAATTTTAACTTATTCTGGGACTTCCATAGGGCAAACTTCACTGTAGAGCAATGAGAAAAAAACAAAAAATGTAGAAAATTAATCCCTTTCAAAGATTGAGGAAGTATTACTACCAATAGTTTCGTGATTTTTGAGATAAAATAAAAAAAACTGCGAAAAACAATGATTTTTGTCGTTTGGACCTTCATTCAAGCCCCGGGCGGGCCATCTTTACGGGGGTTTTGACCAAAACTAAGTATGCAGTTTTTGTTTTAAGATCCTAATTTATGATAATTTTTGATGCACTAATTTTTTTTGAATTTTGCTGCACCTTAATCATGAAATAGTTTAATACGTTGACAAGTGGGGACTAGCAATCGTGAAATAACATTTCCCACTTTACCCCATAAAAAACTTCCCACTTTACCCCGATACCAAATTTTGCAAAAAATGTGAGCTTCATTCTTTAACTCTATGAATTACACGGAATCCTTTGCGTTATCAAAATTAAGACTACAAAAAATATTTTTGTGTACTTACAATCGATTTATCTCCAGAAACAGTAAAAATATCGATGCTTAAAAATTTCAAAATGAAATTTAAAAATCACTTAAAAAATTTACATGATTCCAGAGATCACAAAAATACGTATCAACGCATCGCTATACCATAAAGATTTGCTTACGGTCATTGCAAGTACATATCAGATGCGCATGACAGCTAAACTTTGCTAGTTTGCCCGAAAAGGGGCATTTCCCACTTTACCCCACTTCCCACTTTACCCCACTTTCCTATATGAAAATAAAAAAAAATATTGATGAAAGGTACAATTTTCGATCAAAAATGCGCCGAACTAAAGTTGAATGCAGAAGTATAGTTCCTTGGGCAAATATTCATAGAATTGAATGAACTTTCACATAGGGGGGTAGCCGAGATCAGTTTTCACATCTGCCCACCCTAGTATGTATGTATTCTCCTTTGACTCCTAGGAGGAGCATAGGGCCAATATGAAATCTCTCCATTTGTCACGATCCCTTGCGATGACTTAAATCTCTTGCCACGACTTTCCCGATTCTTGGATTTTCTTTCCCAGCGACCTCTTCTAGTTGGTTTTGGGTCTACCACGTGCTCTACTACCTTGTGGATTCCACTCAAGAGCCTGGCGACAAACTTCGCTGTGTGGTTTCCGAAAAGTGTGACTAATCCATCTCCATTTGCGCAGCTTGACCTCGATTGCTATAGCCCTCTGGTTACATTTTTGATGTAGCTCGGCATTTGATATAGTGCGAGGCCACCAAACCTTTAGTATTCGCCTTAAGCATTTGTTGACGAATACTTGCAGCTTGTTCAAAGTTATTTTTTCCTTGTTCAGGCTAAGATATCTCAAAAACGGTATGAGATACAGCAATTCTAAGGCCAGATTCGGATTCAGCATTGCAAAATACATTAAATAGGTAATGTCGTGCAGGGGTAATGTCGTGCACTGGCTGTTTTAGCCCAAAGAATTGAATGATTTACCAACTGTTCGTAATGTAGGGACCTGCTGGCCTACTGAGCTTATGCATATAATACTAGCAATTTTCACCAGTTCGTCTCTACAGGGTAACCTTTTTTTCAAAACGCACGCTTTCGGGACGATAAAAGTGTTTTTTCATCGGGTCAGAAAAATTATTTTCCTTGCGGGAAAATATAGCAGGTAAGTGTTTTCTGAAACGAAATATCCTGCCAAAGGAAAGAAGTATTTGGTTTTCGAAAAAAATTTTGGGCTTCACCGAGTTATCGAAGTTGACCTTTAAAACGACCATTGGGGTAATGTCGTGCACATTCACTTACACAAACACAATTTCTCGCTACACAAATGTTGTTACACATGGATGTAACCAATGAAATTATCTTTCGATCGGATGCTTACTCGTTGCATTCGCTTGAGATGTACGGCTTTACGAGCATCTCAAAGTTAAGTGCACGACATTACCCCGTTCTACTCTACACAACATATTATGTACTTCACACTTGTATAATAATGAATAAATACATGATAATGCTAAATATCCTCTAATAGAACCACTACCTATCATTTCTCACACATTTTGGTACCTTTACTATACTCGGAAAACAATTCACGACATTACCCCACAAATTTTGAGGGGGGTAATGTCGTGCACACTTTTTTTATTCATCACTTACACAAACACAATTTCTCGCTACACAAATGTTGTTACACATGGATGTAACCAACGAAATTATCTTTCGATTGGATGCTTACTCGTTGCATTCGCTTGAGATGTACGGCTTTACGAGCATCTCAAAGTTGAGTGCACGACATTGCCCCGTTCTACTCTACATATTTTTTTGTTAATGAAAAACAAAGGGACAAATTTTTCCGGGGCAGTCCTTATTTTGATGAAATTTGGTATGCGGATCTGAATTAGGAGTATCTAAAGCATAACAGAAAGAAGGCTATGCCTCGCCCATTTTTTATCAAAATAAAAATGTTGGTTAATAACTCAAGCACAAAAAAACAAAAAAAGGAATGTACTGTTTAATGCAGTCTTATGTTCTTTTTGACGCTGAATCCGTCTTCATCAGTAGAACTGTCATTACACATGCAGGACTTTTAAATATCCTTGCTTGAAGTTGAAGAAAACGCTGTGTTCAGTCTTACAGCGTAGCTACAAGAAAAGGTAAAATTTCTTTTTTATTAATAGCATCGAATAGCAACACTCTTCCTTATCCAAATATCCTTACGAATTTTTCTAATAGGATTCTTATTTTCCGAGTTATGATCTTTTGAAGATAAAATATTTTAGCCGCCATGGCGCGCCATACAAAATACGAAATATTTTGGGTACGTGGCATATCCCATTTATTTATTTTAGGGCATTCTATTTCACCATAAAAAATTTTAGTTTTTGATATTTTTCTATACCATTCGATGCTTTCCGAGTTTTTTCATATTATTATTCTCATCGGCTACTTATCATTTTGAAAGCATGACCGTTAGAAGCGAAAAGATACAAGTTTCATAACAAAAAATAGCTATGAAATAAAACATCGACTAAAATAATAAGATTAGATTGTTGACCGAGCAGGGATCGGTCTCCAGGTACTTTACAATTATTGATTCAACAAACATACTTTAAAATTCCGCTTGATAAATAACTAAAAATATTTGATTCACCTATATGAAATATATCATTCGTTAACTATTACTAAATTTTTATGATAATATTGTTTTCCGGGTATGATATGCCTATGATAATTTGTTTAAATAACAGAGTTAAATAGACATTCAGGCTATGCAAGTATCACAGAAAATAAAGCAGTTGACGTAGAAAAGGGCCTTTTTTAGCATAGAACTCTCTGGAGATCTATAGTTGACACTCAGTGTTCACTCCAACTGCATGAAGCTAAGTTGCTTGGGTTCACGATTAAAGTATCTTCAAAGTTAAGATGGAATGCACCATTCAGATTTTAATTAATGATAATCATAACATTAAAGACATATGGAGTCGCAATATGTATCCAAAATTGCTTAATAAAAATTTTCAGAAGGTTTTTTTAGAATGGATAATAAAATTTACAACACCAGTAGGCAGTAATGTTCAAAATAAGTATAAAGAAAAAATCTTAAGTTCTAAAGTTTTTGGTTTGCCCAAACCTTAACCTCCCACTATTCCGAAAAAATACAAGCAAAAATTGAATTTCCTTTGGTATCTAACGACAACCCACTTTCAAAATAAGATACACCAAGTGGAAAAGGAAACAAGTGAAAAGCGAGAGAGGAAAGCGGCACCATAAATAAATCACTTGGTGAAAATGTTGTGAGCGTGTTAAATTGGACAGAATGGTTTTTGCTGACAACCAAACATATCGAACTATAACATGAAACTAGTAGCGCACATTCAGCAGGACACATTCTTCTTATCCATTAGATACAGCACGAATTTATTATTTATCTACGAGATGCAATTGAAATTCGATTTTGATAAACATTTTGCATGGATGTTGTTGCGTGGGTTAATAAATAAAATACAACAAAAAAGAACAACATTGGCACATGCAAAATGCATATAAAATACAAAAATATTTGATACGAAATTTTATCTTGCAGTTACATTTGTATTTCAATATTGCTAGAAATACAATTTCGGTAGCATTTCTGTGACACACACAGACACATTCATTTCGCACAGAGTGTAACGAATTGAAATTGACAGTAAAACGACAACATTTTATAGATACGTTAGGAAAATACTATGCACTTTGACAGCACAGCATCACGTGAGCATCGCATGCGTCACCGCACATTGGTAGTTACAGCTAGGGACACGCGGTATCGAGAAATTTGGTGGAAAATATCGGTGCCTTAAGTACTTGATATGATTTTGTTTAGAGCATATTATGCCAAAAATTATGCAATTAAATTTTATGCTTTTCGGCCAAATTAAGCAGTCTTCTGCTCAATTTTTCTGCGCATCGAACGATGTCGACAGTCTTCAGTTCTCTCAATAGAAAGGCCAGAACTTGTGTAGACATTCTGCCCTTGCTCAAAATAAACAAAATAGTATGACGTAAACAAATATAATCAAATCCTAAAAGCATGCCAAGCATTTTTGGTAACTGTTTAACCAAACTTGTTAACTCTGTGCACCCTGTGAATGGAGTGGAAAGAAACAACGAGACTACTTCTTCGGGATCCTAGATAATGGGACCAAAGAAGACCGAATTCAGATTGAGAACATAAATGTAACCCCCTATTTAAAAGTTTACCTTGAGAGTATCTAGGAAACAAAAAAATTTTATTTTTTTGACCACTCTAAAAACAGACAAAATGATATTTTTTCCATAACTTCGGCATGAGAAGTCCGATGTTTAAAAATTATTTATCGTTGAAAAGAGTTTCATTAGAACTGTTTGGTGAATGCAAATATATTTTTAAAGACCTTAATTTTATAAAGAAAAAATATTATTTAGTTCTAGTCGACTATGAACTCGTTGGTCAAATCAAGAAAAATAATAGGCCTATTTAAGCCCTTTACAACAATACATAATTTTTAAACATCGGACATCACTTGCCGAAGTTATGGAAAAAATACCATTCTGGCTGTTTTAAGAGCGGTTGTTTAAGTTTTGTTTCCTAGTTACTCTCAAGGTAAGCCTTCAAAAAAGGGGCGGTTTTTCCAAAATTTTATTTTTTTTTTTTTTTTTTGGAAACCTACCCGACCTACCATATACATTAAGGTGGTTGAAAATTTTTAAAATTTGTTGTTTTAAAATTTTAGCCTGGTAAACTTTTTATATGGATTTTGAGCCTCTAAATCCGAATCAGCAATTTATTTCTCTGTATGTTATGTACTTTTGAAAATATTGCCCACCCAAGGTGAAAAATTAAGATACGAAACTGAATGACCAATATCTCCGAAGTTAATGAACTTATGGAGTAATAAATTGCAGATTCGAGTTTAGCTGCTCAGAACCTTATATATAAATAGAAATCGCTTCAGCCCCTGTTTCTATACCTATATCTCAATCGATTTGCTAGATTTTTTGTTGAAAAGGTTGTAAGGAGGAGCAGAGAATAGGACTAGATTTTTTTTTTTAAGTGGGCGGTGCTACTCCTCTAAATGAAAAAACGGCCTCACGGTTAAACCACTGCATCGATTTTTACAAAATTTGGTATGGAGATAGGGTAAGCACTAAGGAGTGATATTATGAACATAATTTTAAAAGTGTGTGGGGCCAAGCCCCTAAATGGATAAATGCTTTTACGACTAAGCCACTATATCGATTTTTATGAAATCGGGTACAGAGATAGGCCTAACACTAAGGAACGAGAATATGATCTTTAAGTTTTTAAGTCGAAAGTGCCACGCGCTTACAGCCAGCATTGATTTATATGAATTTGGTATGGGGATAAAATGGACAAGACGGACATTTTAGTGCCATGGGAGAGCAAGCAAATTTTTGTTTTTCATACAAATTTGAATCCGTCTAATATACTTACATATGTATAATATTCTTAAGGGATTGGCCGAGCACGGTCAGTGGCGGCGCTTTCTCAGACTTCTTCTAAATATTATTGTTCAAGACTAAGAATCTTGTTTGCTGTACTGATTTAAGGCTTCCTTAGGACTGTTCTAGATTAGGAGAGAACGCATTTGCTGACCAAACCCAAATGTATTGCCTTAAGCAACTTATACGTAGGACACTACTACATTTTTAATTTAAAATGACTTAATTGTTTTTTAAAATATTTCCCTTGATGATCAATATACTTTTGGATTCGTTCAAACCATTTGTCATAGCAGTTTTCCCATTCCTCTTGAGACACCTTCAAAACAAAGTTTTTGAACGCTTCAACTGCTTCTCCGGCGCTCGTAAATCGTTGACCAAGCAGTTTACACTTGATGTTTGCGAACAAGAATAAGTCATTGGGTGCCAAATCAGGACTGTACGGAGGATGAGTCATCAATTCGAAGTTTTGACGAGATGGTGAGATGATGGAGAATGATTCGTCTTCAGGAGTTGGTTTAACGAATTTCTCCGAAGACTTCCGGCAAAAAAATGGTCGTGTATCACTCAAAATTGACCGTCCTACGTTGCTCAAGCGGAACAGTGGCCACATGACCCATTCGGCTGAAAAAACAGGCGACCATTTGCTTCGCTGTGCTTCTTCCACGAACAACTTTTGTTGAATTTAACTCGTCTTGGAATACCCATACGGTCGATTGCGGTTATGTTACCGGCTCATACGCATATATCCATGATTCGTCACTTGTCACGATCTTATACACGTCTTTTGAAGCACCGCGGTCGAATTTTTTAATTATTCCCTTACACTAAACGATGCGAGCCTTTTTTCAGCGATTGAAAAATTATGGGATTTCCAACGAGAGTAAACGTTTTTCACAACTAAATGTTCATGCAAAATCAAATATATTAGAGTGCAACTAATGCGCAAGGATGCCTCTATCTGACAATATGCCACATGACTATCTTTCATTATCAGTTCATGCACTGCATCGATGTTTTGTGGCACAACAACCAATTTTGTATGACCTTTACGGAATTCGTAGCAAACTCTGACCACAATTTAATTCACCATACCAACCATATACTGTGGTTTTTGATGGTGCTTTATTGCCATACAAAGAACTGAGTTCATCGACACATTCTTGTTGAGATAATCTACGTTGAAAGGTGTGAAAAATAATCTGACCTTCTCTTGAAATTACCATTTTTTGGCCAAATCGATTTTTTTAACTCACTGGAAACAAACCAAATAGCACTTATGCATCAAAACGTTGTGAGTACGTTTATGCTTAAAAATTTCAAACTTTATTATGGTGTTGCCAGATTTTAGCTGTTGACATTAGTGTTGCCAGTTCCCAAAATATAAGTATTGCCCTTCGCAGTTCAAGTCACAGTTAATCCTAAGCTAACCTTCTTTTTGCCAAGGTATCGGCTATCTAATTCTGTTCTATACCAATGTATCCTGGCTCTTTGAGTGGCGTTATCTATGTAATCGTAGTATTGAATCTTTTTAACAAGCAACACCAAGACGCTGATATAAAAATCCTCAGGGAATTTCCATTTCCAAATATTTACGATTGTAAATGCTTCCTCTCGAGAGAAAATTTCTCCATAAATTTAAGATAAGGCTCATTATTTTGCTTCGATCTTTATAAAATTTTTTTCTTGTATGAAAAATATCTATTCTCAGTATTTTTCCCTGATCACACTATCTATTCCACAAGCAGAAATTACACTTTCTATTCGACTGCACCGCTTCTGCTGTAACGCGTGACAAGTTTTATTACTCTGTGCTGTGTGCAGTAGCGATGTTTGCGGCATGTGTGGTAAATTGCAAAAATTTTCCGCACAGACAACACATCGGCAAATTTGCACCGCATAATTTTATGCAACCGCAAAATTCGTTTAATAAAACGAAAAAAAAAAAAAAATTAAAATTTGTTGCATACATTTCGGCACAAGCGCAACGCGATGCCAACGTTTTCGTGCGCGTAAATGAATTATGTGACATTGTTGCCGCTTTGTGTTGACATTTCTAAAGCACACTATGTGCACCATTCTTGTATATCTCTTTTTAATTGTCAATGTCAAAGGTTAAATATTTGCAGGGTTTTAATGTGCAAGAGGGGTCGCAATGTCGCCTCGGTCATACCGTTTTTGTTTTATTTATTTGCAAATTTTTAAAAGGTTATTTCCGTTCGTCATCAGGGTGTTTCCTGCTGCTTTTGCTGACCTTTTGACCCTTTTTGAAAAATTTTTTATTTATGTTTTCCTATTCAATTCTACTCTACTCTTTCTAAATGGGGTTTTGTCAATTTAATTTGAAAATATTTTCAAAGGCTTTTAAATATCCTTGATTCATAGCTCAAGGCTTTGGTGGTGTGTCTCCGCAAAGATCACAGCAGGGTGTTTCATTTTAATTAGATTAATGTGCACCAGCTCTTTAAAATTGGTACATGAATTGCACATACGAAAGCGATTAAAATGCTTAAAATATCATATGTCATATTAAAACCATGCGAATAAAATTAAAGTTAGATAATGGACGACTTAATAATGGGATTTTTGTCTATGCTGAATTCTAGATCTTCCAAAGCATAAATATGATATTTAGCTGGTACTTTTCTAGGGCTGCTACTAGTTGCGATAAAATAATATCCCTTTTTCCTACCTTTCCCTGACGATACATGTGGTACAGCAGTGGTTGGTGTTCCTTGACTGTACTGTAGAGAGTGCATTCCATTCGCCCAACAATGGAAAATGTTTTGATATTGCAGACAGACCTTTCTTCTTTCATTTCAATTTCTTCTCTACGTCAAGCAATCATCCTTGGCTTTCTGGTATCATCTGTTTCAGTGAGAACGATTTATTTTTCGCAGTCTTCGTCATTCGATGGTATCACATATGCAATGTCAAACGCCACGTTCAGAAAGATTTCGGTCGAGCATACTTAAGAAGAGAAAATGGTAGAAATGCATTCAAGCAAGAGAAGAGTATTTAACAAATAATTCTATTTACAAATATTAATATGCTTACAAACCTACCATATATGCACCTTATAATCCCACAGAAAAAATTGAGTATTCTTATGAAGTTAAAGAGTTTGTTATTGTCTGCGTCTTAGAGCGAGAAGGAAATTGCTCTATACGTCGATAGTCAAGCAGCTTTAAAAGCTTTAAAATCAAACATTATTAAATCAAAGACAGTTTTGAATGTTTTACCGCTTTAACTTCCCTTAGTGAAAACAACCAGGTATCCCTTCAGTGGGTGCCGTCACATTGCGAAATTTTAGGAAATGAAAAGGCAGATCTATCAGCAAAAACGGGAGCTCTTTTAAAAGACCAACACATTAAAATTCTAGCACCGCTTCAACATTTCTTCTCTTTAAAGAACGCTCAAATGTTCTCAGTAGCGAATAGACGCTGGGAACAATCCCCAACCAGCGCTATAACAAAGTATTTTTGGCCTTGTTTTCTCAAAGCAGATTTTTCCAAATATTTACTATCTCTTATGAGGAGTGAGTGCAGCCTGCTGACTAGAGTTGTGACTGGTCATTGTCTTATTGGTCATCATGCCTTTAGACTGGGCATAGTCTCCAACAACTGGTGCAGAAACTGTCACGAGCCTGAGGAAGAGGAAACAATTGAACACCTTTTATGACTTTGTCCTGCTCTTGCAAGAACTAGGCTAAAATGCTTTGGTCAGCCATTTTTTAATTCCCTAAAAGAACTCACTAAAATTCACCTAAGTGACATTAAAAGATTCGCTGTGCTTACAGGATTCTTCAGTTTGGACAAACACCATATTGAAAGGACCAAAGTTTATGAATAGACGTTAATAAGAGAGTTTGTGGTATCACTATGGACCCTTGCGGTCTATGTGTGGCAATATTGCCGCCACCCTAACCTAACCTAACCTCCGTCTTAGAAACAGATGTGGCATTTGATACCATAGATACCAACCATGTCGAGAGATGTATCCGTTACAAAGGCATGGATAAAAAAGCATGTACATGAATTATAAACAAACTCCGAACAAGAATCCTGGGTGATGTTGAACTCAAAGATCAGACTTGAAGACACTGCCTTTAGGGTGGAGTATTATCTCAGCTCATTTGGTCCATTGTAGTTGATGAGATTCACTGACCCTACTCAGTTCAAACTCATCCGGATAGCCGTATAGTGTGAATACTCTGAACTGAAGGTCAATCCCCAAAATATCAATATAACCATATTCACTTAAAGAAGAAAAAAGGAAGTCTTCCCATCCTCAATGAATTAGTTACAACATTTTCTAGTCAGCTCAAATATGTTTGTGTAGGAAGGTTAGAGCAGCGCTGTGGACCAATAAGAGAATTCTAGGCAAAAACTGTGCACTTAGCCCAAAACTTAGCCCCTGGATGTACACAGCAGACGTGAGACTCATTGATACCTATGAAGCACCCGTATGGTATAAAAAGGTGCAACAAAAATCAGTGCAGATCAATCTCTGACGCTTGATATACCACCTGTACACCTGGGGATAAGGAAAACAACGGTAAGGTTTGTAGGAAACTTATGTTACTGGACAAATGAAAGGCTGGAGCTATCAAACAGTCTGCCCTAGGTAAGGAGCTTAACACCAAAAGGAAACTTATCAACATCAGTCATTACTGCGCACCCAAATGCATTTTTCTGCACATCTTTCAGTTTAAAGTCCCCATCAAAAATGCTTGGGAAAAGGAAGGACCTCAATTCGTTGCTGATTCCCATCTATAGTACACAGACGGCTTCAAAATAAGTTACATCGGTGTTAATTTGGTAGTGCCTTCAACTGTTAATCAGACTCGCCTCCCAAAATTAGGTTCTCCTCTTTCGGGTATCTGCACATAGTATTATTGATAGTAATGAAAGTTCAAGGAGATTGGAACGAAACCATGGGCAACAGACAAACAAAATTATTCATGCCAAGAGTTTTCAAAGAAAGAACAAAACAGTTACTTATGCTGAACAGGAAAGATACTCGTACTTGCAGGATTTCTTACGGGACCTTGCTCAGCTCGGAAACATCTTTCCAATATGGGATTAAGTAGTCCAGGATGAGTTTTGTAGGTTATATAATGAAAAAGAGGAAATAGCGGAATATATTCTTTGTCACTGTGACATTATAGCAAGATACAGACTTTGCTACTTTTCTATCGCGTACTTCTGAGGTGGGCACCTCATCTTTAAGGGACATTTTGACATTCATTACTAAAATGTTCAAATTTTCAAATATTCAAATTTTCAAATGTTCATTCAAACGTTTGAATTTTCATATGTTCAAATGTTCACATGCTCAAATGTTCAAATGTGTAAATGTTCATTCAAATGCTGAAATTTTCGAATATTAAAATGTTCAAATGTTCAAATGCTCAAATGTTCAAATGCTCAAATGTTCAAATATTCTAATGTTGAAATGCTTAAATGGTCAAATGCTCAGTTGTTCAAATATTCAAATGTTTAAATGTTTAAATGTTTAAATGTTTAAATGTTTAAATGTTTAAATGTTTAAATATTTAAATATTTTAATGTTTAAATGTTAAATGACAACGCTTAGCCATTATTCGTTATATTTTTTCTAGACGTGGTCAAGTCATCAGCTTGGATTCAGTACCATTTCATAATTCCAGAGTAGTCGGCTATATATTAACAAGGCTTGTTTTCCCAAAGAACCTTGTGAATAAAGGACTTGCATAAGTATTTTTGAATCGATAGAATAAAAGCAACGACACCAACAATAAGTTGTTTACGAAAGATAATTCAATAGGTCTTAACAGTGAAGTACAAGAGTTTATTTTATAAAAAAAAGCATTTTGAAAAAAAAAATGGTCTGATGAGCCTTTGTGGTGGAAGACAAAATATATGGCACCATGTCCTTAAATTGTCATAATTCAGTGATAGAAAATGCATTGAGGATGTGCTTGAAAATTGATCTTTGCAAATGTATGATAAAAATTTATTTTACAAATATTTAAAAATAATTAAAAAAATTTAGGTTGCCCCTGAGGTTTTTATTATTTGAAATTTAATGTTGCACAGCGTTGTACTCATAAAAACCACACTAAAATCCATTGAAAATTAGCATCCTATGAAGTATACATCTACATTTACTTTATCTTCAACATGCTGCAAATAAATGTAAACAATGCTTTGGCAACAAAGTTGTTAACTAAATAGGCAACTTCTTATTTCATAAATTATTTGCAATTGGAAATCCGAAAAAATGCTTCCAGTTGTGTATATGACTGAAACTTGGAATAATTCCAACACTCTCATTATTACTTTAGCAACAATGGCAATAATGTTGCTGCAACATTATAGACATGAATTTGTTAAACTTTCTAATTGTGTGCATTGCGTGGAAATGTGTGATGTCATTTTGTGTTGGAAATCGATGTAAACAACACCTGTTGATGACATGTGCATGTTGTGGCGGTTAAAATGTTTATATGCGATGTTGCTAACTAAAAATGTTGCACATCAGAAAGGGAAAATATTGTCAAGATATAAAAGTGTTAGAAACAAAAAGTAAACTAACGAATAATTTTATAAATATTTGTGGGAAAATTTTAAAAAAACTTAAAATTTTAAATTTAAAAAAAAAAATGTATGCGCCAAATGATTTTTTTTTTTAGAATTTCACTTAAACTAAGCATTGTTGCTATAAATAAATGTTTCGCAACATTTCCAACAAGAAATCAGCAACAACAACCACCAACACCACCAATCACTTTGAAACATTCCATACTCTGGCTACATGTATATGTGAGAGGCATCAGTTTTGAGTTTGTTTTGCGTCTCACACAAAGCGAACAGTTCTTACGTTCGCATCAAAGCGTGCAGTTCTACACCGCAGTCAGCGCAATTACTTGTCGTGGCCATACAATACAAACTCACACATACACCGATAGCGCATACACTCTGTGTGGATTCGCTCCATTCGCTGTTTGTTACTTCAGTTGTGTTTTGGATACGGACGTGAATTGTTGTTTGAATGCGGAATCATTGTGTGACGCCGGACTTTTGTTGACGGATTTAAAAGTTTGTTTTTTCATTATTTCGCTATTTGTGGGACTTTTTCGCTTTTGAATATTCGCCACAACGTTGTGAACTCGTTAGTAGAGCGCAATTTGTTAACAATTTTGACAACAACAAGAAACAACAAAGTGAAAAAATAAATTTACAAAAAAAAATAAACCAAACAAAACTTGTGAAAAAATTTATAAAGAAAAAAAAAAGAATTGAAAATTGTGTTAAGGTTACAGCTTTTATTGGAGAAGTCAGTGTGTCACGTGAAGTGCACGCTTAGCACTAAAATAAAACGGTTAGTGTTACGAAATTTTTTTGTATTTTATTTAATAAAAATCATCATAATTTTATGTTCTTTAAGTAGAAAAGTGTGGCTAAAAGTGACTCATGTCTTATTATGGGAAATAAATTCTTTAGGTTTCTCAACTCAAAATTACGCCGATTAGATTTTTCTACGAATGCACTTTTTTGTGAGTTACAAAATGTAACATTATGTATTTATTTTTAAAAAATATTAAATTTCTTGAAAAAATGCGTTACATTTATCTAAAATTATTCTTTAATATAGAAAAATAACACTGCACATCCGAGCGATATGAGGCAAAACATTTATTTTTTTTTTTGGGATTTTAATGGGAGGCATCTCATTCGCTTCAGAAATTTGCGCTGATTTCAAACTCGAAAGAATTTTTAAATCCCTGGATTTGTTTTTTAAATCGAGTTAAGTGATTTTTCAGCACAAAATTTTTGGCCAAAATTTTTAAAACGAAGGCCTAACAAAAAAATTTGAACCACAAGTTTTAGCATCTGGAGTAAAAGTTATAACCTCTCGAAAATACGAGTGTTTTGTATAGTTCACATACTTAAATTTTTGAAGGAAACACTCAAAACGCTTTAAGAAAAAATCTGTTTAGAGGATTTTAAAAATTCTTTCGAATTTAAAATCAGCACAAATTTGAAGTCAAAAAACCCTTCTCGTCGTAAGTCCTCAAGAACAGCTCAGATTTTGATGGTATTTTTTTTTTAAAAAACTTTTTTTTTTAAATCAGAAACCTTTTGGAGCTGGGCCAGAATTATTTAACTTTTTAAACAATATTTAAGAAACTTATGAGAGATAAAAAACATTGGGTAAAAAAAAAACCACAAACAACAATCGAAATAGTTATTTTAAATATATTTGGTGGTTCCTAATCCGAATCTGGCATCAAAATTGTTGTATCTTGTATGGTTTCTGAGATATCTTCTCTTCGTATACGACCTAAAATTGTACGTAATTTGCGCGAACGTGCACTGCGCTTTAGGATAATTTGACCATTGATTTCTCTTGTGTAGTAAATATAATTCGAATCCAACGAATTCAATGAAAATTGTTATTTTTAATTTTTGGCTTTGGTTTTTGAGTTTTTCGGACTAAAAACTTAATTACATGCAAAGTAACCGAAATGTAAAATACCTGTCTTTTTGTAAAATTCTCCGATTTTATCTTAAAAATGTTGAAGTAATGGACAAGTTATCATAATATTTGCATAATGCATAGCCATTTTAAAATTATTTCCACACACAGCATGTCGTATGAGTAACATTAACCCTTTCAGGACCGTAAGGAATTGGGAGCTTATGCAACCATGTTAGCTATTTATAATGGTCTATTGGGCGTCCAGAAAATATATTTTAAAATAAAAACTCAAAAAATTTTAACGGTTTTTCTGGAATTTTCTGGTACATATGTGTCCCTATGGTCGTTAAGGGAGACTTTTTCCCCATATATTTTTATGGGGAAAAGATGCCTTATTTCATAGGGTGATAAACCGGAAAGTAAGGGTCCAATTGAAAAAATTTGATGATATGGTTTGATAAGTAAGATTAGGGCCATCAAAAGAATTAAACTACAGCATCTCCTGGAACTACACCGTAAGATTGAAAATAGCGCTTTCTCAGCTTCAAGCACGGATATCTCAAAATCCTGAAGTATATGCGCAATTCTGCCCTCAGATTCGAATTCATTGTCAAAAAGTACGTTACAGTACATATGTCTACTAACAAGATCATTAAATTTTTTTATTTTGATTGCCTGTGAAATTGGTAAAATTGTAGTACAAAAGTGAGTTGAAAAGTCTCCCTTAACGGCTATAGGGACACTGGTGTCCCATTTTGAATTTTATGATTTATCAATATACTAAACTTAAACAATGGTTCAATTAATATATAAAACAACAATTTACTAACCTGACAAAAATTATTTCAAACTACAATATGATTAAAAACACTTTAACACCTACAAATTCTGCTGTAAAGTATAGCAATATTTCACCACTCAAACGGTCACATTAGAATGATCATACAAAAATAACGGTTCTTTTGATGGTGTTGCCAGACTTAATAGAAATGAAGGAAGCGTTTAGAAACTAAATAATATCAAAATTACATAAATCGGTTTCTTAATTATTTAAATATAATTTATTTTTGTCTTGGGAAACATATGTCCCTATGGTCCTGAAAGGGTTAAATTAAAACTTACAGAATAAAGTTTATTTTTTTAAAACTTTTCTGCGCTTTTCTCCGTAGGGAAGAAAAAGTTAAAAATATTTCATAAAATGAAAAAAATTTCACCGAACTGAACATTAATTTGAAAAAAAATTGTTGTTAAAAAAAACTTTTTGTGTAAAATTTTCAAGCCCGCATACCTCGAAAAACCATACCTAAATTGTAAAAATTATTTATATCACCAAAATTAGCGAACTCGAATTGTGTTTTCTACCCAGAACCCATAAACGTTAGAAAAAAAAAAGTTTTCGTTTCGAGCACAGTGTAATTAGCATTTGATGGTGCATTTTAAGTGAATAACATTTAGCAAATCGAAATTCTTTTTGGGTGAAATTTTTTTTATAATGTTTTAAAATCTGTAAAAATTTATTTGAAGACATTTTACTCAAAACTTTTGTTTTGGAAATCGAATACAATCCTATAGCAAAATCTGTATTTAAGTAAACTTAGTATCAATAATTTTTTTTATTAAACTACAGTTTTTCCAAGAAATTTACTTCCAGCACTCAGTATCCAAAAATAGATTCTAGAGAGGGTCTTAACATAAAAAGTAGTTTTTTTTTTTTCATTTTGAGGCTTCACTTTTAACCCGTTTCGATACAATTTTTTTTTTTCATGGTATTCATATGAGTTGAGTAACGCGCAACAGAATATGGAAAAAATTCATAAAAATTTTAGAAATGTTAAAACTTATTTTTTTCTTATAAGGGGCCGTTCACATATTACATAACGCAATTTTTGACTTATTTTGAACTCTCCGTGCCCGGTCGTAATGTAACGTAACAAAACATACAACCCCCTTACTCCCTTACTAACGTGACAAAACTTAATTTTGGCAATGTGAATTTGAATTTTTTGTCGCATAAAATTATAAAATCAACGATACGTAACGTAGTTGATGACAAATCGTACGATCCCCCCTCCCCTATGGTGTGTAACGTAATATGTGAACGGCCTCTAAGTAAATACGGAAACTTAAAGTTTATAAGTACTTTGATCCGATATTTCGATAATTTACACCAAATCAGATTTATGTGTCGGTAAATTGAATAGGAACCATAAGCAAATTTTATTTGTTGAAATACAAATTCGATTCCATCTTATTTGTCTCAATGCAGAGCTCTTAAAGATTGCTTTAATTACGATTACGAAATGAATCGGATTTCAGAACATGCCTGAATGAATGAATTGGATGTTATTAAAATGTTAAACTGTTCAGTTTTAAATATAAAAAACAACTACTCAGTTCTTGTAAATTACTATAGTTTTGTTATTTTATAATAAAATAAAAACTAGTAAGGGTGTTACCTTTGGCCTGGCAAAAATTATGTAAATACACTACACTGCAGCATTTTTAAAATGTTGCTTGCAGGGTAGGTGCCATGTCTTCTTTTCTGAATTCGCGTAGTTTTCGCTAAGACTGTGCGTTCAGTTTTTCAAGTATTTGTGCAAAATTTGGTTGCGAAACCTCAAGTAATATTTCTTCAAAGCAATGCGAAATACATAATTCGAATTATTGCACGTACTGAAATGTTCAAACAATCATTACTCGCATACCATTAAAGATATCATCTTAATATTTTGAAAGGACGAAAATGGGTACTTTGTCGTTTAGTACTAAAATAGTAGTATATTAAATACTTTTTAACAAATACAAAAAACAAAATTGCTTTGAGCGTAGGTATAGCGTACTTCAATACCTTTCAAAAAATGATACAAACAAAAAATGGGTAACGAAATGTTTCAGTTATGCGCCATTTTATGGTCGGGACTTTTTTTCAAATTTTCAAAAAATCATAACTTCTTAGCCTCGAGACATACCAATTTTCCTTTTTTTCATATGAAAGATTATTATTTTTTTTTTTTTTTTCTTTTCAAAAAATATATTTTGGAAGATAAAAAAGGTGTACCTAGGCAGGTTTTTTGTAGTTAAATACTAAAATAGTAGTAAATTTAGTACGTTGTATCAAATACAAAAAAATATTGAGCTTGAAGCCTAATTTAATACCTTTGCAAAAGTGGTCAGAGCATGAAAATCGGTTAAGAAATGTCTCAGTTATTGACAATTATTTTAAGGGCCATTTTCACAATGTTCAGTTAAAATTTAACTTCCAGATAAATAAAAATTTTGTATGAAATTTAATGCCAAAGTTCCAGTTAAAGTTCTAGTTAAGGCTTAACTGAACATTGTGAAATTAGCCCTAAGAGAGTTTGTCACAATTTACCGATTTTTCTACTCCTTGCACCCCTCCATAAGCAACAAAAAACATCGCAAAATTTTTCGCCATTTCTAAAAGATTAGGCATGAATCGAAACCACGAACCAAATTTCAGCGAAATTGAAGTGGTGTGGCAGGTCTTGTTTCGCTAGGCATGGAATGGCTGTTTACTGAAAGAGTTTTTTTGAGATGATACAACTAAATTTCACAAAAACACTAAGGGATATAAATGTAAGCTCTGAGCAAAAACTGGGTGAACTCGGAGAGGAGGGCATGCCACTTTCCATATAAGCAAAATTTTCGAAATACTGCAGTGTAGGGTTTTTAATGTTTGGCCAGGCCAAAGGTAACACCTTTTCTAGTTTTTTTTCTTATTGGTAGTCGATATGAGAAACATTTTTGGTCGAAGACAAAATGTGACAAAAGTGACGCTGGACCAGACCCCCCTAGCGTCATGTGACGGTAACCGAAATCCCCCCATCCATATTTTTATACCCTACACCCAGGGTATATTCACTTTGTCCTTCCGTTTGTAACGCAGAGAAGGAGGCGTGGCAGGTATAGAAAAGTATATATATTCTTGATCAGCGTCACCTCCTGAGTCGATATAGCCATGTCCGTCTGTCTGGCTGGCTGGCTGGCTGGGTGGCTGGCTGGCTGGCTGGCTGGCTGGCTGTGTGTTGAAATACACTTTTTGGGAAAACTGAGCAAGATAATTCAATGAAATTTGGCACACTGCCTCCGTCGTCAAAGTTAGCTCGGGGGATTGAAAATGAGCAAAATCGGTCAACGGACACGCCTACCGCCCATACAAAAATTATATTCAAAATGCAATTGTAGAAGTATTTTTCACGACAATGCAACCACAATACATATAAGTACTACGAATTGTAAGCGCAAGCTCTGATAAAAAACTGAGCGAATTCGAACAAGAGGGCGTGGCACCTCCCATATAAGCAAAAGCTTCAAAACGCTATACTGAAAGCGTTTTTTGAGATATTCGAACCAACTTTGACTCAGACACTAAGAGTCATAAATGAAAGCTCTCAGCAAAAATTGGTTGAAATCGTACAAGGGGGCGTGGCACCTCCCATATAAGCAAAAGTTTCAAAATGATATACTGAAAAAGTTTTTTGAGATAATCCAACTAAATTTCACTCTGACACTAAAAACTATGAATGCAAGCTCTGAAAGAAAACTGGGTGTACTCGCACAAGAGGGCGTGGCACCTCCCATATAAGCAAAAGCTTCAAAACGCTTTACTGAAAGCGTTTTTTGAGATATTCGAACCAAATTTGATTCAGACACTAAAAATTATAAATGAAAGCTCTCAGCAAAAATTGGGTGAAATCAGACAAGGGGGCGTGGCACCTCCCATATAAGCAAAAGATTCAAAATGCTATACTGAAAGAGTTTTTTGAGATAATCCAACAAAATTTCACTCTGACACTAAAAACTATAAATGCAAGCTCTGAACAAAAACTGGGTGTACTCGGACAAGAGGGAGTGGCACTTCCCATATAAGCAAAATTTTCAAAATACTGCAGTGTAGGGTATTTATTTTTTGGCCAGGCCAAAACTTACACCCTTACTAGTTTTTTTTTTTTATGCATATACCTACCAGTGCAAAGTTGTTTGAGTTGCCTATTGAGCACACTGATATGCACATATTTTCACGTTCAATGCTAAATAGCAAGTAAAAAATCTCATTAAAAGTTTCTATTTATATTCAAAATAATGTATCGAGCCCTAACACTGAATACACTGTAGATTCGATTATCATAAGAACAACGGAAGTACTATTATTGAATTAAAAAGATTGCGATTGTTAATTCGAAGTTCGTCAAAACGGCCTTTTAAATCAAACAACGATACTTCTCTGACAACCAAATCGTAAAAAATTAAGAAAGCTACGTGTTCTTATACCTTTGAATAACTTAAGTTTAATTTTTAATTTTTTTCTCTTGAAAAATAGGTTATTTTAAACGCCGTCCCGTGACGCTTGGTGGCACCTCCCTCACCCCTGTGACAAAAAGTGACGCTTGCTCGAACCCCCTCCCACCTAGAAGCGTCACGGAATTTATGGACAGCCCCTAATTGTAAAAATCCTGATGGGTTGCGAATTGAGCTATTTAAATTTTTTAATGCCCACCGTGTACTATTGAGAATTCTTCAAAAAAGTGAAACAAATTTTATTGAAGTTATGCAAAACTTCAAGTTAGGAAAGTTAGGGTAACAGAGAAACATTTTATGTGATATAATAATTAGACACTGCTACCATTCGATGTCATTAGAGTTGTAGAATATTCGTATCATATTTGTATTCGTTTGACTAGATTACGTTTGCCTTAAATCAAAGGATTAGGAGTACTCTTTTTTTAACAAATTGTTACACTCAGATACATTGAAATGTTGTACACTTGCGCTCAATATTGTACTTTGTCTTTACAAAATTTTAGAAGAATAGAAGCCAAATTTATTGTTTAATTTCCATGAATTGTAAATACTTGTTATTTCGCACATTTTTTACAAAAAAAATTCCTTAAAAATGATTTAATTCAGGAAATAAACAGAAAAATTTACAAATTTTTCCTGCTTTTGTTGCAAATGTCAAAATAATTTCTAGACAACAATGCGAAGCATAAAACCTGCTATTGACTCATTGACTTAAGCCACTTGGCTTTTGCGCGTTCTTTTTTATTTTTACTTTTATTTTTGACGCACAGCAACTGTCACTTTGACTCTCGCGCGCAGCACGCTCTCGCTAGTCATCAAAACTACTCGCTCTTGCGCCGCTTAAATTCGCCGCTAAATGTTTGGATTGTGTCTGCGCCTTATCTGAGAACTCCATCTTGATAACATACCTGCCTCAATTAAAAGATATTTTTTGTACTAACGAATTTTCAGTTAACTACATTTGTGCATTTTTATTTCAAATCGTATCCAACGGATTTTCTTAATACTTTTTTCTTTTTTTTTTTTTTGTTGTTGCTTAAAGTCAACTTGTGAAAAATGCACAGGCCAACACACAGATACTCATTAAATAAAATACAAATAAATGAATGTCTTTATCGCAAAGAGTCAAGGAAAAAACTCGCTTACCTGGTTTGACAGGTAACACAACAGCAGCGAGTGGTGAGAGAGCCATAATTATAAGCCTTTTTTTTTCAGTTTTATTATTTATTCTTGAGTTACAGTGTTTTTTGTGCTTGTGTGCGCTGAATTTTTTTTTTTTTTTTTGTTGACACTGTATCCGTAACTGTGAGATAAACAGCTGAAAGAATGTTGTTGCTTGTAAATTAAATTAAAAAAATTTAAAAAAAATAAACAAATTTAGTAAAAACAAAATAAACAACGAATTTCAGGCAAATATTCCGTTCTATAATAAAATAAACTAACAGATAAAGTCCCTTTAGAGTTGCAGATAAACTATGTACCTACGTACAAAAGATACAACATTTTTATCAACTCTTAGTGACAGTGAAGGTAAAACGAAAAAAAAATCTAAACTGAAATGTGTAAATACAACAAGTGCGCGTGAAAAACACAAAAATGTTTTAGTTTTTCCCTCTTTTGGAAATTTTTTTTATTTATTCGAGACATTTCTAGGTACATCAACTGCCAGAACGTTCGTCGTCGTAGTTAGAAATGTAAAATATATGAGAAAAATTCATTTAAAATTCTGCGCACACAAAATTCACACACTTTTTTTGTTTTCTACTTCTTTTTACTCTTCTTCAATACTACATGGACAAAAAAGGTTTTTTATTAAAAAAAAAAAAAAACAAAAAATATCAATTAGAAGGAATTATCTATTTACTTTCTTTTCCGACTCAAAAATGTCGTTCTGAATGTTAATATTTTTTTTTTATTTTTTCGACAAAATGTATGACCCTTCGATAATTTTTATTTGAAAAAAAAAAAAAAAATATGTTGCGCAATTATACAGAAATAATCTTGAGGTTTAATATAGGCCAATTCTCTCAACTAATCGCGTTGCCCGATATTCAAGATATGTTTATACATTCTTAGAAAAAACAAAGTGAAACATCATAAAATTATCTCAAACATTGCTTTGGTTATGAATTGAATTCTGAAGATTTTGCTGATTTTTGGGGGTGCCGCGTCCTCTTGTTCTAATTGGTCAAGCTTTTGCTAAGAACTTGCACAAACCATTGCTATTATCTGTGTGAAATTTGGTTATATTATCACAAATAATGACTAAGGTATATAGTACAGTCAATCTGGCATCAAAAAGGGTCTGAAAGTTCGAAGGTTGACCCCCGCTCTGATTTTTTGTCAGTAGTTAGTGGTCCATTAGAAAAGCTTAAATACAAAATGTCGAGTCCCCCCACCCTCCCGTTTTTGAGAAACTCAAAAAAGTTTTTGATTTGATTTTGTGGCTAAACCGTTGGCCGCACAGAAAATTTTATTGAACAAAAAATGAAGACAATTAAATTGTCTATAACTTTATTCATTATTAACATAGCTTTAAAACTTGCTGTAACAAAGTTAGAGGGCGCCAAAGTCGACAAATGCATTTTTTTGCACTTTTTTGCATTTTCGAGGGTCGGATAATTTTTTTTCACCATCGCAAATTTTTTCACAGTAAAGAGCATAAATAAACCTACAAATTTATGCAGACTTTGTTTTTCTACTATGCACCGTTTAGGAGATACATTGCATTTCAACCCCTTTGTTGGCATTGGCGCGTTTCTGTGTCTAAGTTTTTCGTGCCCAGCGCGGCATTGACGCGTTTCTACGTCAACTGCTTTTTACCTATGTAACAAGACAAGACATATTAAGACTTCTTTGGGCCAGCAGGCTCGATGATATATCGTTTGAAACATAGTGATGCAGCCCCGTGAAAGGCAAAACGCTTTTTTACTCAAGAGTGAGGCATCTTACGAAAAAAGTGCACATGGCATAAAATGCTTAGAATCATCCAAGGAACAAGTGTGAATTGTTTTTTTTTTTTGAAAAATTTATTAAAAATTACTAAAAAAAATTTTTTGCTAAAAAAAAATTAAAAAAAAAACAATTCACACTTGTTCCTTGGATGATTCTAAGCATTTTATGCCATGTGCACTTTTTTCGTAAGATGCCTCCCTCTTGAGTAAAAAAGCGTTTTGCCTTTCATGGGGCTGCATCACTATGTTTCAAACGTTATATCATCGAGCCTGCTGGCCCAAAGAAATCTTCACATGTCTTGTCTTGTTACATAGGTAAAAAGCAGTTGACGTAGAAACGCGTCAATGCCGCGCTGGGCACGAAAAACTTAGACATAGAAACGCGCCAATGCCAACAAAGGGGTTGAAATGCAATGTATCTCCTAAACGGTGCATGGTAGAAAAAAAAAAAATCGGTATAAATTTTGTAGGTTTATTTATGCTCTTTAGGGTAAACTGGGGTACATTTGACACTGGGGCACATTTGACTTTGCCATTTTCGGTGTGAACACGCCTTTCGAACCAAAAACCTGAAATGCAGAAACATATTTAATTAGAGTGGAAGCAACGTAATGAACTTTGGTAGTTCTCTTTCAACTTCTCCCGCGCTAATACGCTTTTTTAACTTTTTGTGTATTTTTTTGTTATTTTCGACATCTTGTTCGTAAGGGTTTTGCAAATAAAGTTGTATTGTTTTTTAGAAGTAAGTATGAAAATTTAGTAGCTCTAACCTTTACAATTAATAGAATAAAAGAGTTTTTTATCAAGGTCAAATAGTTTACATTTTAAAATATTTTTAATTCTTCAAGAGATATTGGGGCACATTTGACTTTTGTCGAAGGGGCACATTTGACGTTCGTCCAGACATATGTGTTTGTGTATTTTAGAAGATTTTCTAGTGTTCTCTTTTTAAAGATATGGTATACCATTATAAAATGAAGACGAACAGACGCGATGGCGATGAAAAAAAAGTTAAATGCGCTATTTCTAATATCGGAAACCAACGAAATTTCCACCAAACTGGGTCTTATCTAATTTAACATTTTATGTTGATGTTTTCATTAAGGGTATAATTGGAAATTGTACTTTATATTGAAAACTTGTTGAATGTTTGATGTTTGCCTGACTTTGAGGAGTGCAATAGATTTAAGCTACCAACTCGAACAAATCCAGCCTCAACTTCACGTTCATGCACTAAATACGTATTTGACATCGACTTATATATAAAATAGGTCTTCGTTAATACATATATACATACTTATTATTTGCATTTATATGAATAAAATATATGTATTAATGTTTTGTTTAATGTTTTTGTGTTATTTTTGTGAGTGTCAAATGTGCCCCTTGCAATGTCAAATGTGCCCCGTACCAGGGGCACATTTGACAAAATGACTTTTTTTGAATAAATTTAAAAAAGGACTCTTAATGCAATGTTTTAAAAATTTTTTTTGTCTTTGTTTTAATCTTAAATAATCAATGTTTCAGAAACAGTAAAGAATATTTAGATAGTGCAATAATTTTCAAAGATACAAGCCTTTGAAAATTTAGCGTCAAATGTGCCCCAGTCTCCCCTACTGTGAAAAAATTTGCGATGGTAAAAAAAAATCATTTGACCCTCAAAAATGCAAAAAAGTGCAAAAAAAAATGCATTTGTCGACTTTGTCGCCCTCTAACTTTGTTACAGCAAGTTTTAGAGCTATGTTAATAATGACTAAAGTTATAAACAATTTAATTGTCTTCATTTTTTGATCATAAAAATTTTCTGTGCGGCCTACGGTTTAGCCACAAAATCAAATCAAAAACTTTTTTGAGTTTCTCAAAAACGGGAGGGTGGGGGGACTCGACATTTTGAATCTAAGCTTTTCTAATGGACCACTAACTACTGACAAAAAATCAGAGCGGGGGTCAACCTTCGAACTTTCAAATGCCAGATTGACTGTACTAATAGCTGTTTGAAGATTTTGCTTGCATATGAGGGGGTCACACGATCTTGACTAAATACACATAACCTTTAATGGGAGCTTGCACTGACGTTATTGCGTTATCTCAAACAACGTTTTCACTGTAGCATTTTGAAAAATTTGCTTTTGTAAGAGGTGCCACGCCCTATTGTCTGAATACTTTTAATTATCTTCAGAGCTGGCACCGATTATTCGTAGTATTCCTGTGTAGTTCCATGATCTTAAATAATGCTTTCAGTAGGCATATCATTTGAAAATTTTTGCTGCCACGCCCCACATTGTCTGTTGTATATTGGACTCAAAAGCTATGACCACCGCTCCGCACCGGGTAGAGATGGACATTTTAAGAAAATGTACAGTTTTTTGTTGATTACACGTGAGGCTTAAATCCTCGCACTGTCTTGCAAGAAATTTTCAGATTTTTAGAAAATTTCAAATTGTACCAGATTTTTTAATAATACCAGCACTAGGTGCAAAGGTAAAATATTGCAAATTTTTTTTTATGTGGGGGGTGCAGCGTCCCCTCTTTTAATTTTTCTCATGTTGCTTAAAAGATATCACTCACAACCATGTACCAAATTTTATAATGATATAAGTACATAAATAAAGTATTTTAAGTATTTTTGAGTCAGAGTGCATATAGTATTTTGTAAATAAAATACACGTTCTCAACATAAAGTTTTGTAGTAATAACTGATACAGGTATAGCAATTGACATGTTTTTTTTGTATGGGGGTACAACGCCCCCTTTTTCGAATTCCTTCAATTTTTGCAAGGCGTTTGGTGAACGCAGTTTACTCCTGTATACACATTTTTAATGGTAACTGCTAAAAGTGTAGAGATATAGCAATTGATGTATTTTTTTTGTATGGGGGGTGCAATGCCCCCTTGTTCAATTTCCCTCAATTTCTGTGAGACGTTTAGTGAACGTAGTATACTCTTGTGTGCATTGTTTTGTAACAATAACTGCTACAACTGCAGAAATATAGCTATTGAAGTGTTTTTCGTGTGGGGGTGCAACGCCCCTTTGTTTAATTTCCTCCAGTTGTTGCAGGGTGTTTGTCGAACGCAGTTTACTACTTTTTATAGAGTTTTGTAATAATAGCTACTGCAATTACAGAGATGCAGAGTTTTGTTTATTTTTTTCGTATGAAGGCTACCCCCACACCCTCGCCAAAATCACTTCACTCTATTTCTTGAGGTCAATGGACATATTTTAACTGTTCTGCATACTAAAAAATGCATTTTGAATTTTTCACGTCTAGATTGTATGAAACAGTGCACTATGCGCCCTTTTGTAAGAATTGACCAATGTTTTTTTTTTTTTTGAGCTTCCTATTTCTGGTATTTCTGTATACTCTGGTTGCATTATCGTGAATATTTCTCTTAAAATTGCTTCTTTTATTTCTTTTATATCTGAGCGGTGTCCTTGAACTGATTTCCTCTATTCCAATGCCAGAGCTAACTTTGATAAGGTTGGAGGGTATAACATTTTTATCAAATTATCGAGCTTCATTTTTACGTAAAAATATTTTCCATGAATAGACAAACGGATAGACAGATATACGGAAATAATTATATTGACTCAGGAGGTGACGTTGATCAGGAACTTAAGTATAAAATTTGCTTTTGAAAATATGTAACATTGCCATTTCACGACTTTTGACAATTTAATAAGCATCAAGGTATCTTTTTCTTCATGCATCTTGGTCTTGGTTTTGATATTAAGTCTTGGTCTTGATCTAGGTCATTAAGTCTTGGTCTCAGCCTTGGTCCTTGTCTTGAAAAAATTTCAAAAGATTGTTGAGTATTCAAAATTTCCCAGCCCCTTTTTTCAAAGCAGTTGGCTTTTTTATATGCCAAACTACGAATGGAGAAATGATTTTATGCTTGAAAGGGGCGTGACTCACTCGTTAACTATAAATTACCAAGGCTGAAAAGCAGTCTTGATTTTGATGATCATCGCGACCAAGACCAAGACCATTATGGTGTTAAATTCGTCAGCGTCTTAATCTTGGTCTCGAAACTCACCTCGAACCAAGTCTTATTCTACTCGCCTAAGACTAAGCGTATTTCTTTTTTTTTTGATCGAGTTTATACAAGAATGTGCCATCGCACTGAAGGCCACAGAGGTGCTAGAAACAATAAAGTATCATTAGCTTTCCTGCGCACAAGCAAACAAAAAAAAGAACATAACGCTCATTTACTACAAGAACGTCAAAACTCAAAAAACTCGATTTTGCAGAAAATAAGTTTAAAGTTTTCAATTGAAAAGTTATTTTGTTCTCAGACGGTGACCTTAAAAGATATTATGTATTTTCACTTTATATAAATCATAATATGACAAATAATTCTGAATCATTAACTCAAAAATTGCATTTTTTAATTTAACAGAAAATACGTTTAAAGTTTTTAATTGAAACAGTTATTCTGTTCTCAAATGGTGATCGCAAAAGATATTTTCATGAAATTTTTACACAATATGAAATGTGATGTAACAAATAATTCTGCATCAAATTTTAATATATATTCTCTCTAGTAGAGCAGGTCTGCATTTTCAACTACAATTCCTTAATCAATGTACAAAAAAATTCTCTCAGTGTAATCTTTCTACACATCCGTTAATGTGTCTGCATGTCTAACCCTCATGTCTGTCTGTCTGCCTGACTGTGACGCTGAATGGTTGCATACAATTTAGTAACGTGTTCTTTTAGCTTGTCCAACAATTTCCGTTCATTGTTGGCTGTGTCCATTTTGGTGCGCAACAGCAACCAAAAACTGCAAGAACCAAAAAGCAACACCAAATAAATTGCTTGCCAAGCAACACCTGAGGATATGCGATACGCGCGCGCTTGTCTATTAAATGAACGTGTATCTCGATACTGCTGCACAGTGGAACGCACACACAAAGGCGAATGGCAAAAAAACAAAGAAACAAAAATGTTGCATTTACTTTCGAAAAGTGCATGTTGCGATGATGTTGCGCTGTTATTGTAATTTTACTTTTTTTTCTAGTTGTTGTTGTATTTGTTGTTGGGTTTTTCAATTTTCCATTAAAACGCGAATTATGCACTCATGTGTGACGCATGCTGCTTGACTAACGTGCTTCACACGTAGCTAACTTACAGCACAAAAATGAATAAAATTAATAAAAACAGACCGCCTCATATGTTCACCTGTTGTTTTGAATTTTTGTTGTTTTTGTTTTATTGACTGGCATATTGATTGCCTAAGTTATTGAAATTCACGTTTTGTTGTGTTTTCATTTATTTCCTTCTTTATTTCATTTTCAATTTTGTTATCAACAGCGGTTTTTTTGCTTGGAATTTTTGTCATGAATGAATATTGCGGTTGAGTCACAAATTGCGTAAGGTATTTTACGTAGTATTTTGGTATCTATAAATCTTACATATGAAATATTCACTCGTACAGGGAAGCAAACAAGAAAAATTGTGACCCAGTAGCTTTTCTGCATCTTTGACCTCAGTGAAATCGAGCGAAATTTTGCGTTATTACATATTTCTTCGAAGAATTTCATACATATGGACATATTAAACATCATAATTGTTGCATAAATCATGCTTCTCAAAAAGTCCACCGTTGTTGTAAAATAATACGGACGATATAGCAAGGTCTTAAAAAGTTAAGTTATTTGAGAATGTATAAAACTTTTTAAGAGCTCTGAAAAGGTAAAAAGATATTGAAAAATCGAAAAATTGTAAAAAGATGATACATATGTATGTATTAGCTGAATATGCAAAATTTAAAAGGAATTACACCATACTATACCTATATTAATACGCAAGACAAAAATTTGTCCTACCTTTTTTACTATGTTAGATATGGAGCACGACCTTGAATTATACACCAGAAAGGTATTTATATTTAAATATGCACAAAGTTAAAATTATTTTGATATTTTGACATATAGCCAGTTAAAATTAAATGTAAATTTATCAATATTAACAACGACAAAATACGCGGAAAAGAGGATACAGACCAAAGAGAATAACAAAAAGCGAAATTACACTGAATTCATGTTCTTTATTTGAATTCATGTTCTACATTTGTCATTGTACCAGGGATGATAAATGAGCTTTTCTATTTTGCACCAAATAGCAAAAAAAGTACTAAAACTGTCCAAAAAGTACCAAAATTATTTAATACATTTATGGTCAAATTTTGACTACAGAGCGATTCTGGTATTAATGAATACTCATAAATCGAAAATAAAATTTAGTACATGGAGAGTGTTTTGGTATTCAAAAAATATTCAAAAAATTGTAGGAAGTATGTTCTTTAGCTTTGGAATGCACACAAAATATTAAAAATGTAGAAAAATCTTTAAAAATTGGCAAAATTATTAAAAAATTGTTAAACGTTAAAGAAAGTCGGGAAATCGTTAAAAAAAGATGTTATAAATATTTGGCTCACTACTCTGGTTTTTTCTTTCATCACCTATTAGTGCTTACATTTGGGAAAACTCAAACATAATAGGATCTATATCAAATAGATTTCCTTATTTAACAATAGATTTCCTAGATAATTTAATTATACCTGCCTATTATTTTTATCTGATTTTTATTAGTATCATCATTATCATTCCATTTTATAAATTATAGGACATACTATTGAATCAATGGTGTCATCACATTAATTCAATAATACTTACTATTAATACCTTAACAGTACCTTTAATACAGTACAATATACTTCGTCTGACCATAAAATTGACAATTAAAACATACCCTGACTATTGAAAATATAAAGTAATGTTAAAATTAACTAGTAAGAGTGTAACCTTCGGCCTGGTCAAACAGTAAATACCCTACACTGCAGTATTCTAAAAATTTTGCTTATATATGAGGTGCCACGCCCTTTTGTCCGAGTTCACTCAGTTTTTACTCAGAGCTTGCATTTACAGTTCATAGTTTCTGAGTAAATTTCAGTTCGATTAACTTAAAAAACGCTTTCAGTATAGCGTTTTGAAGCTTTTGCTAATATGGGAGGTTCCACTCCCTCTTATCCGAATTTTTCTAGTATCAGCTCAGAGTGTGCATTTATAGTTCTTAGTATTTGAGTGAAATGTAGTTGGATTATCTCAAAAAACTCATTCAGTATAGCATTTTGAAACTTTTGCTTATATGGGAGGCGCCACGCCCTTTTGTATGAATTTGTCCAACTTTTTTTCAGAGATTGCGCTTACTATTCGTAGTATTAACGTCTATTTAAGTTGCATTGTCGTGAAAAATACTCCTAAAGTTGCATTTTAAATATATTTTTTGTATGGGCGGTAGGCGTGTCCGTTGACCGATTTCGCTCGTTTTCAATCCCACAATCTATCTTTGACGACGAAGGCAGTGTACTAAATTTCATTGAATTATCTCGGTCAGTTTTCCCAGAAAATGTGTTTCCACGCACACCCAGCCACCCAGCCAGACAGACGGACATGGTTATATCGACTCAGGAGGTAACGCTGCGACTTTTTGGGACTTTTTTAAATTTTATCGTATTTTTCGATATAATTCGATAGATAATAATATTATACTTATCGATACTTCTTAACGCTTGTTTTTTCCTTAGGTGCTACTCGTCACTATACTATTCCTCATTTCTTGGGGTTTCCATTGAGTTTCACGTTTTTTTTTCGCTTCTGTCTACATTTTTGAATCATTTCGACTTTTTGTCGGGTTACTTATCTCCACTTTTTGGTCTAAACTAAATTGTTTGCCCTCTTTTGAGAGTCTGAGGTCGATTATTACCATTTTAATACTTTCAACATCTTTAAACTGTTGGACATTTCGTTAACTGAAATTGCTACATACATATATGCAGCGCCAGTTTTCTCATTTTTTGGACAATAATGAATGGGGTAGTAATGACATATCACTCATTTTTTGTGATCATGGGGCACAACAGAAAAACTCTCTGGTTCCATTTAATAGCATAACTTGAAAACGGCATGTATTTGGTTTCTTTCAAAATTTGGTCGCATAGTACTTACAGACACCTCCGCTTGAGGTTCTTTAATTTCCAATTTTGGTATTTGTTCAAATCAAGCTTTTCTTTTTTGCTCTTCAAAAGAACAAGTGCCCATCTACTGAAATAAGACGGTTAGATTAATAATGCCGCTGTTGAAAACATTTTGCTTGGTAGAGAGTCTGTAATTAGATTCAAAAACACCGAAAATGAAATGTACGTATAAGTTATGATGTTTTTAGAAGACGCAACTTATAGTTAAAAGTATTGC
Source organism: Calliopum simillimum (assembly GCA_951812925.1). Taxonomy (NCBI): domain Eukaryota; kingdom Metazoa; phylum Arthropoda; class Insecta; order Diptera; family Lauxaniidae; genus Calliopum; species Calliopum simillimum. Next base: position 89,531,287 of record OX638372.1, read on the forward strand.
TGAAGTTTTACCAGAAAATTTAAAAATCATAAAAAAATTTTGCGAACTCGTTGCGTAGAAAGGGACAGTAATGACATTGCGGGATGAACATCTTTGACATTTATGTGTGTGTTAACTTTGTTATTAAATGTATGTTATACACATACATATTTTATTTTTATTAACTACTTTTTATTAATTAATGCACATTACTTTATACTTTCCAATGATATCCGTAATGAAGCGTCGTTAATTTCACACATCATTCACACAATTTTCGTAAAATGAATAACACAGCGGGCAAGTTTTTTTAAGTGCATCGATGTCTTTGTTTTTGCTTTTATTTTAAACTGAAAACTTTTATAAAAATAAATAAATTTTTACTCATTTTGTTTTATTTTTTGTCTCTTTACAGAATTTAACGAAACACAAAAACAGCAATCAACCGAATCAAAGTAATCGCTTCATCGATTATTCACTTTACGTTATCGGGCAAAAATAATACAAAAACAAAAACAAAGAGGTGCAAAAGTTTTGTAGATTTGAAAACAACAACGATAACAAAAAAACTGGGCTATAACTTCATAAATACACTTGTCTGTATGTATAAATATCTATGAATTTATTTGTGATTGCAAGTGACGTTATATGAAGGCAAAGTATCGGTGTAAAAATAGAAAATAAAATCAAAATCAACAGCTGAACTAAAACAAAGCAAGTGCATGAAAACTGGCGCAATTTAAAAATAAAAATATCCAATTTTAAATAAAACAAAAAAAAAAAAAGAGTCAATAAACGCGCCAAGCGTCACAAACTACCGGAAAAAATAAAAAACACAAAATTTGAAAAATTTTTCATTTCAGCGACGTATTTTCGTTTTTTTCTTCTGCCTTAGGGGTATCCATCTATCTATCTAAAAATAAAAACCGGCAAAATTCGTGTGTTGTTGCAAAATAAAATTTAAGAACTTAAAACAAAAATAAAAAAGCAGATACAACATCAACAACTGACAACAAAAACAACAACCAACGAAAGCTGCGGAATATCAACGGAAAAATGGCCAAAATAAAATTACGCATCTACGCGTTCGCGCTGCTGTATCTCTGCAGTTCATTTATAGGTAAGTGGATACAAAAAAATGCTGAGCTTGCAGGTTGCAACTACTACTGACTGACTGACGGACTGGCTTGTTGTGTAAATTTCATGAAAAATTGTTTTTCGAAAAAACAATTTGTTAATTAATTTTTGTGCAGATGAAGGAATGAATTTTTACGTATAAAACATTTTTATAATAAAGCGGAATAATTTCCCTAGTACGTAATGGAATTTTAAACATTTTAATAGAACAAAAATATTTGTTTTCTTATTTGTTCATTTATTCATTTATTCATTTATTCATTTATTCATTTATTCATTTATTCATTTATTCATTTATTCATTTATTCATTTATTCATTTATTCATTTATTCATTTATTCATTTATTCATTTATTCATTTATTCATTTATTCATTTATTCATTTATTCATTTATTCATTTATTCATTTATTCATTTATTCATTTATTCATTTATTCATTTATTCATTTATTCATTTATTCATTTATTCATTTATTCATTTATTCATTTATTCATTTATTCATTTATTCATTTATTCATTTATTCATTTATTCATTTATTCATTTATTCATTTATTCATTTATTCATTTATTCATTTATTCATTTATTCATTTATTCATTTATTCATTTATTCATTTATTCATTTATTCATTTATTCATTTATTCATTTATTCATTTATTCATTTATTCATTTATTCATTTATTCATTTATTCATTTATTCATTTATTCATTTATTCATTTATTCATTTATTCATTTATTCATTTATTCATTTATTCATTTATTCATTTATTCATTTATTCATTTATTCATTTATTCATTTATTCATTTATTCATTTATTCATTTATTCATTTATTCATTTATTCATTTATTCATTTATTCATTTATTCATTTATTCATTTATTCATTTATTCATTTATTCATTTATTCATTTATTCATTTATTCATTTATTCATTTATTCATTTATTCATTTATTCATTTATTCATTTATTCATTTATTCATTTATTCATTTATTCATTTATTCATTTATTCATTTATTCATTTATTCATTTATTCATTTATTCATTTATTCATTTATTCATTTATTCATTTATTCATTTATTCATTTATTCATTTATTCATTTATTCATTTATTCATTTATTCATTTATTCATTTATTCATTTATTCATTTATTCATTTATTCATTTATTCATTTATTCATTTATTCATTTATTCATTTATTCATTTATTCATTTATTCATTTATTCATTTATTCATTTATTCATTTATTCATTTATTCATTTATTCATTTATTCATTTATTCATTTATTCATTTATTCATTTATTCATTTATTCATTTATTCATTTATTCATTTATTCATTTATTCATTTATTCATTTATTCATTTATTCATTTATTCATTTATTCATTTATTCATTTATTCATTTATTCATTTATTCATTTATTCATTTATTCATTTATTCATTTATTCATTTATTCATTTATTCATTTATTCATTTATTCATTTATTCATTTATTCATTTATTCATTTATTCATTTATTCATTTATTCATTTATTCATTTATTCATTTATTCATTTATTCATTTATTCATTTATTCATTTATTCATTTATTCATTTATTCATTTATTCATTTATTCATTTATTCATTTATTCATTTATTCATTTATTCATTTATTCATTTATTCATTTATTCATTTATTCATTTATTCATTTATTCATTTATTCATTTATTCATTTATTCATTTATTCATTTATTCATTTATTCATTTATTCATTTATTCATTTATTCATTTATTCATTTATTCATTTATTCATTTATTCATTTATTCATTTATTCATTTATTCATTTATTCATTTATTCATTTATTCATTTATTCATTTATTCATTTATTCATTTATTCATTTATTCATTTATTCATTTATTCATTTATTCATTTATTCATTTATTCATTTATTCATTTATTCATTTATTCATTTATTCATTTATTCATTTATTCATTTATTCATTTATTCATTTATTCATTTATTCATTTATTCATTTATTCATTTATTCATTTATTCAATTTATTCCATAAAATTAAGTAAACGGTCGCAATACAATTTAACACATATTAACGAGGTAAGGTAGGTGTACCGAATTACGGCATGTTAGGGTACTCTATACTTTTGGAACGATTCCAAGTTTTACGACTCAATTTTGAGATCGGATTTATGAATTTTGATAAGAACTGATTTATTTGGAGTCGACTTGTGCTTAATTTGAGCATCATAACCCTTTTATTATGATAATTCTTCGTACTTTAAGAAACACCGCATTTGTCCCTAATTACGGACTAAAATTTTTTGCTGAAACTATTTCCGTAACTACGTGCTTATTTAAAATTTGTTTATTTTCTTTAAACAACCATCTTAAATATCAAGTTTCTTAATTTAATATTTTTTAAAATTTATTTATCTTTAATTCTGCGAACATAATGTTTTTCTTTCCTTTAAGGAACATTAATAAGTACACATTACAAATTAAGAAGTCAACTAAATAAAAATGATCACGTAATTAGGTTCACTTGCACAAATTTATGTACATTATTCTGGCAGTAAAAATTTAAAGAGTCTCTGAAATTTGTTGGAGAAAAGTTCACATTATACACAATTGTTTATAGTTTTGAAAGAAAAAATCATATGCCGTAATTATAGTGCATCACTCCATTCGGAAAAGTTTACTTATTACGTGACAAAAAAATTGTTTAGTATACTATCAATAGTTTATTACAGAAAGCTGAAACTCCTTTATTTTTCTAATTACGTGATAGCCACGGAATAACGATCACTCGTACCAAATTATGCACCTTATTACGGCAGAAGTAAAATCCTTGTTTTCTTTATAAAAAATAGTTTATTTTGTTTTAAAACTATTTGAAAACGATTTTAGAGTTAGCATAAATTGTTTTTTAAAAAATTTCAATTAAATATATAAACATGTAATCCTGGAAACCTTTATAAAAATTTGTATGCTACCTAACACTGTGCAACATACGCGTTAGATATCAGGGTTATTGGATAATGGTTGTTTGCAACATCATTATAGAGCATGTTTTGGTTCAAAAATATTTGAAACAGCGTTTATTGTTCTTATTTTTCAACAAAAAGGAAAAACTGACGGAATTATGTACTAGCTCGTTAAGTATTCGGTACATTTACCTTATTGTGTTGTATTTAGAAAATTTCACTTCGATAAAATTTATAAATACAAAATAAGTTCTCGAAATAGAAATTTTCGAAAGTTGATATAAAATTTTAAAATCTTTTGATCGATACATTAAACTTAAAGTAGTTCACAGAAAAAACAAATTTTCTAAAAATTACGTGATTCAATTCAAATCAAATTAAGTTCATAAAAATTCTTGGCAAATATACATATAGTATATGAACGTGCACTGCAATTTTATTCGCTTAAATAAAAATTTTATTACTTGCAATTTTTTTCGTTTAATACGTTGTGGTAGTTAATTTCCTTCCATAGGCCTTAATGTGTTTTGTCTGGTGGTTAGCTTATTAACTAGATTTATGAACTAATTGGGCTATATACTTAGTTTAGAGTAGGTATTGTTAATAAAAATATTAGGTGAACGTTGGGCAAAATAATTTTTTAAGGAATATGAAATTCTGAATTGGAGATTCCAATTAATGCAATTCCGTACATCCAGATAAAATTTTCATGAAAATAAGCCCCAATTTTTTCACGTTTATCAAAATGGAAGCCAATTAACAGGGTTATTACAACTCTGATGTATTCTTTATGAATTATCTTAGATGTGACAGTATATAATAATAATCCTCCAAAAAGATTTTGAAAAAAATTTTTAGCTAAATCAAATAATCTTTTCAGATTAACAATATGATTTAGGTCATGTCTTACATTTTAATTCCATTATCGCTCAAAAAAGTGAGATTTGCCTAAAATTTCAACATATCTAAAATAACAAAAATAAAAAAAAAACTAAAATTTATTTATGATCTTATTTTTCCTAGATAGGGAAGGTTAGAGATAGTGATTTTTCCTTGATACATACATATATGTATGTAAAAATATTTTCAACATTAAATGCAAACAAAAACGCAAATGATATGCAAATATTCGCTTAAATTTTGTTAGGTCGCGTATGGTGACTTTTGGTTTAACAAAAATATGTTTCGCTAGATAAAAGATAAAAACGATTATTTGAATACGTATTAAGTAACCGATAAGCTGAAAGATTAAGCGTCTATTTGCTTTGTGTTAAATAAATGGAATTTTCATTATCGCAAAAGTAAACAGTCTGATTTGTATGAACTTGGCTTAAAATAAACTCAGCACTTACAGCACAATAAAGATATACCTAAGTATTCGAGAAGAAGAATGAAAAAAAAAAAAACCCACACCACGCGAAATTTTATATTTTATGGATGCCACTCGAAACTAAAGGAACATCACGTGCTTATTAACATATTGCGTAAATGCTAAATAAATATGTACCCACACAGTGTTGTAACAATTGGGTGGTCTATTAAAATTTTTTTTTGTTTTCTTTCTCATTTTAATGTGCAAAAGATTACTTCTTTCCTTATAACATAAGTACATACCATATTCTACTCCTAAGTACACAATTCGCTTGCTATGGAAGTTGATTTCGACAATTTTGAACATTTTGCATCAAAATAGATGCCTTATGAGGCACCAATTTTATTTGAAAGAACGGCGGAAAAAGAATGGTTTACCACCATTTTTACCTTGAAGGACCAACGTGACACGTGTGTCCCACTTTACCAAAGCACGCTGTGAGATAATGAACCGATGAATCAAAAATTACTAGACATTTCTGAAAACCGAAAAGTCTGTTACACTTGCTTCATTTCGTTTATGGAATAGTATTTGAGACAAAATATATTAAAAATTAGTTAAAAAAAACACAATTTCTTGGATTTGGGATGACCCTGTGAGGTCCTGAGGATGTAAAGCTCAATTTTTCTGACACATTTGAAAATCTATATCTATTCTTTAGCGATGAAAATCTATCTGGCCGCAATTGCTAAGAAAATGAGGGTCATTGAAAAATGCAAATGGGACATATATGTCCCATTGGTCTTGAAAGGGTTAAGATTATAACAGCGACTTAATACGGGAATAGGAATCCGATCACTGGAGAGCCAAAGAAGGTATGCGACAGGCGAAGAGGCTGGTCGGTTCAAAACATATTAAGGCAGAAGCTGTATTAAATCTCAGAGGAAAAGATATATAAACGTACAGTGAAATAATGACAGGTCACTGTAAACTCAATTATCACCTAAAAAAGATGGGTTTGGTAGACGATGACTCCTGTAGACTCTGCTTAGAACATGTACTATGTACTTGCCCCGCCGCGGTGAGACGCAGAGTAAGATACCTAGGTCCCGAGATTTTAAATCCAAATGACATAAGTAAAATTAATCCCACAGCAGTGATACGATTTACAGATAGTCTAGAACTGTTCTGATAGGGAAAGACGCTGCACAAAAGATCTTTTGGATCGCAATGCAATCCAGATCCTTTAAATAATAATAATAATAACAGCAACTTGGTCTTGGGGCTCGAAAAATACCCATTACCAATGTTCAAGATATTCTTTCTCTTAACCTGCATTCAACTCCGACAGAAGTATTTGAAGAAGATCCTTAATTTTTTCGGCATAAGTCCAGAGTAAATCGCTTTGATTCTCGAAATATCAATATATGATTTTAAGATAGCAAATCTGAGATAGTAGCGTTCTTTAGTGAATGCCACATTCCTCGACTAGTTTTGATTTTTGAATTTTTTTGATTTTTCAAGGCCGCGAGTCATTTTTGCGACACTTTTCGTTACATCGCATTGTATATATTAATCTCGCAAACCGTAAAAGCTATTTTGAAATAATTTGGCAGGTAGATAAAGAACATAAATACCATATACTGGTCGAAAAGTGGATGTAACCAAATAAATGCCACACCCACTTTTGAGCGATTGAAAATTGTAGCACGTTATATCTCGCCCATATAAACTAATTTAATGAAATTTGGTAGTTAGGTGATGAACACAAATACCATACACTGGTCGAAAAGTATGTAAGTAATCAGATAAATGCCACGCCTACTTTCCATATATAAGTTCCACTTCCTTCACTTGTAAAAATACAAAAATAAAACATTCAAAGTGCAATTTTAAGAGCATTATTTACGACTACGCAACCAATATAGACATGAATACTAAAAAAGTAAGTTCAAACTCTAAGCAAAGGCAAATTTGGATAAGAGGGCGCGGCGCCTCTCATATAAGTAAAACATTCAAAATGCTATCCTGAAAGCGTTTTTGAGATAATCCAACTAAATTTTGCTCAAAGACTATGGACAGCAAATGCAAGCTCTGAGCAAAAACTATTCGAACTCGGAAGAGGGAGCGTGAAACTTCTCATATAAGTAAACCATTCAAAATACTATACTGAGAGTGTTTTTTAAGATATTTCAACCGAATTTCACTCAGACACTACAGCCAGTAAATTCAAGGTCGAGAAAAAACTTTATTGATTCGGACAAAAAGGCGTGGCACCTCCTATACGGTCAAATTTTTCGAAATTCTGTAGAGAAAGCATTACTTGAGGTAACTCAACCTAATTTTGCAAAATTTGAAAAAAAATTTTGAAAATGTTGCAGTGTAGGGTATTTAATTTTTAGCCAGGCCAAAGGTAACATCCTTACTAGTTTTTTTTTATTACTGTGTTCATGGTCTTGATAGTGGATTGATTGCCTGAAGTCTCTAGTAATCCTAAGGACTACTTGATAATGGCAAAAACTTATGCCTGAATTGGGTAAATAAAAGAATTGAAATAAATGGTGATCTTTGAAAAATACTCCCGGACATACATCACAGTCCATCTTGGAGCCATTAGGGTATAAGGTAATGATGATGAAATCGTGATTATTGTGTCAATTCAGCTGACTTCAAAATTTTTAATACAAAAATCAAAGGGCACCCTAATGTTGCAAACTTATCAAAGGACTAGAGAAAAACTCTCCAACCATTTCTTTTATGAACATAATAAAACTGTTTAAATAACAATTAAAATGAAAATGTTTTCTTGTGCAACTTGTCATGTTTTTTAATTAGTCAACAATAAAAATTTCACCAACTTCAAAAAAAAGATGCCAACGTAAGGCAGCAGGTTCTTAGCTCAATAGAGTAGTGGAAGAAGAAACCTTTTAGTACAAAGCGCCATGTCATGCAGCCATTTTGCTTTTCACACAGAATTATGCTAAGAAGAAGACGATGACGAAGTGGAAGAAAAAGTGCGCTAAGAACCAACTTACTTTTTTAGCCAGAAAGTCAGTGGAGAAAAAATGTGTCAACACTTTTTTTTTTTTGTGTTCCGCTTAAACACAAAAGCCGGCTTTTTAATTATGGCATGAGAAGAAAATGTTGCCAGCCAGCCAGGTCAGCAGCAAATGATGGGCAACAAACTGCAAACTGCGTCTTCGGCGGTTCTAAAGAAGTCCATAATTAAATGCTTCCGCTGTATCTTAGAGATTTTCACTCTGCTTACAAAGAAGTAGTGGCAAGCCAGTAGAGTGGTAGGGTTTTTAGTTTTTTTATTTAATTACTTTTACATTATATTTTATTGCTTTATTAACAAATTTTGTTCTTGTCTTTTTCTCTCGCTTATTCGTCTTTCTCTTTTTGCTTTCATTAATTTTTATGACTTTTGTAATGGTTATTTCTGAGATCTGACCTTTTAACTACATTTTTATTTTTTTATTTTTTTCGTTTTAAGCCCAATGACATAGAAAAGTGTAAGCGCTGCCTTAATTTTTTTTAGTCAATTTTATGCCACATTAATTGCTAAATTAAATGGGTACTTGTGATGAAAGTTATTTAGAAATAAAAAACAAACTCTTGCGAACTGGGTCAGTGAACTAGTTTTACAATTTGGGGAGAGGTATATTCAAAAATTACACATGGCCTCCACTGTGCTAAGAGCTTACAAAAAAGTTTAATTAAAAGGGTTCATGGTTCACCTTTTTTTTTTGTAATTTTACTATGAATTCATATTTTTAAAATACATATATGTACAAAGTATGGGTATTTGTGTAAAGCAAAAAAAATAAAAATATAAAAACATTGACCAATAAAAAAAAAAAACCGAGACCGTACTTTGAGGTTGTTCCTATCTTTCCAAGAGGTGTATCCCACACATAAGTAATAATTGCAACCACAGCTAAACGAACTAGCCACCACGAACATGTCCATATTTGAATGATATGAAAGTTGCAAGTATTGAAATCGAAAGGGGTGCCATATCACCTGGGGGTGCCACATCTCCCGCGTTTACCCTTTTACGGTAAAAAACTACAATATTTTTTTTTGTAGTACCTAAGTACAGTACTAAAAATCTCACGTTTTTCAACTACGCGGTCAGAAAAATGCTTTTTTTGACCAATTTTTATAAAATTTCAAATGGTATCAAAAAATTCGCAAGTTTACTTGGCCATTTCTAAGCATTTTATGCTTTATACACTTTTTTTAAAAAAATGCGTTTCTTCGACAGCGAATTCAGTGCATTGGCTGCATTGATTTTTCTCGGAGCGAAAGAAAGGATGCAGATATCGTTTTAAACCCCTTATTCCGTATCTCGAAATGAGTGAGCGACTGAAAATCACTCAAAAATAACAGCCGATTGAAGCTTTTTTATCAAGAACTGGCATCGACTTAAGTATATTCAAACTTAAGTAGCAAAGTTTGGATCAAAACTTTCATTTAAGTTTTTGCAGTACGAGGGTTATTATTTATGTTTCGGGAGCTGGCAACACTAATGTCAATAGCTAAAATCTGGCAACACCATAATAAAGTTTGACATTTTTTAACATAAACGTATGAATTAAGAAAATCAATTTTTCCATTGATAATTTAAGCGATTGATAAATTATGGGGTTTCTAACGAGAACAAATTTTTTTTACAACTAAGTGTTCATGCAAAATCAAATGTTTTGAAGTGGAACTAATGTGCAAGGATGCCTTTATCTCACAATATGTCACATGATAATTTTGCATTATCAGTTCATGCACTGCATCGATGTTTTATGGCATAACAACCAATTTTGGACGACCTTCACGGAATTCGTCGGCGACCGAACTACGACCACGATTGATTTCACTATACCAGCGATATACTGTGGTTTTTGATAGTGTTTAATTGCCATACAAAGAACCGAGTTCATTAACACATTCTTGTTGAGGTAATCCAATTCGAAAGTTGTGAAAATAATCCAATGAAAACCTTTTCTTGAAATATCCATTTTTTGGCCAAATTGATTTTCTTAACTCACTGCAAACAAAACAAATAGCACTTGTACATCAAAACGTTGTGAGTACGTTTCAGCTAAAAAATATAAATAGTACCCTACGTATAAGCATTTCAAAAACAGCCCCTCATTTGTGTCGATATACAGAACTAAGGGGTAAGAGTCCGTCTAAGTTTTGAGACACTGTTGCACACTGGTCGGAAAATTAAAAAATGCTAGTCAAAATTAGAAAAATAAAGTTATTGTTATGGCACTATTATCAGTTGGTAATGGTAGAGTCTGATCCTTTCCTTACGTTTCAGACGTCAGAAGGATCTCTGTGCCTAAAAAATTTTGAGTTAAAAGTTCACTTATTCTTAACAGTTTATTTAAATAGGCAACTATTTCGTGCAAATATATACATAAAAATATTGTGTAAGTGGTTTTTAATATGATAAATGATACAACATTCACGACCATCCGTCTTGTTTCCACAAGCATTTAAATAAAAATTAATTAATTTCATATTTTCAATCAATGACCTCAAAAACCCCAATAACTCACTTCTTAGTGATTAATATCGGTTCGTCATTATGCATCCTGCAATTTGTATTTCGAAAAATAGATTTCAGCTTCGTTATAATCAACATAAGAAACTCCCTTATACCAGTAATAAATGCAGTTTAGCAGTATTTGATCCACCATTTTGGCTCCGCCATTTTTTTTTTTGTTTTTTTTTTTTTTTTTTAAAATAGATTTCAGATTCGTAATCAGCATCATCACAAACTTCAAAATACCAACTTTCGTAAGTATATCTGGCTTAACATTAATTGTCCACCATTTTTTTTTTTTTTTTAAATGGATTTCTAATTCGTAGTCAGCATATTCAAAAACCCTTTATTACCAACTTTCAGGATTTTTTTTCAGCTTTTTCGATTTTCCGACCACTGTTACTCGGAATGAACCTTTATTTCGACTCTATTTAATGTAGGTACATAATCTTAAGCCGTAAAACTAAAAACAATTTTTTTTTTAATTAGAATACAAAGTTAACAAAGAAAGGAAAAAATTTTAATAAATGGAATCCTCATAAATTTTTTGTTTACAACAAACATCATCTTCCTACAATCTGTTGCACATATATATACATATATACGTGTTCTGCAAAAATGCACCGATTTCCTTTTTCCTGCCTATACGGGCAAAAATAACAACAGCAAAACGTTAATCTGAATTGTGCTTTCTTGAAGAAGTAAATGTGTACGCGTAAAAAATGCTTGTAGTGCAATAAGGGGTCAATATAACATTAATAACACGATTTCTTATAAAATGGAAAATGCTGATGGCATATTTGTAAGTGAAAGTTCATCAATTAGAAATTTGGAGAAAAGCCCGAAAAAGGTCCATAGATATGACTCTTCAGCAGGTTTTTTTCTGATTAAATTATATAATTGCAGAGGCACGCACTCGGATAAAAAGAACTGGTTCGACATAAAATTTACATAAGCATCCATGTTGCTTCTACAATTATTCAAAATTATTAAAAACAACACCAAATAATTTTCATTTTGGCTGAAAGTGTTTTGTTTATAAAAAAATGTACTCCTGTGAATAAATTAAGTGTTTTTTGGAGTTTATCACAATTCAAAGGTTGAATTTTGAGTAGTAAATGTCGTAATAATCAATTTTTTAAGTTTACTTTATCATATTATGTTTATGACGCGTGTAGCCTATTTGTATTCACATTAGATTCTAAACAAAAAGTCTTTAATTATATTATGTATTATTAGACTATGTTATGTATTTTTTTTTTTTTTATAATACATATAAGTTAACTATGACAAATTAATTACACATTTACCACACTACACCCTAATGCGGCTGCCCACCTTATAAGCCATAGCAGTACTTGGGTATTACTGCTGTGGTCTCAAGGAAGTGCGATAAGTCGCATTAGGCGTGAGTTAACGTTAATTAAAATACTTAACATGTTAAATAATTAAGCTGAATAAGCAAGTACATATATTTTTGTTTAAAAAGTAACGTTGGCAACGCAGCGAAGCCAATTAAGTGTTAGGTAAATAAAACTATTTATATATGCCATCAAGTCGGCATATTGAATGTATGAAGGAGCTTCTAAGTTGATGAATAAATTGTTGATTTTACTTTTAATTATTTGCTAATTTGAAGATTTTTAATTGGGCAAATGTATTGGAAAATCAATATTTGTTTGACTTTGTTTCACTTATGGTTAAGTGCGAGAATCTTCAAAAAACTTTCGTCTTTATCAGCAAAAGTTCAGACCATTGATGACCACTGAAAGACACCGAAAAGAGTTCAAAAAACCATTAAACCAGTATAGTATTTTTTGACATAACTCTTTCTGAGTACTTGCTTGGCTAAGTCGTTTCAGTTAGTTGTGCTCAAACCAAACTAGTTCCCATGTAAGTACTTGAAGAGCTTTTTGGCTAGTATGAGAAATTTTAGTTAGTTTGAAATGAACTAGAAAAAAACTTAAAACAATTCTCATCATGGCAATGCTATTTAAGTCATTGCTAGCCTGAATTGAAAAACTTCCCAGTGGGAAATTATTAAAAAGCTTTCTTTTGATTAAAATTTTGTCATTTTGAATGCCAAATACCAAGCTTATTATGTGATCACAACAATTACTTAGCTGAAATTATATACATCAAACGTTTTCGAAGAGAGCTGAACTATGCACAAAAGTATTTTTTATATATTAAATCAAATCTTTTTTCTTTCATTTCAGGTAAGAATGCTTTTCAACATAAGCTCAATTGATTTTGTAAGTTAAGTGATTTATATATAAAAATGCGCTTAGTCAAAAACTATTACAACTTTTTTACAATGTTTAAAATAGAGTACATCCTTGAATTATATATCATTCGAATAGAACTTATTTGTGACTTGATTTGTGGACAACTTCAATTATTTTAGTATGTGGTCCAGATAATATTAAATAAAAACTTTTCAATTTTTACAACAACAAAGTTCGAGCATACGGGAAATGTGAATGAAAATTTTTATGCTTGCGTGAAATTTTTTTTTTTTTTAAAAAAAACTAAATCATAAAGAAAATAGCATATTAACCTTTAAAAAATAAAAAGATAATTATGCCAATATACGCTTTAGCACATAAATGTTGTTCTAAAAAAAAAAAAGTTTTAAAAATCGTTTTACTATGGGAAAAGTACCAGGAGTGGGCACCTTTTTGTTTTCGACTCATAACTTTTGACCAAATGTATATTATGCAGAAATATAAAAATATTATGCAGAAATATAAAAATGAATGGAAAGCTAGAGACCTTAGCATACTATTGGTAAATTGATTTTGGCAGTTGGAAAAATTATCTCAAAAAAATAGTGAGTGATCATTTTCGACAAAAAAAAAAAAATTTGGTTCAGCTGTGGGCACCCTTAGAAAATCAGCTAAAAATAGGAAAATATGAAGTAAAATGCAATCAAATGGAGAAAAAATCAAAACTAATTTATTTTGGAAACATTGATTCACACAAATTCAATAAACTCTGCTCAACGGCTTCAACAAGATCAACATCAAACGTCTGGATCGAATGGCATCATGGCTATTGCCCTGAAACCAGACTTCATTGTCTTCAGCGTCAATGCCAGATTAATTGTTTTGCAGACTAAGCCAGCTTGGTGACGTAGTTTCTAGCCCTTGTTGACATCGATCATTTGCCAAGCATAAATTTTTTGTACCAATCCATGCCCGCCATCTGCTCCTCGGTCCACTTGCCTGGAAACTCAATACCGAGATTTTTGCTAAGTCGTATGCCACCTTACCACCCACACTTAATGAAAACAACTTTTTTTCTGCGATATCCTTAAAGGTTCTTTCCACTCCACTAAAAAAGCGTAAAAAAACATAAGAACACCATTTAAACTAGTAATGTTGGCATCGATGACGATATTTCAGTAAAGCAAACGTTTTAAATAAAAAAAGAGGGATGCCCACAACCGAACCAATTCGGGGCCCACAATCCAATTTGACAGCCACTTTGAAAAGCATGGAGCAAATTGTTCTGTGTGAACATTTTGGTTGCATTCGGCTTAGAATCACAAAATAAGTATAATAAATTTACTGCATAAACATAGATTGCATTCAGCTTTTCAATTTATCGCACTTGGAAAATGATTAAAAAAACTTTTGCGTTGACTTTCACTTATTCAAAAATTGTTTTATTCCTTAGCACAAAGCAAAAGTGTCTACATACTCCGGTATATACACAAAAACATCGTGCTGTCATACTTAACATTTGTCAGAACAGCTTTCTGTCAAAAGTTACGAGGGGTGCCCACACCCGAACCATGCCCGCAAGCAGCACTCTTCGCCTATATTTTGCGCCATAGTGTTAAAAATGGTTTCCGTATGAGCAATTTTAAATAAATAGTATGTTTATATTCAATTAATTAAAGAGAGATATAAAAAAAACATAACATTACAGATTTCAAAAAGCAGTATAAGCTTTAATGGCGAAAATGCGAACGAAGAAGAGGATATTTATCTTTCAAAAAATCAATGAACCAAGTATGCCAGAATCTCTTTTTAGTACAAATTTGTTGTTAAAAAAAAAATTATTAAAATTGGTGCAGTGTATTTTGTGCCAAAGCGTGACATAGAGATTTCATGTAAGCTATTTAATTAAGCTAGTAAAAAAAATACCGAATAAAATCTAAAAAATTATGTTTCAACATCGAAAATGTGTAAAATGATGTAAAAGTTGAAAAGTTTTAAATATGACAGATTTAAATTTTTATGATATCCACCCCACTGTGTAACTATAGAAAATATGAACCGTAAATATAATTATGCAAACATTTAACGAAACAATAATGCTGGTTTTACATTAAAAAAAGCGTTATTTCTTAAAATCAACATTCTCACGCTTTCCGTACATTTTCTTTTCTACTTCATCAAAAGTCGAACAAAAAAAGTCCGCTCATTTTACTGTGATCTTAAATGCTACACATTAAGATATGGAGCAGTAGCAATTGAAGATATCATTAGTATGTAGCGCTCATCATTATCTCTACCAGATTTATATCATATTACAATAATTTCTGTGAAACAACTTCACAAGCTCCTCTCAAGTTCAAGCACAATACGCTTGAGAGATTGCTTGAAAACAATTTTCAAAGTCAAATTTCAGTTGAGATTACTCTAGAGCTGAGGTCCAATTAACATGCAGCTAAGAAAAACGTTTATTAAAATTAGCATGGAGTCTAATAAGTTTAAACTTGAAACTTTTTTTTATTTTAAGATGCTGAGCGCATCACTTTTTGTATTTTTCCTTAGTTTTCTCCAAGTTTTTTTTTGTAAACACACTTGTAAAAGCAATGATGTTTATGAAGATCTCTATTGGTGTGTAAGACAGATAATGAAATTATACGGACTGCTTTTGTTCGACAAAAGTGTGCAATTGTGCTATATATTCGTAGTACTATGATTGTCATTTTCAAGTGGAGTCCACTGTGTTTTCCCCCCCCCCCCAACCCAACATACATAATTAACCACAAGCAACTTCCACCAGTCAGCAATAGCCAGCCAGGCAGTCTGTGTTAATGGAATTTTGAATTTGAATCTTCAAACTCACAATTTAAATTTGTTTTTAATATTCTTTTTTTGTGTTTTTTTTAATTTTTAAATAACCAGCATAAAATGATCAAATTACTAAACGACATTTGATTGATGTTGTTTTGAATTTAAGACGCTGAAAGAGAATTTTAAGTTGTTTTTTTTTAACGAAAGTCCGATGCCTTAATTAATACAATTTTTAAACTGTACAGGCCGATGTCGTGGGGAAAAATGGAGTTGTAAATAGCAGGGTGTTTGTTTAATCACGTAAAATAATTGGAAACCTCAAACTTGCACTATCATGATGATTTTTCCAACCTTTTCCTATCGATTGGAACAGTAAAACTTTGAAAAGCTCACCCAAAACTCCGAAGGGAAGTCGAATTTTCATCTAGGCTGATAAACAAGGATACTCAAGGGGTATGGCAAAATGAGTTCTTGAAATAGATGTGGGTGAATTTCTGCAAAATGTACCAAATCATGAAATATTTTGTCCCCACCTTTTTTTTATTTTTTTTATTAATTGAAGATATAGAATATGATGACCATAATTTCTAGAATCTTTTTAAAAAATTATCATGAACTAAAACTAAATTTTAATTTTTTAAATGCATTGCTTAAGCAAAACTTACAAAAAAAAAACCGGGTGGAGAATTACTATATGGAGATTGACAAAATGTTGCAAAATCAATAATATCACAATGAAAATAGCAGTTATTTTCAACAAACTTGAAACTCGTGGATAGCCCCTTATTGTTTATTAATTCAATTATATAAAGATAGAAGAATATGTATAGTTAATCAGTCTCCTCTTTCTTTTCACTTTCAGTTCTTTTTTTACTCTTTTACTCTTTTTACTGAGTGATGATAGACTAAAATGAGAGACCAACTACTTTATGTGTCAATTTAATATATAAAAAAAAAATTCCGAAGAGTTAACACAGAAAAACAGTGTACTAAGAAGCGGGAGAATGACTTTTTAACACTTTAAGCTATAATTTCATAGTAAAATATTAAAAACAATTTTCTTTTTAAGCTATTTGCATAGAAGCTCTTGTAAGCTGAACTGTATTAAATAGTTAAATTATCAAATTTTAAATTTAAGCATGGTTTTCGGCTCTGGGACATTGAATGGTTAATTTTTCGGAGAATCACTTTTGTTGTATAATACGACATAAATGTCTACATTGAGGAACCTATTTTTTTTTTTTTTTTGTCACACAAAGTTCGCCCCGGAAAGAAATATGGTTCATATGCTTCTCTATAAGCCTAATAGTTTCTTAAAATTTTCAGTAGGGATTTCACAAACAGTGTTCTCGGCCAAATAGGTACTGCTCTCAAACCAAGGGTGTCAGCGTTTTCAAATCACTGAGCCAAGCGCATGCATGCATGCAGCACAAAATTTTCGCTTTTACAACAACTTCAAATTCGAATTACAACAATCCCAAAAACAATTTTTTGTTGTTTTTTCATGCCTCGTTGACAACAACAATAATATTTCAACAATTTTCAAAATTTCTAAGAACTAGGACACACACAAAAAGTAGGGGTATTCACGCGTTCATGCGCAATGCTCTTGCGTCGTTGCGGAAGTGCGGCTTGCGAAAGTTTGACATTTGTAAAACAACAAACACATTGCCGAAAATTTCTCACTACTACTGCAATTTCTCAAGATGGAAATATTTAAATTGAACGTTCAGGCATTAGTGCATAAAAGACTTGCATTTTCGTAACTGCGCATCAACGCATTAATACCCATATTGTTTGGTGTTTTGATGCGACGTAGTCGTTGTTGTTGTTTTATGTTGGTTCGAGTTCGATTTTGTGTGTACGCAAAAAAAGCAACTAAAACGCAAAATTTTCACGAGCGTTAAAAAAAACAACAAAAATTATTTCTGTCATTGTTGTACAGAAATATTGATGTGGTTGGTCGAGCCAAAATTGGCTCACTTTTGTTATACGCTGACACCCTTGCTCTCAAACAGTCTAAAAAAAACATACTCAATTACTTTTGGGGAATCCCATTTTTAAGAAATAAATACCCTTTCTGAGTAACAAATCGCTAGCTACTTTTAAAATGTAGTTTAAGACACAATTTGATTCTATATCACGATTTAATTTTTGAAACTTAAACTTTCAAAGTTATATTGCTTCAAAATTGAAAATGTAACCTTCAGCCTTAAAATATGATATTAAATTTGATAGTGCTAGTTTTTTTCAAAGCCCAGTTTGAGCTATACTAATATCTTTTATCGGAGATATCCTTAACTAAAAAGTTATCAAAGTGCAAAAAAAAGGAAGTTTCAGCTTACGATTTTTCAGAAGAAAGATATTTCGATTTAAATTAATTGGGTTTTGAAGAAGAAGACTGCCATACCAGGTTTTATGGATGAAAAAAAAAAATACCTTATCTTGTGATATAGGTTCCAAAAACGCAAAAATATATTTAGGTGTTTCTTGTTTGCGGCCAAAAATTGAGCGCCTTTCGAAAATACAAGAAAAAGTTGCCTAATAGAATACCGAATAGTGACCTACATAATATTCGTGACATCTTTACTTTTACAATATTTCCATATTTCCAAAAGCCCTGAGTGTAGTCGGGGACACCCAATATATTTTCAAAAATTTTTTTTCGATTTTTCGTTATCGATTAGTGAGGACAAGTGGACGAAAATTGACGAAAATTGCCGAAAATTATAAATGCTGTCTATGTTTGTTCCCTTTACTGGTTAGTCGTTTGTCACCGCTGTCCAACAATCTCATTACTGTCCCTTATATTTTTCGTCTATTTCTTGTGTTGCAAAATAAGGACATTTCAAAGACATGTCTTTGGAGAAAAGTTTTAAAGAAAAACACTTTGGCAAGATAATGATCTCCAACTTGTAACGCACTTGGTATTGTGCTATTTCACTGCAAAAAAATTTCTTTTTTCATACCTCAATCTAATGGAAAATGCAACCCTTATTAAAGGCGTTATTGTGTCAGTAGCCTTTTATCGAAGTTCAACGGAGAGGTCGTGATAAATAACAGATCGAAATATAAGACTATTTTTACAAGTTTTTCGTTAGTCTGACGGCCCAGCTCCTAATCTTGTATTTGAAAATTTTCTTGCTCCTTAGAATATTTATTAGTCTACTATGAGGTTATTTTCAGTGACATCAAGAATTGTCGGACCATATGTCTTGTTTTGTTCTTGACATATTGGCTCATTGGCGCTTTTTCTGTTAATCGAATCATTTACTCGTGAATTGAGTACCCCATAATTTCTGTCAATAACTGAATGAATCTTAAAAGGTTTGCTCGTAATTTCAATGAAATGAAGATGGTTCCTTGTAATGAAAAATTTATTTCTTATCATCGAATTATTTATTTGCGCTAGTCCAAAGTCGTTCGAACAATATGTACTGTCTCTGGAGTAAGCGAGACAACCCACCCGTTAGAAAATATATTTCATACAGTCATATTTTATCAACAGTGTGTTAGTCGCATTTAGCGTACATTCCTACTGAGATAAGTAGTACGTAGTCATAAAAATGTTTCATTTTTGGAAATTTTCTTCCGTAAAATACCGAAAATATTCCATCGATGTGTCAACTAAAACAGCTTCCTGACGGTAAGGTTGCTCTTACAGACTTCATCGGGTGAAGAAAATTTTGAATATTTAGATAAAAATTATCAATCGTATTTAGTTTTGAAGGGTTTTGTTTTCTAAACTTTTAATTTAACCAATTGTTTGTGGTCTTAGAGATGAAGACTACCATTCCTACAAAAGTGACTGTCTAGTTCTTAATTGGATTATTAATTCTACTGCACTGTCTCTTTTATGTGACTTGTTCTTTTGCTGCTTTTTCTCTAACTTGTTAATTTTCTAATGATATTTGATATTTGTATGTATGCATGTACTTATATCTATGTGTGTGTATTCACACATACAATGAGTGTTAACGAAGAGGTCAATGATATTTCAATCTTCCTTTCCATTAACTCAGTCAGAATTGTTGACTTTTTTTGTTCGTTTGGTTGCACTCGTCCTCTTTTCCAATGCTGTTTTCATCGCTTTGACTTCATTGTCATTAGTTTTTTTTCTCTCTCTCTCTTCTCTACACATTTAATTTTTTCACTTTTTTTTAAATTTAGTTTTTTTTTTTTTTGGATTTTCATTGCATTGAATTGCATTTGCATTGAACCTGCATAACAATGACTCTACAACAACAACAGAAACACACAATAGAAATAACTTTGTGCTGCTTACCTTTTGAGCCAACTATGTACGAGTGTACTACTGGTATTGTGCTTAACTAGCTATTATTTTGAAACCCTTTTTTGTTGTAGTGCTAGTCGTCCTCCCTTGTGTTCCCGTGGCATGAAGCAAGTGGCGGTCAAAGTCATTTAAAAGTTAATCCATTTACCCCACTCCTCCCTGACCTTCCTCAACCGTCCTCACCTGTATTGATGTCCCATTGTTCAATGTGTTTTTTTCCATATTGGATTTTATTTTAACTGTTTTTTCTCTTAACCTGACATTTATTGAATCCTTTTGATTACATACATACGTAAGAATATCAGTTAAATGCACAATTAATGATGTTTCCTAGATTTAAAAGGTAAAAAGAAGTCTCTTTTGATTTTCTTTATTTGTGGGCTTTTATATTTTTAATGAGTTTATTTCCAAAATACAATAAAGCTTAAGCTTAAAACATAAGCTGTTTTTCTCTTGAACCCTTGAATATTGATTGTGTGGTGTTTAAATGGACAAGTAAATAATTGTTATGAAATACATAGATAAGCCCTCTCATATTTCAGGCTTTAAACTATAGCATTTATTTATTACTTGCATAACTCTTTTAAAATAATTTTAAAGAATAAAGGTTTATATTTGAAAACACAGGCATTATTGAGAGGTATCAAAAACAAAGTCAGATATTTTCTAAAAATTTCGTAAAACTGGCATTTCCCGGTGTACATTGCTACACCTTCTCTTGTTAAACTAAACCAAAGAATGGAAACTGTCTTGATGCAATTTCGATATGTACCAAATCTCATCCATGTCCGTTAAATATTGTCATGTATGTATTCTCCTTTAACTCCTAGGAGGAGCATAGGGCCAAAAAGGAGGAGCATAGGGCCATAGATATGAAAAATTAATTTTTTTCGAAACACGAAAAAAAATTTAAAAAAAATATTTTTTAATTTTTGGTTCCGTCGTCCAAGGGGGACCCTTGGGTGAAAAAAATTGTTCTCCTTTAAAATGTCGTAAAAAGTCATGAAACGCGTAAAAAACACGAAAAAACGAAAAAAAAAATTTTCTAATTTTTGGTTCCGTTATCGGAGGAGGGACACTTGGGTGAAAAAATAAAAACCGAAAAAACTAATGACGCAGAAACACGAGCCGTACCCGAAAACTTATATATTATACTTATATTACAGTGCGAAAACACTTTTCATATACTAATCCGTAGTTGTTTTGATGTTTTATCCAGTTAATGAAAAAAAGATTTTTTAATCCAATTTTTATGTATTTTAATAATCCATCTCAATCTTTTGCAATTGAAGACACTGTAAATTTATTTGCAGACTCTTTTGAATTCAATTTTGAACCTGACTTTATTGAACATGACTTCATTGCTGGGCGTTCAACTGTAACATTTCATCAGGTCAATGTTATCTATGCAGCCTTTTCTAAGGCATTTGATAAGGTTTATTATAATGCTCTTATTTCTTAAATGGCTTTCCGTCTTTTTAAGATGTTTTCAGTCTTACTTACAAGTTTGAGTTTAATTTGTTAATAGAAACAATGTCAAATTATAATCTTTTCTGGCTTCTTCTGTAGTTGCTCTGTTGATTCTATTCAAAATCTTGAGATAGATTTTGACGTTTGTTGATGATTTTATGGCTTTCTATATGAAATTTTGAATTCTGAATGTTAATCGCAAGAATTTATGTGGTACTTAGGTATGTATGTATGTATGTATTCTCCTTTAACTCCTAGGAGGAGCAAAGGGCCAATATGAAACGTCTCTATTCGTTGCGATCCCTTGCGATGACTTTGATCTCTTGCCACGACTTTCCCGCTTCTTGGATTTCCTTTTCCAGCGACCTTTTCCAGTTGATTTTGAGTCTACCACGTGCTCTACTGCCTTGTCGATTCCACTCAAGAGCCTGGCGACAAACTTCGCTGTGTGGTTTCCGGAGAGTGTGACCAATCCATCCCCATTTGCGCGATCTCGTTTGCTATAGTGCGAGGCCACCAAACCTTTAGTATACTCCTTAAGCATTTGTTGACGAATACTTGCAGCTTGTTCGTTAGTTGTTCAGTAACAAGCCATGTTTCGCACCCATATAACAAAACCGATTTCACATTCGAATCAAAAATGCGCACTTTCGTTTTGGTGGATATAACGGAAGAAGACCATATTTTGTTCAGTTGAGCAAACGCTCCTTTTGCTTTTGCTATTCTTGAGTTGATATCCTCTTTTCCTCCACCATCCATGGAGATAATGCTGCCTAAATACGTGAAGCTATCGACGTTTTCGATGTCATCACTGCCAGCTCTAAACGTGATGTCATCCCTGTTTGCGTTTAACTTCATGCTTTTAGTCTTGGATACGTTGATTTTTATGCCGGCCTTTTGTGATTCCAAGACAAGGTCTTCAATTTTGCTTTGCATATCTGAATGTTTGGACGATAAGAGGCAGATGTCGTCAGCGTAGTCGAGATCTTCCAGATGTTCGGTAAAGTAGTGATGAGCAAAATTAGTCTTGGTCTTGCGTCTTGTTCTTGGTCTTGCTAATTTTGCGAGACCAAGACCAAGACCAAGATGCTGATATTTTTGCAAGACCAAGACCAAGACTGCAATGGTCTTGGTCTTGGTCTTGGTCTTGGTCTTGCTCACGATAATTATCAAGACCAAGACTGCTTTTCAGTCTTGCTAATTTATAGTTAAAAGTTGTTTCACGCCCGTTTTGAAGATCAAATCATCTCTCAATTTGAATTTTGACATCTTAAAAACCCAACTGCTTTGGAAAAATATGGTTTTGAATACTCAATATCTCTGAAAATTTTTTCAAGACCAAGACCAAGACCGAGACCAAGACTTAATGAGCAAGATCAAGACCAAGACCAAGACTCAATATCAAAACCAAGACCAAGACCAAGACTCAATGTGCAAGAACAAGACCAAGACCAAGACTGCTATGGTCTTGGTCTTGGTCTTGGTTTGCTCATCACTACGGTAAAGTTCCATTGGATACCCCTTTTGGCCTTATTAAGAGCTTTATCTAGGATATCATCAAGAACGATAAGGAAGAGTGATGGTGATAGTAGACACCCCTGCCGTACGCCTGAATTAGTGGTGAATGTCGGTGACAACAACCCATTGTATAACACGCTGCAGTTAATGCCTTCATATTGTGCACGTACTAAGTTTATGGCCTTTGCGGCAATACCTCTTCGTTGCAGTGAAACCCAGATGTTTTCTCGGGAGACACTGTCGAAGGCAGTGCTACAGTCTACGAAGACAACTTGAAGTGCAGCACGCCACTCGCATGATTGTTCGATAATTATTCTGAGGGTGTTGATTTGATCCACGCATGATCGGTTTCTTAGGTACTGACTCAGTATTTCCCTGTTTTAGGCGTAATTTTTGTACTTTTTTAAGAAAATAGCAAAAAAGACCCATATGCCCATTGCTGAACACATATACACCTCAAATTAAACGATGTCGATTTAATACAATAATGCGTTAGAAGTTAGGTATAAGCCTTGGCTCTCCTTAAAAAGAAATACAAATTTACACGTGAACTTTTAAAATGCTGACTTATATTTATACCATACACCCAGGGTATATTCACTTTATCCTTCCGTTTGTAACGCAGAGAAGGAGGCGTGGCAGATATAGAAAACTTTATATATTCTTGATCAGCGCCTCCTCTTGAGTTGATATAGCCTTGTCCGTCTGTCCGTCTGTCTGGCTGGCTGGCTGAGCAAGATATTTCAATGAAATTTGGTACACTGCCTCCGTCACCAAAGATAGCTCGGGGGATTGAAAATGAGCGAAACCGGTCAACGGACACGCCTACCGCCCATATAAAAAATATATTCAAAACGCAATTTTAGGAGTATTTTTCAATACTAAGAATTATAAGAGCAAGTTCTGAGAAAAACTGAGCAAATTCGGACAAGCGGGCGTGGCACCTTCCATAAATTTAAAAGCTTCAAAACGCCATACTGAAAGCTATACTGACTTAGACGCTAAGAATCATGAATGAAAGCTCTCAACAAAAATTGGGTGAAATCGGACAAGGGAGCGTGGCACCTCCTATATGAGCAAAAGTTTCAAAATGCTACACTGAAAGAGTTTTTTTTAGATAATCCCACCAAAATTCACTCAAATACTAAAGACTATAAACGCACGCTCTAAGTTAAAACTAGAGGAACTCGGATAAGAGGGCGTGGCACCTCCTATATAAGCAAAAGCTTCGAAACACTATACTGCAAACGTTTTTCACTCAAACACTAAAACCTATAAATGCAAGCTCGGAACAAAAACTGGGTGAACTCGGACAAGAGGGCACTTCCCATTTGAGCAAAATTTTAAAAATAATGCAGTGTAGGGTATTTAATGTTTGGCCAGGCCAAATTTCACACCCTTACTAGTTTTTTATCCCTTTCACCAATATTCTTTCTCAGAGCAAAAAAAAAAACTGAAATTATTGTACAGTTTTATCGAAGTTAGTCATATTATTTGAAGTCAAAAATATATCTCAGGTTATATTATTAGCTTGATCGAGGTATATCAAAGTTAAACCAATTAAAAGAAAAAGTAAGCAACAGTACAAAACTGAAGAAAAAACTGAATTTTATTTTTGGAGCTCCGTTTTAAATACTTACTATAAGTTAATAGACTTAACCTAAACTAAAGTTCCTCGCATTTTGACTCAACATTTAGATCTTCTACAGAAAAATTTTGACTTAAAAAAAGAAATTAAAAGAACATTAATAAATATCTCAATACAAAGTTTGAAAATCATAACGCATTTTTCTAATTTTCCCCACAACTAAATGATTTCTTCAAAAGTGTGGTGTGAGAAACCAATACCCGCAGCAGTGCAAATCGAAACAATTTACTATTTCCATCCTCAATTATTTGCTGCAATTTAAAATTTCTTCCGCCATTTATGTTTCAGATTTTTTCCAGCTCCATTCGAATTGCAGCTTTATCTTTTCGGTCACTTGAGACTTCTATTTGAGTTTAGAATTTTTTTCAGATATGTAAAAAAGAACGCGCACCACAAACCATAATCAAATTGCAAACTTTGCAAAAATTTAAAAAAAAAAAAAATAATAATCCGCTTATACCAATGTTGCATGTTCATACAATGTTGAGGATGATGATGATGATGATGATTACGATGTTGATATCGTTGGGTCGGCGACGAGACTTTTACCAGACAAAACACAGCGATATTTATTTTTATGGTTATAAAAATTTATTTTCCTACTTTCGTTATGTTTCATTGTGTTTGTTTGTATGGGTTCTTCTTGGAGCAATCAATTTAAAATTGTTTCCAATACATTTGCTAAGTAAATTATGCATAGAAAATGTTTTAATCCTGGGTCGCTCCTAAGGATGAGAAAAGGCAACATCCGCACTCAGCAAAAGCATAAAAATGTTGAATATTGTTATGCAAATTTTATTTTTAACAATGTTGTAGGAAAATATTTACAACATTTTTATAGAAAGGAAAATTGAAATTAAAACTTTTTTTTTTTTTCTAAGTATTTTGTAATGCTTGTTTACTCTGAATATTAAGCGCTTATTTTTCTTTTTTTGGGAATGTTTGAAATTTCATATTAAAATTATTGATTGATTCGTTTGCAGCACCCTTTGATTTAAGTTAAAAGAAGGACTTTATTGAAAAGCATGCAAACATGAGAAATCTTTCATTGAACATTATTGTGTACATAAGTAAGTTCTTAGAATACATAAACTTAACAATACGGTACCTACTTAAATCGAAGCTTAAGTTTTCCTTATTTCCTTTTCGGCCTTTTTTACAATTTTGGGTATCTGATGAAACTATGGTTGCCCCAAATTTGGTTTCGACTAGAGAAAAAACTGGATTCTTCTGAAACCTTTTTGTTTTCGTACCAAAACTGCTATCGTCACACCCAACGCAATGGCTACTTTTCTTGACCGCGTGCTATATAGTCGTGAATAGCTGATATCGTATCGGGCTGCTCACACTTAACGCAATGGCTACTTTTGTTGAACGCGTGCTCTATAGCTGTGAGTAGCTGATATCGTATCGGGCTGCTCTCACACCTAACGCAATGGCTACTTTTCTCACTCAACGCTATTATCTATCACTCTGCATCTCCATTGTACTTCGGAGAAAGAAAGAAAGAGAGAGCACACCTGCGACCAACTGATTTATTATCGGGCTTGATTGTGAGGCTGTTCCCCTCACTGTGAGCAGCTGATTTATTATCGGGCCACGTACGTCTAATGTGCTGGTTCTATTTCCGCCACCGAGCACTATCCCCCTTTACTACGCTCAAGCTATTGACTACAATGCTCTCCTATACTACATAATAATAAGCATTTTATACGAAGCGATGATTTGTAGGATTTATAGCAGTACGGAACAAGGAGCTCATATGCTGTACCTTTTATTGGTCTCTTGTTGGAGTTTCAAGACATTTCGTGTTATCGTATACCAGCTTTTTATTTATCAAATACTTCAGTTCAATGTTACGTGTAAATGTGTCTTGACAGTACTTGGATATGAAAAAAAAAACAATTATTTCACTTACTTGTCTTGTTTGATTTGCTTCAGATCAGTTCGTTGCTGTAGTTATTATTATTTTTTTTATTATGCAAAAGCTCTGGATTGCACTGCGACCTGAAAGATCTTTTGTGCAGCCTCTTTCCCTACCAGAACAGTTCTAGACTATCTATAAATCTATTCACTGCCGTGGGATTAAATTTACCTATGTCATTTGGTTTTAAAATCTCGGCACCTAGGTATCTTACTCTGCATCCTACCGCAGCGGACCAAGTACATAATACATGCTCCGCTGTTTCTGAGTCCTCTAAGCAGAGTCTACAGGAATCTTCGTCTACCAAACCCATCTTTTTTATGTGATAATTGAGTTTATTATGTCCTTTCATTATTTCACTGTACGTTTTTATCCTCTTCGATCCCGCACCCAAAATACAAGTGAAATATATTTTTTGAAGAGTTATTTTTACTAAATTGGGTCCAAATAACTCATTTCTGCAAAAAAAAATTTTAAAAAAAATTTTGTAAATAATAGTTTTTAAATGTACACATATGTGCACTTCGGTTGATCTTCCAAGAAAAATTCGAATTTTTTATTCATTGCTTTTGTTCAAAATTTAATTGAAATAAAAATTAACAATGCTTTAAGAACTTAAAAAAAATAGAATTCATTTTAATTTTTATCTAGTATTACTATTATTCGAACTTTGAAGAAGAAAATATATATATGATATATAAAAAAAGGAACAAAACATTGATCACATATGGTGAAATAAGAATTTGGCAGTATCCAAATGATTACATGCATATACTTATATATTTTTATGATTTTTGATGTTATTTTAAAAAGCAATTATTGCTATTAGTACAAAGATACAAATTACATTTTGTGCACATTGTACGAGTTCTTGAAGTGCAGCCGGAGTTCCGACATTTAGATGCATAGTTTGATTCAACAAACTTTGGACAGTGCTCAAAACCATCGAATCGTTCTTCTGCAACCAGCGGCATGTACACTTTCCTGCGCTTACTGCATTCGGTCAAATCATTTTCAAACTGTGAAATAGGATTTGATTGCTTTGAGGCACCCGCTTCCCGTGCTTTACTTGAAAAGCCTATCAAGCATTTTTCCACGTACAGTTTATAATCGAGAAGTGTCTTTTTCTTCTTATTATGCTGCCTATTATGCATTATCCAGCGGTTAACTATAACCAAGTCAATGAAATGGTTAAAGGCTCTTACTGTCCACTTCTCAGTACGCAAATAAGACCGATAATATTCAATGTAACGGTCACAGAGATCTACTCCGCCCATATATCTGTTGTACATACTTACAACGGCTGGTTGAGGTAAAGTGATTCTCGAAGCATGTTCTTTAGACCACCGCTGACATTCAACTTCTGGCTGAGCTCCAACATAAGAAGATAAAAGAAGCACACTTTTGTTGTCCTTCCATTTGACTGCTGTGATCTGGTCGTCTTCTCGTACCCATTCGTCCCACTCTCCTCTCTTCAAAACTTTATCATCTTTAAATTTGTTTATGACAGGTCCAATGCGATTCTTCATAACTGTACCAGTTTGGTAGATATTATTTTCCCTAAGAACTTCGATACATTTTAAACTTGTAAAAAATCTATCTGTATATACACAGCCTTCATGTGGTATGATATTAGTAAGAAGCTTGACTACAGATGCTCCTAGTCCAAGCTGTTTCATGTCGAGGTCATCTACAGATCCTTTACCAGTATAAATATGAAAATTCAAAACTAAACCGTCACTGGCAGCAAGTACGAAATTTTTAAGACCAAGTGGATTTGGTTTTGCAGGCGTATATTGACGAAATGCGCATCGTCCTGAAAATGGGATCATCTGCTTATCAACCGCTGTATGATACGGAATGGGCAATGTCTTACATTTCTTCAGGATAGGTTCTAGAAATGATCTTATTTTCCAAAGTCGATCTGACTTGCAGTTTTCAATTTCTTCAGCAAATCGCAGGAAGCGTCGAAGTTGACAAAACCGGTTTCTAGACATACAATCGGCAATTTTTGCAACCCGAAACTCATTAGACCAATACATTTTTAGCTGCGGATATCCCAAACATCCCATGAGAATATGACATCCTGTCAAATGCAAAAGTTCTTCTGCAGAAGTATTTAAGAATTTGTGGTTTAATTCCTAAAATGCATGGCAATTTGTAAGCGCAAGCTCTGAAAAAAAAACTGAACAAATTCGAACAAGAGGGCGTTGCACCTCCCATATAAGCAAAAGCTTTAAAACGATATACAGAAAGCGTTATTTGAGATATTCGAACCAGATTCGACTCAGACACTAAGAATCATAAATAAAAGCTCTCAACAAAAATTGGGTGAAATCGGACAAGGAGGCGTGGCACTTCCCATATAAGCAAAAGTTTCAAAATGCTATACTGAAAGAGTTTTTTGAGATAATCCAACCAAACTTCACTCAAATACTAAATACTATAAATGCACGCTCTAGGCTAAAACTAGACGAACTCGAACAAGGGGGCGTGGCACCTCCTATATAAGCAAAAGCTTCAAAACGCTATACTGAAAACGTTTTTCACTCAGACACTAAAAACTATAAATCCAAACTCTGGACAAAAACTGGGTGAACTCGGACAAGAGAGCGTAGCACCTCCCATAAGAGCAAAATTTTAAAAATACTGCAGTGTAGGGTATTTAATGTTTGGCCAGGCCAAATTTTACACCCTTACTAGTTTCTTTTGACACTGTAAAACGCTTCTGTGTCAAAATGAAACCAGTGTACAGAGAAGATTTGAATTTTGAATTTTTTGGTTCAAATGCTTCAGTTCATTACGAAATGCACATCGATTAGTACCAATCCATTTATAGGGTGTATTTTTCATTACTGGACTAAGGTGTTTTTCCTTCATTGCTTCAATGAATTTTTCTTCACTTTTCACTTTATTTCAAACTTAATACATATATTCAAGATAAAATTATTAGACTTTTTCTATATGTAACTGCCTCAAGGACGTATGCCAATTTTCCATGGTATTAGCAATGCCCTTAAAAGAATGAAGCTGCTCAAAGAATTTTTCTATTTAATAGAATTTCCCACTACATGCATGTTCTCACGAAATGCTGTAAAAAATACGAAAGCATTCTACTACTTAACTCCTTATGTTGTTTAATTCCTAAATTAAGGTACTACCTGCGTTTCAACTTGCAATTACTTACTTCAACTTAGCAATAACATTATTTTTCTTCTGCTTGCAATAAAACTTTACAGATAGAGACTGAAAATACTGCATTTTAAGTATTCCTTCTCGAATTTAATCAAATTTAAATTTGCTCCAATAATTTTAAAGAAAACTACAAACAGCAACAAAACTTTACCAAACAACCGACAGCATTAAAATTCCTTTGAAATTCAACATTAAATTGTAAGGAAATGGAAAATTGCATGAACACAGAAGAGCAATTAATACACATAAACATACATACTGATACCAACAGTTGAAGCAAAATGTCAGCAACATCAACAGCAGCAACAGCAACAGCAAAGTATTAATATTAATAGAATTTGCTGCTGCTGCTGTTGCTGGCTTGCTGCAACATCATTGAAAACTTCAATAAAAGTAAATGAAAGTAAATATTTTACAAAAGCTGCGTGTTGTTGTAATTAACGCTGTTTTCTTCTTCGGTTGCATAGTAGTGCACTTCAAAAACCCTTTCTTTCTATCTTACTTTCTTTGTTTCTGTTGTTGCAGTGAAAGCATTTTGCATTTGAATGCAACAAGTAAATCAACATCAACAACAGCAGCAGCAACTTCTTTTGCACGGATATCTCTCTCTCATAGTTGGCTAATTACAAGTGGGCGCGCGCTCTCGTTAGTTTTTGTTAAGTTTTTTACCTTGAAAGTGAAATTTGCATTTCATTCAAAGTCGAGAATTTAAATAGAAAAAAACTAAAATTGAATGAAAGAACTTTAATGGAATTGAAACACCTTGAGTTTTATGGTTTCACAAAGTTAGTGAAGCTCTATTGGTGTTTTTATTTTTTGCCCTGCTTTTTTTTTGCAATACAAATATATTGGTTTTCCAATCCTCTAAATACTGCAACTCGCTGCTAATATTAAAGGTATCTATTTTTATTATAAATAGCGATTAACATAAAACCTCCAAGTGATCCTTCACAATCTAGAGACTTACCGGTTTTTTTTGGCAGTTCTGTATTTTGAAAAATCCATTATAAGTTTTAAGGGTTGTTTTCAAAAATTTATTTTAAATCTTATTTTTTTTTTTTTGAGAAAGCTTAAATTTTTGGTTTCAGACACGCTCAGATAAACTTTTTTAAAATTGGACCAAAACTTAAAAAAAACAGGGTGGCAACACCAAAAGTTTTGTACAATTTTAAATAAGTTTATCTGTTCGTTCTTGAAACCAAAAATTTAAATTTAGCCAAACAAAGTAAGAATTATATAAGATTTTCGAAAATAACCAGGTGGCAACCCTAAAAATTTATGTTGGATTTTTGAAAAGTTTTTTAAGTGTTTTAAGAATGAATTTAAATTTTTATTTTTTAAATCAATGGTTTAAGCAAAACTAACAAAAAACCGGATGGAAAATTATTATACGGAGAAAGACAAAATGTTGCGGGTGGAGAACTACTAAACGGAGAATGACAAAATATTGCAAAAACAGTAATATCACAATAAAAATATCAATTATTTTCAAAAAGTTGAAACTGGTGGATAGCCCCTCTAATTGTTTATTGATTTTACTATATAAAGATAAAAGAATATGTATAGTAATATAAAAAAACTTACACGGAGAATGATACAAACTTGTGTTCTTTACAAAATTTTTAAACTTTTGGAAAAAAAAACTCACGAACACTCACTATCACGAAAATAAAACTGACTGAGCTGAAAATGCACTAAATTTCCTCTTTGCGAAAAGGGCAAAATTTAGTGCACTAAGAAATAGTTAGAAACAGCACGGTGAATGACTTTTTAATACTTAATGTAATAATTTCATAGAAAAATATTAAGAATTATTTTTTTTTTTAAGCTATTCGTATAGAAGCTTTTGTGAAGTATCTATATTAAATAGTTAAAATATCAAATTTTAAATTTTTGAGCCCCGGGACATTGAGTGGTACATTTTTCGGAGAATCACCTACATACTTTTTAGTTTTCAGTTTTTTCTCTGTTTTCTTTTACTACTTATATTTGAATGCTTTTATATACGTGGGCTGCTAGATATATTTCTGGCCTCATAATGAAAATGCGAATATTTATCATCAAAAATGGTTTTATTGTTTTTCAAAGTATTCTCCAGCATGCGCTCAAACCAATTGTCGAAACACTTTTTCCACTCCGATTGAGACACCTCCAAAACATGATTTTTGAACGCTTCAACAGCGTCTTCTGGCGACGAAAATCGTTGACCACGCATTTTTTTCTTTATGTGCGGGAATAAAAAGAAGTCATTGGGTGCCAAGTCAGGGCTGTACGGCGGATGACCCATCAATTCGACTTTATGGCCGGTCAAAAAGGCGCTGGTTTGAGCCGATGTGTGAGAGCTCGCATTGTCATGGCGAACAATGATTCGTCTTCTCTCGTTCGTTTTTCGAATTTCTCCCAAGGCTTTAGGCAAACAAATTGTGGTGTACCACTCAAAATTGACCATCCTACATTGTTCAAGCGGAACAGTCGCCACATGACCAGTTTTGCCGAAGAAACAGGCGACCATTTGCTTCGAAGTGCTTCTTCCACGAACAACTTTCGTTGGATTAGGCTCGTCTTCGAAGACCCACATTGTCGATTGCTGTTTTGTTTCGGGCTCATACGCATAGATCCATGATTTGTCACCTGTGACGATCTTATAAACGTCTTTTAAAGCACCGCGATCGTATTTTTTCAACATTTCTTTGCACCAATCGACACGAGCCTTTTTTTGAGCTATTGTCAAATTGTGCGGGATCAAACGAGAACAAACCTTTTTTACGGCCAGGTGTTCATGCAATATCAAATGTATGCTGGTTGGAGAAATGCCCAAAGATGCTTCTATCCCACGGTATATCACATGACGATCTTGCATTATCAATTCACGCACGGCATCAATGTTCTCTGGCACAATGTCAGTTTTTGGACGACCTTCACGGAAGTCGTCTTTGAGCGAGCGTCGGCCACGACTGAATTCAGTAAACCAATTTTTCACAGTGCTATAGGATGGTGCTTCACTGACATACAAAGATTTAAGTTCATCGATGCACTCTTTTCGTGATAATTCACGTCGAAAGTTGTGAAAAATGATCGCACGAAAATGTTCACGAATTAATTCCATTATTTTGCCAAATTGATTTTTTCAAGTCACTGTAAAGAACACAAATGATGGTCGTATGTCAAAACGTTCTGAGTTCGTTTATGCTAAAAAATGTCAAACTTTCCAATGGAAATGTCAGATTGCACCTAGCAACACTTAGTGTTGCCTAGGCCAGAAATATATCTTGCAGCCTACGTACTAAAGGATATATCCTTTTTGAGTTTTTTACGCTTACGGTCGATGTTTTACAACATATACTATGTATATATGTCTAAAGTATTCGATACTTTTCCTGTTTCTCATATACTTTTTATTGTCTTTGAATATCAAAAAATTAATCAATAAATATCGAAATTTTTTACGCTTATACTCAATTCGGTTATTAAGCAAAGACCTCTTTCGAAAACTTCAAATATTAGGTAGGCCTTGCAACCTCTTAAAATACATACACACCTCAATAGCTCTATCCAGAAATATGTACCATCTGTAGACTATGTCGTGAAAATACCTGTGCGACAATCTGTCGTAACAGTAGGATCTCTTAAATACTTACAGTCTACAGTCTAGAAATCATATAAAGGTTTCTGAGCCCCTGTAGGGATCTAGAACTAAGTAAGAGTTGAATATGCTTAGCTCAAAACTCTAACTAAGATAGAAGTGCCTTGACAGAGTAGTCTTGAAATCATATTTATATCATAACTGATGTTGTTGATGCTTTTCAAGCTTTTTCAAATACATATCGCTCATTTACTTCAAGAATGACACGCGATTTTTGAGTAAATAATGCAGAAATATTTGTTTTATCATACTCCTTATTGTGAATTTCATGAAAATATCTCTTAGGGTCACCGTTTGAAAACGAAATAACTTTTTCAATTGAAAAATTTAAATGTATTTTCTGCAAAATCGATTTCTTTGTCTAGAGCCATTCTTGAAGTAAATGAGCAATATATGTATATCAGGGAAAGCCAATTTGCCAACCGACTTTGGCTATCAATTACTCAATTCTAAGAAAAAATGCCCAAGCTGCCGCATTTTCGATTGAAAATTTTACCTTGTATTCATATATTTTTAGTTTTAATACATGAAATTTTCAGTTTATCTTTGATTTTTTCAAGAAAAAACACCAACCCAAGTGTTTTTGAGTACTGGGTTGTCGAATCTAATAGGGGGTGTACAGTAGCGATCATGTTCGTCAGTCAAATATGGCCGCTGACTGGCCACTCAACCACAAACCATTTTATGGTTGACTATTGATTGACGAAAAATTGCTGCCACACACGTAAATACTTAAGTGAAAATTTGAGCAAAACTGACGAACTTGATCGATAGTCTGTACAGGCTTTAAGATTCATTCTTCACCAAGGCGTCATCTGGTGGCAGTTTTTGGAACTAAATTAGCAGTATTTTTTTATTATACCCAAAAACTGTCAATTTAGTTCCTAAAACTGAAACCAGATAGAACCTTGGTAGAAAATGCATGTCAAATTTGGGTTCCGAGTGCCCAAAATTACTAGGATTGAAAAAAATCAATAAAAAACGGAAAATTTTCATTGTATAAAAACAATAAAAAATATATATAGTAAATGCAAAGTAAAATTTTCAACCGAAAGTGCGCCGAACTAAAGTTGAACAAAGAGGTATGGTTCCTTGGGCTCTTTTTCTTAGAATTGAACAAACTTTCACATAAAGTTGTAGCCGAGGTCGGTAAAACTTTTTCAATACAATTTGGGCCACGGTAATGTATATCAATATTTTTTGATACTTTCCAATACTTAAGAATCTTTTGGCATCCATGTTCGATGTTTTTCAATATTTTTAATTTTTAGTTTTTTTATTCTTTGACTTTTACGACGTCTTTCTGGAAAATACAGGAACTAACGATGAAAGAAAAAAAAGGGAATGCTATTTAAGAAAAATTATAAAAAAGCTATTAGAAATGTACCTTCTCTCTATAAAACAAGTATTATCAATAAAGTTTTACGACAATAAATGCAACCTTCTCTTAAATACTTATATCTTGAAAGTTATAAAGTTAAATATTTTACAACAGTGCCTTAACGAAGCAAACTGTAATTAGAATTGCCGTTAAACGCCGAAGTTAAACAGCAGTCTGGTTGATTGCTCAAATTTTTATTACAGCTTTGTGCCGCTCTATCACTCTAGCACTAATGATAGCTTTTATAGGAAAAGGGGTAATAACATAATTTATGAGAAAATCAAACAATACAAGAGTTTTGAGAGTTTGCTGCAGGTAAAAGAAATTTTTTTTGTAAACTCGGCTTAAGCAGTTTTTATGGCATTTCCAATAAACAGTCGGTACTTAAAAAGCTTATAAAGACATATTATTTAAAATCGCTCCCAATCATGTATTTTTAGCTCGAGATCAAAGTTTTCGGTTTTGTTTTGATGCAATGGCCCCCAAGGCAACAAAATGTTATTGAAATCTAACGGAAAATTTTCAAATCTTTCACTTTGATTACAAAATGCAAACTAAAATTTAAGTAACAATTAATTATCAATCATAATATTAAGCTTTTACACTATGTACTACGAGAGAGCATTTGATACCCATCAGCTGAAAATAAAAATCGCTCAGGCACACCACAGCTGCTGCTGCTGTTCGGCATACGGAGTCTGCAATTCCATAATCATTACTCAACGGGGAAAAGTTCAGTGGGAATTCTTGAGCATCCGAGACATCGAAAAACAAGCTAATGATTAATGATGTTAACTGTCTGTCCAATTGTCCGTCTGTGCATTTGTATACTGCCAAAATTCCAACATACCATGCCTCATGTATATGGCCATGATGGCAAATGCTTACAGTTAAAGTGTTAATCCATTAAATTTGTTGGGCGTAAGACAACAACAGCGCACAAAAAGACAGGACAGGAAGACATACATATTTACAACAAAAGAATGTGATTTCGTTGTAGTGAGCGGAGAAATTAGTGAGAAAAAAGGTAAGTGAAGCGCTGGTAAAGGTCATTCACTTTGAAATAAATCTCTCACTCACTCAGCTGGCCATGGTCAAAATAAGTGTTGGGCGCCTACTTGGGGCTTTTTTTATCACAAAAAACGGCCTAAATGAATTATGTGCTGCTTTTGGTCCATAAGCGAAATTTGTGATTCATTATTTTTTACCCGAAAAAAGTCTTTTACGGCTGGCATGGCTTTGATGAAAGTTGACGAAGGTAACGATATGCATTTAATTTGTCATAATTTTGAGCAAGGATTTTAATCTCTTAACTTATGTATTTCACTTTGACAAGATGTAGAGTGTATGAGTATAAAAAAGGGAAGGAATGGAGATATTGGTCATTGACAACTTCCATTGACTTCGTCAGGGTCAAGTCATTGTTGAGTTACAGTGAAATGTGTTTACCCGCTGTTGCACTTTTTGCTTTGGTGTCTTTGCCCTTTTTGCCATCTGAGTCAAAAAATGGCTCCTATCTTGAATTTTTCATTGGACAACAAACTTGTGATATGACGCATTTTGAGTTCTACTAAGTTATTTTGTACATAGATTTTTTCGTGTTTCCAGATATATAAGAATTCTTACGAGTACTCCTTCGAAGAAATTCCTTTAAAAATCGAATATAATCCAAACTTGGACAACTTTCAAAGTGCAAAATATTTTAATAATAATAAATTAATATAACACTATGGTAGCATAAACTACACAGGCCCACAAAAAAAAAAGTACCTTGCGCGAAAGATCAGACCACCTGAACTTTATGTTTTCGGGGTCGCTGAATCCGAATATGGTGCCAGAATAGCGAAGTTGGTTCGCGGTTTTTCAGAAATCAACAATGATGCTGAGAAATTTAAGATTTTTTCAGCATTATTTCTGATTTGTGGAAAAACTCGAACCAACTCCGCTATTCTGAAAACATAAAGTTCAGGTGGTCTGATCGTTCGCGCAGGGAATTTTTTTTTTTGTAGTCCTGTGCACAGGCTAAAAAAAAAAAGTACCTTGCGCGAAAGATCAGACCACCGGAACTTTATGTTTTCGGGGTCGCTGAACCCGAATATAGTGTCAGATTAGCGAAATTGGTTCGCGTTTTTTCAGATACTAGGAAAAATCTCTAATTTTCAGCATTATTCTTGATCTCTGAAAAAACGCGAACCAACTTCGCTGTTCTGGCACCATATTCGGATTCAGTGACCCCGAAAACATAAAGTTCAGGTGGTCTGATCTTTCGCGCAAGGTACTTTATTTTTTTGTGGGCCTGTGCTATCTTTAAAGTGTCACAAAACTTAAGGTTCAGTGCTTTTAAGCTAATTGAAATATTTTGATCAGAACTTTTATTCAAAGAGTCTTACAAATGAAACTTTTTTTGCATAAAAGTTTATAAAAACTTTCAAAAACTTTTATATAAATGCTTTTAAGAATATAAGTTTTGACAAACCTTTCGAAAAAATTTTTATAAAAAAATTTTAGAGAAAAAAATTTTTAAAAACTTTTAAAATTTAAAGCTTAAAACTTTTAAAAACAAAAATTTTTTATAAAAGTTTTTTCTAACTTATTTAAATTTTTTTCTTAAAGGTTTTTTTAAGTTATTATTTCAAAAAGTTTAATGTAACTGAACTTATAAGAAAAATTTTAAAAAAGGTTTATTTCAAGGTCTGCTTTTGATGTTTATGAATCCGATTACATTATAGATTTTTGCGAAATTTTTTTTTTTTTCTACCATTGTTTTGGATTTTCTATTTATTTTGAATGGATTGCTATATACTTTTCAACTTTTTCTATGACTTTTGATTAAGTTCTTATAAGTTTTTTCAATACAAAAATCACTATAATCACTATGGACCTTTTTGGTCTATGTGTGGCTAATTTGCCGCCACTTAAACCAATACAAAAAGGCTTTACAATTATACATATTTCTGTACAATTCAGTACCTTTCCCCAAATTTTACTTTTCGATTACATACTATACTTTCCAACAATGTTGATACCACCCGACTTAGTCAATTCTATTGAATGTTTTTCGACTGTTTGAATGTTTTCGATTCAGTTCATTTACTCATCTACTTACTGATATTTATGATATAAAGGGTGTTTTTCGAGCCCGATAGAACTTGAAATTGTAAAAAATAACACAAAACATTAAGTAAATAGCAATCAAAATTTATTTTTTATTCGAAAAATCAATACATGGCATTATCATTTGAAAATTACTTCGGATATATGGGCACCGCGGCTGTTCTTGACAAATCGCATTTTGGACGTCCAATTTTGAGCCAGTTTTTCGAGCACTGCTAACTGTATGTCACGAATAACACGAACAATGCTGGCCTCCAAGGCGTCAATTGTTGCTGGTTTATCAGCATAAACCAGTAGCTTCACATAGCCTCACAGGAAATAATCGATAGGTGTCAAATCGCATGACCTTGGAGACCAATTGACAGTTCCATTTCTCGTAATCAACTTAAATTTGGATAATTTCGTAGCGTCGCTCAATTCGAAAATTTAATGAAATTTTCGCAAAATTATCATATCTCAAAAACTATGCATCTGATTGAAGAATAATTCAGTTTATTTTTATAGCTTATCATAATAACTTTCAGACGACGCCAATATTTTCCAAATCCACCCAGGGGTTCTCAACTTTTTGAGGCTTACATGGAAGATATATCCGGATCATCCGATTGTTATACTTATCTTCGAAACTAGATCTTGCCAACACTTTTTGATTGCATATTCTTTCTTAGAATTAAAAACATAACAATACAAAATTAGATTCTTCAGTGCTTTTTGACGCTAAGTCCAAATGCATCCTCAGAATTGCAATATTACTGCGATGTAACTGAGATATCCTTGGTTGAAGTTGAAGAAAACACTGTTTTTATGCTTATGGCGTTGCTACAAAAAAAGGTGAAATTCTTTTTTATTAATGTCCACACTTTTGTCAAAACATATCTACAAATTTTCCTATAGGACTCTTACTTTCCGAGTTACAATCCTTGAAAGAGAATGTATTTCAGCCCCATTCAAGGGATATTTTTTAATATTTCCGTTTTTTCTTTTTTTTTTCTTCTATTTATTAGCTTCTTTCTTTTTTGAATAGCTTTCAATATTATTCGGATTGATTTGATTTTTTTAAAACTTTGTCATATTTCATGGTACTCGTATTTTCCAATGCTATTCCAGATTCAATATTCTTTTTTTTTTTTATTTTTCTACAATAATATACAGTGTGACAAATATGTTTTCATACAAATCTTTGAAGCATTGTATCTTTTGGAAACATAGCAGCATTAGTAAAATTTTCATTGCATCATATTTTGTAATATTTCAGTTATATGGAAAAATAAATTCAAATCGTATAAGACGCGAGAGTAGAAAGTAATTCGGCATGGTTGATATACGCTCTTTAATTGTAAATAAATTCAAAAGCGGTTTAAGTTGTGGAGCCATCTTGCGCGAGTTATCACATTTAGGAGTTAAGAGGAATTATGTGCTATATACCATTAAGCGGTTTTTTGATACTGGCTCCATACAAGATCGTAAAAAAAGTGGGATAAAAAGGAACGTCCATACCGCAAACGCGATCAAAATAATTCGTGAAAGAATCCGAAGAAATTGTGACCATTCAGCACGAAAGATGGCCAAAAATATAGGAATGAACCGAGAATCTTGACGGCTCCTTTTGCGTTGCAACTTCAATATGAAAGCCTTTAAAAAAAAATAAAATGCATGGCCTTACTAATGCGACCGTGGAAAAGCGATGGCAAAGATCAAAACTGCTCCTTTCTTGGCACACTGGCGGTGATATAGTTTTTTCCGATGAAAAACTCTTTGTGCTGGAAGCTCCTTACCACACGCAAAATGAGAGACTATGGGCAGTATCATACAAAGACATCCCAAACGATAAGAAGCATGTACCAAGATATCAAAACTCGTCATATTTTATGGTTTGGGGTGCCATATCCAGCAAAAGTAAATTGTCGCTAGTCTTCATTGACAAAGGTGTTAAACTAAACGCTTAGTAATACCCGGAAGAAGTCTTACAGAAAAATTTGAAGCCTCGTGCTAAGGACATGTATGGAGAAGACTATAATTGCTTTCAGCAGGATGGTGCACCTGCTCACACTGCTAAACTGGTTCAAGACTGGTGTAAGCAAAATTTGACAGATTTTTTATACCTAAAGATGAATGGCCTCCTAGCTCTCCTGACTGCAATCCTTTGAATTTTCTGCTTTTGGGGATATATGGTACAGCGACTCAAGCAATACAGATGCTTGAAGGACTTTAAAGATGCTATTATTGATGTGTGGGACAAAATACCGATAACAGTAGTGCGTGCTGCATGTAACATTTTTGATAGCAGACTTCAGCGGGTTGTGGCTAACTAAAGTCAGGCCATCGAGTAATTGCTTAATAAACAAAATATTTTAACTTCATTTAATGTTTGTTCATTTAAATTTCCTTAATTAAAATAACATGTAATACAAAAAACCTACTTTGTTTTTGTATCAACACATATTTGTTACACTGTAGACTCTTTCAATGCTTTTCGCACTATTCTGTATAATTGCCGATTTTTTCTGAATTATTTGCTACATATCGATATTTTCTTATTTCAATCAACTTTTACAAACTATCATACAATTTTTTTGAAAGTATTATAAAAAGTGCTCCCAGAATCATCATTCATGCAACTTTTTTTTAGAAGTTTGTTTCAAAATGGCTGGTTGAAATATGATTTCCGCTAAATTTCCTTTTAACCTGCATTTGGCTTTATTGTGAAAATACTTCTTTAAAAAAACGTTTCTCCCTCAAGAGCATACAAGTACTTTCTAGAATATGCATTGTCAAAATAAACTCCACCAGAGCAAAATTTTTAATTAATTAAATCTGAAAACCAATTGACTAGAAATCAAAGCAATACATTTCACGTATCATTGAGTTTCTCATGTTGTATCACTCCCTCATAACATTTCTTTTAACCAGTGAAATCCAAAAAATGAGCAATAAATCAAAAGTAGAAAAATCATTAGATTAATTTTTTGTAATTTGCAAAAGTGCTGAAAATTTTTCGTGAATAAAATTTTAAAAGCACAAAAAAAAAATATAAAAAAAGCTCTAAATTCAATGAGCCAAAATGTCACCCTCTAGCTGATTGCTATAATGTGTGCGGTCCCCCCGCACATTAGCAACATAAAACTACAAAAACAGTGTAATTTTATTAAAACCAACTTTGTAAGTTGATATCCAAACGCGTAGATCGCATATCCTGTTTTTGTTTTTATGCGCATATCCACCGCAAGGATGCGTGGTAAATAAAAAAAAAAATCCAAAAGAGCAGCGCTATGACTTCATTGCTGATGATGTTGAATTCTTGTTGTTTTTTTCGAAAAGGGACAAATGCGGAACTGTCTATAATTGTGTGGGCGACGAGATATCTATGAGGGCGAGATGTTTAAATGATATTTTGTATGTAAACAATTTCTTATAGGCAAATGTATTTGATTTATTGTTTCAAAATGTAGAAAATACACAGAGAGAGACACACGAGAATACTTGGGGACTTTCGCGCATTGATATACTTATGTGTACATTTGTATGTTTTTAGAGACCCAGTAGGAAGAGAAATTTAACTTTATAATAAATAAGAAAAACTAAAATTGTTGAAGCAAATCTCAAGAAAGTCAAAATAAGTCTAAAATGCCACTAGTATCTGACAAAAAAAAAAAACCAAAGAAATGCTGGAAGAGTACAAAAACGTTTCTAAAGCAATACGCTATTGCAAAATGCTGGAAAGTCATGCAATGTAGATGAAATCATAAAATATTGGAAAAAATATTCATTAGAAATGTTGTAAAATCCATAAAATATTGGAAAAATTTAAAAATCGTGTTTTTTTCTATAAACTTGCATAATACATGATAACAGTTGTTCCACAAAACCTTCCATACAACATAAATGATAAAAAAATTAAAAGAGAACAATGCCATTTACTGTTAACTT
This sequence comes from Calliopum simillimum, assembly GCA_951812925.1. Lineage (NCBI taxonomy): Eukaryota > Metazoa > Arthropoda > Insecta > Diptera > Lauxaniidae > Calliopum > Calliopum simillimum. Next base: position 89,573,405 of record OX638372.1, read on the forward strand.
TTTTTTTTTGCTTTAGTCCAGTTTCTACTGTCCCGTTCATCACTGAAAAACATAATTTGTCATCATTGCTTCACAAATCAAGTGCAAACCAAGCAGCATGTGTGTCAAAGAATAAGTGCAAATGTAGTTTAATACACACAATTAAAACAAAAAAGATCTTTTGGAAAAAAATAAAATTTTAATCAAAAGTTTCAATTAAAAGTTGGTCACGTTCGTCTTTTTTAGCTCAAAAGTAGCGTATTTTAGAAATTTCATTCTACTGTTAAATTCTAAAACTACAATTTGGATAAATCTTTTTGTCCCAAAGTCATAATAAAATCATACGAGGAACATTTCCTTAGAATACATTAACCCATTATATCCTGTTTTATGGTCTTTTTGACACCTTTTTCCAAAAAACTTGTTTATAATGGGTTAATGTGTTCTAAAAAAATATTCTAAATAAAATTTCAATAAGAATCATCAATGACAAGAAAACGTAAAAACGTAAGAACAATGCGTAAAAAAATTAATAAAAGTATTGCAGTTGTCGGACTAGCAAACTTCACAATCGCCACCAGAACAGCGTGAAAGTTTTATTCTCTCCCAAAACTGAATTTGGATTAAATCAACCTTACTTAATAAACTTTAAATGCAAAAGTATGCAAATTATTACCCGATTTAATCATAATGGAATAATGTCACGTTCATATTGTCACGCATCGATTCAGATTATGATCAAGACAGAAAAAAGTACAGCAGATAATTGAATCAAACAAAATATATTATAAAGTTACATTATTGCATAAGACTCTTAAATTAGTTGCACTAAAAAATTCTGATTTATTTCGCTGAATTCTGACTTTCTTTGAATAAGCAATAAAACTACTTTTATTTTTTGTCACGTTCGTTTTGTGTCTTTTTTTGCGTGTATCTTGGAACCAGGATTTCGCCTGCTATAAATATTGGCACTAATTATAGTGCTACCTAAGGGCTATAATGTTAAGTAAAAACTAAAATAGAAATTTTTTTTACTTTCACTTTTTTGCACCTGAAATATGTACGACGGTCACGTTCGTCACTTGGGAAATGCCCATATTGAAAAATCGAAAAATGATGCAGAATCACAAAATTTAGAACAAGTCACAAAACATTTAAAATGTTTTAAGAGACGAAATATATATCAAAATATATGCACAAAATATTGGAAAAATTAGAAATATTGCGAAATCTATAAAATGTTGTCACATGTTGATAAGGAAAAAAAAACTCATTCTAAGTATCAAAATTTCCTACTGGGTCACTACATTAATAGTTACGAAGATACTAAAATATTTGTTTGTTGTTGTTTTCAGTTTATTTGCTAAAAACACAGTGTATTTTAGCCGGAAAAGAAATGACATTAAGAATATTTGTCACATAAAACCAAGCGCACGAGTTCCATTAACTCAGTTGACTCAATAAAGACTAAAGAAAGAAAACAAAAACAACAACAGCAAAAAAATCAAATAAATAAATAGCAAAATAACAACAATTACAGAAAAGCTATTGGTCATAAAAACAAAAACAAAAATTACACTGTAAATACGCATAAGAAAACTACAATATTACAGCAACAACAACAACGACAGCAACAACAACAACGACAGCAACAACAAACAATCAACGGAAAAATCAAATTAATTTTGAGGGTGGTTCGTTCGTTCTCCAAACCGGAGAATTTCTAATGATGCACAACCCAGCGCACCCAGCAGCAGATGTGGAGGCGATGAGGGTTGGTGGTGATTTGGAGCCACATGCAGTTTATTGGGAAAACTTGTTATCGTTTAGTTTAGTTTTCCCCCCAGAGTTATTTCAAGAGTCCCTTAGTTATCGTTCATTTAACATCACGAAACGCTTCAATAATAATTGTTGCATATTTATAGGGGATTTCAAGATTGGAATTGAAAAGCGGATTTTAATTTTGAAAAATGCAAAACTTTTTCTTTCCGTTTAATTGGAAATCAAGGAGTAATTAATGCGTAAGCTATTGATGAAGGGAATATTAAATTTTTCCATTAAAAGGGAGAATAATTTTTAGTTGAATTGAAGCATTTTTGTGAAATTTAGCGAAAAAGTTTTATGTTGAGACCGTATATTACGGAGGGGATTTAAGGCGTTATGGGTAAATTAATCTAGAAAAAAAGGGATCTAAAGGATCCATGAAAACGGGATATAATAGGTAAATTTATTTAAGGAAGTTTTTTTTATTGCGTAGTTTAATGGTGACCTTGGACTAACAAGTTTTATCAAAAATGAAGATTTTGACTTTAGCCCAGGAAAATAAGACGAGAAAAGAGCTTCTGTGCGAAAAAATTCCCAGTGGAAATTTTTCACCGGAATTGTCTTTATTTATGCATGATACACAAACTGTGAAAAGTCCATTGCAAAGTCGTGTGCGCATAAAAAGTTATTAAGGCTCAAAGGTCGCTAAAATCAGTTTTTCGCAAATATCTCGCCAATGCTAACTTTTACAGAAAAATGTTGGTCCCCAATTTTGTAGCACAGGAAATTTCCAACAAAAGTACGTTAAAAGTATTTGCGTACAACTTCTAGTTTAGAAGATCACCCAATTTAACAAGTTGTTAACAGTTATGATATGAAATGCTACCTATGAGTTCATATTAAAATATCTTACTTTTAAATTGCAATAACTTTTCAATGAGAAGTTGTACAAACAAAATTAAAATGCCGTTTGAGGGATAATTTAATTTTCTATATACCGTACAAAATTTTTTTTTCGAACGGCTCATGACCTTAAAAATATTCTTGAATAACCGTTAAGGCTTCGAAATTACTGGTTTCTTAAGGATATCTGCGAATTGGTAAGTACTACGATAAAAAGTAATGGGACCAATTCTGTAGAGAATTACAAGATCTACAAAAAATAAGCGATATGTGTACACATAGAAGTAACCGTATAGAAGATATTCAATAGAAACCGGTTTTTTGGCATTTTAAGGGTTTTTTTGGAATATCTTCTAAACGGTTACTTCTGTGTGTACACATATCGCTTATTTTTTGTAGATCTTGTAATTCTCTACAGAATTGGTCCCATTACTTAAAAAACCAGTAATTTCGAAGCCTTAACGGTTATTCAAGAATATTTTTAAGGTCATGAGCCGTTCGAAAAAAAAATTTTGTACGGTATATAGAAAATTAAATTATCCCTCAAACGGCATTTTAATTTTGTTTGTACAACTTCTCATTGAAAAGTTATTGCAATTTAAAAGTAAGATATTTTAATATGAACTCATATGTAGCATTTCATATCATAACTGTTAACAACTTTTTAAATTGGGTGATCTCCTAAACTAGAAGTTGTACGCAAATACTTTTAACGTACTTTTGTTGGAAATTTCCTGTGCTACAAAATTAGGGACCAACATTTTTCTGTAAAAGTTAGCATTAGCGAGATATTTGCGAAAAACTGATTTTAACGACCTTTGAGCCTTAATAACTTTTTATGCACACACGACTTTGCAATGGACTTTTCACAGTTTGTGTATCATGCATAAATAAGACAATTCCGGTGAAAAATTTCCACTGAGAATTTTTTCACAGAAAATGTCTTATTTTCTTGGGCTAGTTTTACAGTTGGATGAATTTTCGGGAAAAACATTTTTTTTTTTTTTTTTTTGGAGTATCTTAGCTAAAAACCTTTAAGTGGTTAATTTTAAGTTCCAAGTATTATTTTTTTAAATATCTTGATTCAAGTTGAAAAATTTCAACCAACGCACAACTCATTTCGAACATTTTTGAGTCGATGATAAAATAAATACTGCATCAAGTCGAGATGACCTCTTAATGATCTTGAAAAAAATTCCTAACTAAGCTTTTTTCAAATCTTCTTTCAGATTTTTGGTGAGGGTAATCGTGGATTTTCCAGAAATCGCTTTTTTAAACAGCCTTACATAATTTTTTGAAATGCTCATTGCTCCGTCAATAGTCGGTCAAATTATGTACTTTTTTTAAAAAAGTTTTGTTTTGTAAAGGAGATTTTTATAAAAAATCCAAAAATTTTTAATTTAATTGAAAAAATTTATAAAAGAACTAATGAATTTGACAAGTTTTAAGTAAAGACTATCTGGCATGTTCTGAAATCCGATTCACTTCGGAATCGGAATGAAAGCAATCTTCAAAAGAGCTCTGCATTACGACAAATAAGATGGAATCGGGTTTGTGTTTCAACAAATTAAATTTACTTATGGTCCCTATTCAATTTACCGAAACTTAAATCCGATTTGGTGTTAATTGCTTTGCGGAGCTGTTAAAGATTGCTTTCATTCCGATTCCGAAGTGAATCGTATTTCAGAACATGCCAGTATATTTGGAATGGAAAAACGATGGGATCTATTTGTTTTAAATTTTTTAACTAACAAAAACGTGAATGAAAGAGTACTAAAAAATTTCTCGTTCACGGTAGACGGTAAAAATGTTCACCGACCTATTAATTTTTCCTCTCCAACATTTCTATCAAGCATACTACTTCTTTTTTGCAACACCTTAAGGGGACTCCCAGACGAAATTTTGATACAGATATCAATAAGATTCCTCGTTGCCGGCAGAGGGAAAAAATTTTTACAATAAAAGTTTTTCCTCTCCAAAATTTTTTAAGAAAATACTAACCTATTTTTCCCGCCCCTTAAAACCGCTCCCATAAGAACCGACTCCCATTAATTTTTCCTCTCCAAAATTTTTCTCGAATTTACTAGCACTTTTTTCAACCCCTTAATTTTGATAAAAATATCAAAAAAGTTCCTAATTGCCGGGAGAGTCAAAAAATTATCATCGACCCCCATTAATTTTTCCTCTTCCACATTTTTCTTATACATACTAAATTAAATATCCCTACTTTTCCACCTTTAAATGGGGCTTTCATGCAAAATTTAGATAGAAATATAAGTTTTGTATGGCAGGCCTCTTAAGGGGTGGAAAAAGAAAGGTAGTCAATTCAGGAGAAATGTTGGGAAGGAAAAATTAATGGGAAATGGTGAACGTTTTTTCCTTTTCCCCGTCAATTAAGAATTTGTTGATATATATATTAAAATTTTGTATTTGAGTCCCCTTAAGGGATTGAAAAAAGGGGGTAGTATGCTCCAGAGAAATGTTGGAGAGGAAAAATCAGTGGGGGTCGGTGAACATTTTTTTGTTAGTTAAAAAAAAGAGCCCATCCTTTTCCCATTCTAAAAATAGTCTTTAAGATTTGTCAAATTCATTAGTTTTTTTATAAATTTTTTTAAATAAAATGGAAGAATACGATCATTGGCAAAAATAGAAATTTAATTTTAAAAGTTGAAAGTTTTAAAAGAAAATCATTTAAAAAAATTGTTCGATTTTTTTATAAAAATTTCCTTTAAAAAGCCAATCTTTTAAAACAAAAATTACATGATTTGGCCGACAAAAAAATTTAAATTAAAAAAAATCATTTATGCTAGTCTTAATTAGCACGATATGATAAAAAAGTTTCAAAAGATTGGAGATGCAAAAGCCAAATGCCCCGTATATAAATATTTTGATTGGGATTTGAAAAAAAAACAAAAAAATATTCAAAAAAATAGCATATTTTGTATGCAAATTACGAACTAATCAAAAGTGCTTTGCTTTTTCTCAAAATGAAAAAAAAAAATGATGCAGTTGTCGCTTTGGGAGTCCCTCTATCTTTTAAGTTGGTTTCGAGATGATTTTATTTTACTTCATACAATCGACCCAGTATAATGTATAGCCTTTTTAAAGCGGCCTGATATCCTGAAAAAATAAATATTTCAACATATACAAATGCAGCTATCTATCATGGTTTGTAGATATCACCACATTATGTTAATTAAACAAGACACATCTATTTAAGTCGCGAGAGTTAGTTGACACAGCTGTGTCAGAGCAAAAGTGGTTTCACATCCATTTGATACGCGGCATAAAAGCAGGCGCTACAATTTCAAGCCAACTGTCCGCTCTTAATCATTCCCATTGATTATCTTCAATAACAGCAGCGTCATCATCATCATCATCGTCAGCATCAGCATCAGTATCATTATCAACTTCATTAGTATCTTTGCATTTTCAACCCGTACATTTTTCAATGCAATTTACAATAACCAGCTGTGGTTTATCAATGCAGCGCATCTTTAAAAAAAAAAAATTATATGAAAAAAAGAAAAATATATTTCTAATTTAAATTAATTTTAAAATAAATTTATGTATTTATTCGCCTTCCATGAACGTATGGTTTTATTTTTCATTTTTAATGGACAGAGACGTCGTCATATTATCGGTTGGCTGCAGTTCATCAATTTATGTAAAAACTTATGTGTTAGCTTTTAAATGTTTTGTTTTATATCAGTCAATTTGTTTTTGAAATGAACTTGAAGCAATGTTGTTATGTGTACACTCAAAAAAATATGTTTCATTAAAATGTTAATAGTACTATCATTGATTCAATAGTACGTACTATTAAAAAGATTTTCTTTTTCAAACAATATGTTAACTACAAATGTACATTTAGTTCTTTGCGCACTATTAATTCATTAGTATCAAAACTTTTACTATTAAAACTACACACAGAATTGATATTATCAAAATTTGAATGAATAATAAGACGCATTGTCGTTTCAATAGTACTACGTCGTTGATCTTAAGATCATAACACGTTCTATAAAAAATCAAACAAAAGTTTGTTTTTATAGTATTGGGTCTAGAAATAAGTTTTCAGTGTTATTTTTTTTTTCCAAAATAGTTTTTATTCAAAATATTGTCCATCGGAAGCTACAACTTTTCCTAATCTTTCTGGCAATTTATGAATTCCGGACCAAAAAAAACTTCTCGTCTTTTGAGCCCAAAAACGAATCAAGCCAATTTTTGATTTCCTGGACAGAAGTGACTTGTATTTCAGTAAGAGCATGCTGCATCGATCGAAGCAAGTAGTAGTCTGATGGCACCGACACCAAGTCTGGACTATACCTAAAATGAGTGAGGCAGTATTTTCCATGCAATAATATCCAACTAGTTTTTGACATAAGCCGTAATATATGGCCGAGCGTTGCCGTGATGAAAAATTACAGACTCATATTCTAGCCGTTTTTTCTGTAATGGCTGCAATGCCGATGGATTCGATCCAATGGCCTTTTGATGGTTTCACCACTCGGAAGCAGTTCGTAGTATACCAAACGCATCTGATCCCACCATATGCAGAGCATGACCTTATCTATAGAAACATATTGCTTTGGCGTCGATTTGGTCGCCATTCACGGCAAAAACGACTTCTTCAGACATGCCGAAGGAAAACTATGAGAAACGGGTATTTTTTTATAGTTTTTTTAAGAGTATGTTGGAATTTCTCATGGTTGCAACAAATAGTTTGATTTTGTCGGGCAGTGTACCCTATTACCTGAATGTGATTTCTATGGTACAAGGTGGGGATATTTCGGAGGTGGTATATCCGGAAACGGAGTCAGAAACTAAAATCTTAAATTTGATTTTTCGGAGTCGAGAACCGAAGTCGGTTCCAGATTCGAAGATAAAATATAGGAAACAAATGAATACATTGGCCACATATCGTTGATCAATAAACGATAGCGTGGCTGCTAGAAGGAATGTGAAGCATTCCCAGAAATGAAACATTGTTCTTACTTTCAGTGCTTTTATTTCTTTATTAAATTTTCAATAATTCAACCGTGTCAATTTTTAATCATCCATGGTTACAACTTCCGAATCAAAACTTTCAGAACCAAAGTCGGAGGTCAAAATAAATCAGAAGTTTCGAACTTTCTGAACCAAGACCAAAGCTCCGTAACATTCTTAGTAGAAACTTTATCACATACTCAGTAAAAATTTTATTTTAATTTCAAAACCAAAAAGTATTTAAAGTATTTACATATATAGAACAATGCAAAAAAAAAGTATTAATTTTAAACTATTTTGGAATAAATTTCATACTTTTCTGGAATAAACTTCAAACTTTTTTGCAAATGAATCGGAACTTAATACCACAAAAGTTTCAAATCAATACTAAAGGGAATCAAAAGTAAGAAAAGTAGATTTTCATTTTTAAGTGTGTAAATAGTATTAAAGCATTGATTCAATACTACGAATTATAATTCATACTATTGCATCAATGGTATCATCACATTATGGCTGTGATACGATCAATAAGGCTTAAGATTGGATTAATTAAATCCTTGCATTACTCCACAGGTCAAACGACGTACCATTAGATTAATATTTTTAGACTATTAAATTGATATTAAAATCATGCCATTAATATCCGTATAATATTTTTGAAAGTATTATTTTGTTAGTCTACTGTTTTTATCAATAATTTTTGGTTTGGTTTTTTTCTTTTTTCTTTCGAGTGTATATTGCTCGTTGCTTTTAATGTGTCTATTTAAAGTTTCATATAATAACTCAATAGAATTTTTTTCCCCATCACTTGATTATTCCAAAAATAAAAACCTTTCACGGTCAAATTTATCCCTTCATGTATTCATAGCCAAATATAGTACAATATGTTTTTTGGTCAATCCGTGAGATAAATGTTTTTATATATCGATATATCTGTTTAACTCTGCGTGCAGTCAGTGGCAATTAATAACTCAAAAATTGAAATGGGAAAATTTTGTAAAGAAAAACTATAATTGATGACTGCAATCCTTGTTATATACTGCTGCTGCTGCTGCATCAAAAATCCAACAACACAAAATATCATCAGTATCTGAACCAACAACCACCCTCATTCAATTAAATTTTTAGTTGCACGGCACGAGTCGCTGCAGTGAGTGAGCGACACGCTTAACTATCTATTATCTTTTTTGGGTTGCTATCCAGCGGCTAACCTTTCGTTTATACCCCATCCCCCTCCCTCGTAACATTATTGCTGTGCACAATTTAATAGAGAATTTTCTACAATTTCTGTTTATATGAAATTGTTATTATTTTATTTTGTTTTTGTCTTATGCCCCGTGATATTTTTATTTTTTGGAAGAAAATTTATTGGAAAATTTATTGCCATGAAACATTATTTTTATTGTTTTGGTTTTTCTGCAAGCGGAAAATTGTGCATTGTTTTTACAGCATTTTCGTGTATGTGTGTGCGAAAAATCGAAGATATTCCCTGTATACATACATCCTGCAGCGTAACTATAGTACAACCCATGGCAGCATTAAACTTTATTTAAAATAAAAATGTATACTATTTCGATAAGATTCTGCATACTGATGTATTTTTTCTATGTACACTCATTAAAGACCAGTTTTCAATTAAATACATATGGCTGAAAATACTTACATATAAAGTATTGGGTGTACAACTGAAAAACCGGAATTTGACGGTGGATGTCCGTACTAACAAATATCGTGAAAGCTCGAACTTTATATATATGTCATTTTGAAGGTACATTTGACAGCTGTCAAAATCAGTCAACAAAACAATTTTATCTTGTGTGCATCATTATTATTTTTCACGATGAATAACTTCGAAAATTGGGCAAAAAGACAGCATTTGCGGGAGGTTCTGTTGGGTCATTTTTTTGCAAAGAAAACTGCTGCGGAAAGTCATAGTTTGCTTGTAAAAGTTTATGGGGACTATGCTCCAGCTGAATCAAGCTGTCGTGAGTGGTTTCGACGGATTAAAAGTGGTGATTTTGATGTCGAAGACAAAGAACGTCCTGGTCAGGACCAGCTAGGTGTGATCCATTATGAGCTGTTGCCAGGTGGCCAAACCATTAATGCTCAACTCTATCGTCAACAATTGATCCGATTGAAGCAGAAAGCCCAGGCAGAGCGGCCAACGTATGCGACCAAACACGAGTCAATCATTTTCCACCACGGTAACGCTCGGCCACATATTGCTGCCCCAGTCAAAAATTACCTGGAAAACAACGGATGGAAAATCTATACAAATTTTGCCTCACCCGCCTTATAGCCCGGACCTTGCACCATCAGACTACCATTTGTTCCGATCAATGCAGAATGCCCTATCAGGAATACGGTTCACTTAAGTTCAAGATATCGAAAATTGGCTCGATTCATTTTTGGCCGCCAAGCCGGCGCAATTTTTTTGGGATGGAATTCATAAATTGCCTGAAAGATGGGGAATTTTGTAGCTTCCTATGGACAATACCTTGAATAAAATATATTGTAACATTTTTCCACAATAAAGCATTAAATTTCGCTAAAAAATTCCGGTTTTTAAGTTGTACACCCAATATTAAATTGAATACAAGAGAATACTATGTTGATAATAATTTTTTTATACGATTCTGCATTCAGGCTCATTTTATTTGTGCACACTAATGAAAGGTCTAAGTTTCTGCATAACAAGTATAAATGGTTGAAAATATATTGAATGAATACTATTTTGATAAGATTCGGTGTACTGACTCATGTTTTCCATGTACACCAATAAAAGACCACGTTGCGATTAAATCCGTATTTTTGAAAATACTTATATTGAATATATTGAATTGAAAGAATAATATGTTGATAATACTTTTTTCATACAATTCTGCGTTCAGGCTCATTTTATTTGTGTACACTTATAAAAGACATATTTGGTTAAAAGTATATTTCTTTACAAGTGAAAAGAAATTAATAAAGCTGGTCTCTGTTTTCACAAGAAGTTTACCTAATGGTGTAAAATTTAATGCATTATGATTACAAAATGATATCGCTCAAATGATCTTTTCTTATGCCACGTAATGTGTATGACATTACTTCTGCCTCGTTTTTGGATAAAAGCCCCTTTGAAAAATAGTTCCTCATTTATAAAGAATATTTTGAATAGAATACAAGCGACTACTTTTTGAAAAGATTTTGCATTCTGGCAACGGACTAAATGTCCGTTAAACAAATTCATTGAAAATATGTTGAATTGCTAGCAAGTGAATACTTATTTGATAAGATTCTGCATAGCGGCCGATTTTTTCTGTGCACATTAAAAAAACACGAAGTTAATGGAGAATTTTTTCTGTGTACACTAATAAAAGACTAAGTTACCGTTAATCAAATTCATTTAGTTGAAAATAAGTATAAATAAGTATAAAATAAATTGAATACAAGTAAATACTCTTTATTTGATAAGATTCTGCATTGAATTGAATGCAAGTGAACACTATTTTGATAAAATTCTTTGTATTGGTTTATTTTTCTTGTGTACACTAATAAAAGACCAATTTTTCATTGAATAACAATATTTGGATGAACGTTTTTGAAAACATGGTTGATGCTAATATGACTTGAAAGTAATATATAATGCTTCGAAAAATTTTCGAAGACAAAACGCAAAACGTCATAATTATAATAATTTTAATAATTTTTTTATTTATTATTTTTTTGCTTATTATTACTACTTCAGAAAGCCTAAGGCAAAATGCCGCAATTAACTGATACAAACACATATGATTTTATGCATAAAATTCCCTCTTGTCTCGAAATGGCACATCTGTTGTAAATATTTCTAATGCACACGCACTTCTATTCCTGCAACAGATTCTTACCCTTTCCGCAAAGTACTAAAAATAGTACTAATTAACAAATGCAGTGCCACTTACTTATGTACTTAAGCGAGTAGTAGTAGTGCAATTGCCTTGGTGAGAGAGAGCTTATTAAATTTAGAATTTATCCGACTATAGAATGTGGTGAAAGAAACCACTTTTAAGTACTCAGATATTAAAATAGCAGCAGAAAATGTGACCAAAAATAGCACTAATATATAAAACTAAGAGAAAAAAAAATCAAAATAAACAAACAACTCTGCGCGAGACAAGAAAACATGACATTTTGTGGAAAATATCAAAAGGCAACAAGTCAATGTCACTAAAATAATTATGCGTAAAAGTCAGCGAAAAATTTCAGTCTCTGTGCCTGAAGAGCCTAAAGGAGTGTAGACTACATGCGTACAAGTTATAGTGCCACTATCCATAAACATAAAAGGGAACTTTTTTTGCTGCGAAAATCTAATGTTAGTTAACGATGCAAAGTGTAAAAAGTAACACAGAGCTACACAGAGTTTCAATACTTGAAATATTCAGACAAAATGAAACATATAGGTTGGTGGTATTATTTGTATGCAACAATTTGTTATACGTAATAAGAGCGACCCAACAACAATTTAATACTTTAGCGCCCTCTTAACAAGATGCTGCGCTGCACAGTGGTGCCTTTTGGCTTATTTGGTTTATTTCATGCTTACATAACAAAAGGGCCATCCATTTATAGCTAGCTTTTCCCTGTGCGCTTCACTGCATATTCTTTCACATGGCGATTACCGATTTTTTAATGGCCTCAAATCGCCATTATCTTCTTTATTAAACTATTTCTTTAAACTTTTCCGATTGGACTCTTACTTTCGGAGTTATCTACCTTTAAAGTAAAGGCATTGTTATGTGTTAAGTGTTTTTTGTCCATAAATTAGTTTTCTACTTCAAATGTTACGTACACCTTTATATGGGGCTCGAGATGTGTTTACTTTAAATGGTGATATCTCGAGGAGTTTGAGTCTAATTGGAAAAGCTGGAAAGTATAATTTAATAAGGAAGATTATGAGTATTTGATGCAATAATAGAAATGAGACTACGGCTTTTCCTGGAACTGCGCCATTAGCTTGAAAACAGCTCTTTCTGAAACTTAATCCGTAAAATAGAAAACATTTACATAAGGATGCATATGCCTAGTCAAAAGTTCATTAAATTTTTTTTTGTTGTATGTGTTATCTATCAAGTAAAAAAAAAAAAAAAAAATTTCCAAAATTCAAACATCAAAAATTTGATTTTTCCAACGATTTTTCGACAAACGAACCACTGTGCGCCGCAACTCAATAAAAGAATAAAACTCAACCAAAAAAAAAAAGTAAAGAAATGAAAAAATACGCACGCAAAGTAAGAATCATCTAATTGAGTTGTACGCACACGTCTCCGCTGAGGAGAAGGTATTAATAGAATTAAGGGAATTATACTGAATATTTCAGTCATATCCGTATGTGAAAATAAGGGAACAAAAGAAAGAAGCATTCACCCTAATGTACGATATCTCTCGTCGTCGTCTTACCGCAATGCCATAAGTCTGTTGTGTGTGTGTTTTCGTTGAGGGTATACTACACACGTACAAAAATAAAAGATAAACTCTCTCTACGCTTAACAATTTGGGTATAACCGGTGTCGATAGATGCATGGATGGTATGTTGACATTTGAGGATTCTTTTTGTGACAATATAATGATGTCGCGTGGATTTTTGTAATAAAAATTAGACAAAAGCAGAAGGTAAAATTAACATTAACGACAGCAGGCAGCATAAAAAAAGGACACAAGTATAATGGATAGGAAATGGCTGTTAGGGAATATATTTAAGTGAATTATAAACCTATGGTGAACTATGATATATGGCATTAAAAGGTACATGTTGTTATAAAATTGTGTCTTCAAAATATTGACGCTACTTTTTAAGAGTTTGATCACTTGATTGTGATGCAATTAAAATAATCAAAATTTCTTCGATAAGTCTTTGTTATGAGTTGACTTTATTTCATATAGTTTTTACTAGTCACTCACATACAATGTTTTGACAGAAATCTATTTACATATAAGCAAAAGGTTCAAAAGGCTATACTGGAAGCGATTTTTGAGATAATCGAACCAAATTTGACTCAGACACCAAGAACTATTGGGTGTACAACTTAAAAACCGGAATTTGACGGTGGATGTCCGTACTAACAAATATCGTGAAAGCTTGAACTTTATATATATGTCATTTTGAAGGTACATTTGACCAGTGGCAGCGCTAGACCAAATGTAGACGTCGGCGAATCCAGCTTTGCGAGGCCTTTTTCATTTCCAAGAAAGTAAACGATAAATAGATTGAGACTAATATATGAGTATTTACACAAGTTTTATTGTTAATCAAATGTTACCAGAAACTACAAAACCAATCACAACTTAAAATAAACAAATTTTCCGGCTTTTAACCTCACTAAATTTTTTTGAAGATTATGTCATAGTTAACATCAGCCGCTATTTCTGCTTCAATTGACAAAACTGATAATGCAGATAGTCTCTCTTGCCCCATCGTGCTTCTTAAGTAGGTCTTAATCAGTTTAAGCTTCGAAAAACTTCGAAAAACAGTGGCTGTAACGACTGGAACTGTAAGCATAATCCTGATTGTTGTATAAACATTCGGATATACTTCTTCCAAATTATTTTCTAAAATGTACTGTAGAAGTAGTTTTGCATCGGTAACAGAGTTGAGTGGATTGGATATTAAAATCAGGAGTTCTTCATACAGTTCATAAGGTTGTATGTAGCTGTATTCACCTTCTCGAAGTATTTACCTATATCATTACAATACTTGAGAAGGTCCTCTTTTGTTATAGATTTCAAATATTGTAATTGATATCATAAATAAAACCAAATCGTTCATTATATTCGTTTAGCGCTTTCAATCGGCATTCGGTGTCAACTATGATGGCATCTACCATTGCATTGAAAAAGTTTACTCTATGCTGTGTTTCAGCAGATTACATGGGTTCATCAATATATACAATACCGAACATTCGTTCTTTCTTTTCGATTCTTTTTTCCTTACATTGTGACTCCATTGAACCGATTGCCATAGTTTACTTATACTGTTTACACGTAATACCACACGTGTATTTCAAATTGTAAAAATATCGCTTTTACTGCTGCGATTCTACTCTCCCATCGTGTTTCAGACTGAGATTTTAAAGTCAATTTTAAGTAATTTAGTTGCTACAATATCAAAACGCTTGGTTGACTTTGAAAAGAGCACATAGATTTTATTGATAAAGCCGAAAAATGTGTTGGCTATTGTAGAAGATTTAGCTGCACCTATCAAAAGCAAATTTCAACTGTGGCATCCGCATGGCGTGAAGAAAGCTCTTGGATTTATATCGAGTATTCTAGTTCTAACACCTTTATTAATGGCGACCATATTGGAGCCGTTACCATATCCCTGTCCCCTACAGTTTTGGATATCTAGACCACTTCTTTCTAGTTCTTGTACTATCGAATTTGTTAAATACTCTCCCATTGTTTCTGCTCCGCTTATAAATCCAACGAAATGGTCATCTATAGCTCCAGTTGAAGAATTGCAAAATTTTAATACTATAGACATTTGCTCAACACGGCTCACATCTCTAGTGCAATCGAGTATGATGGAGTAGTATTTTGCTTGTATAACTCTGTTTATAATTTCGTCAGTAACGGATTTAGACATTAATAGAATTAATTCATCTTGGATGTCATGGCTCAGATAATGTTGATTAATTTGCTTTTCATTAATACGTTGCAGGTGCTCCCGATGTGTCAGATCATATTTGGCTAATAATTTGAAAAGGTCTATTTCCGCTATCACTAAAGTTAAGGGATTCTCGATGATCTCTAAATGCAAGATTGTGCAAGGCTACGTAGTTCATTATATCTATCAATCTTTCAAACAAGTTATACCAATACTTTTGCGATTCCCTAATCAATTTCGCATTTTCTTGATCTATTGTTTTTCCGTGATTTATTCGTTTATAGAAATCCATCCATTTTATCATGCACTCCAAGTGTCCTTGACTTAGATCATGTCTTTGCAATATACGTTTCAGATCCTTCCAGTCACAACATCCTTCTTTAACCATTTATGACGAATTTGCTCAAACAATTTCCTAGTTTGAAGGAAATAATGGAATTTGAAATTGGATTAGTTAAATTTTTTTTGCGAGGCCCCCTCAGGCGCGAGGCCGTCGGCAGTCGCCGACACCGCCGACGCCTTCCGCCGCCACTGCATTTAACAGCTGTCAAAATCAGTCAACAAAACAATTTTATCTTGTGTGCATCATTATTATTTTTCACGATGAATAACTTCGAAAATTCGAGAAAAAGACAGCATTTGCGGGAGGTTCTGTTGGGTCATTTTTTTGCAAAGAAAACTGCTGCGGAAAGTCATAGTTTGCTTGTAGAAGTTTATGGCGACGATGCTTTAGGAAAAACACAGTGTTTTAAATGGTTTAAACGCTTCAAAAGTGCCGATTTTGACATCAAAGACAAAGAACGCCCAGGACAGCCAAAAAAGTATGAAGACGAAGAATTAGAGAAGCTACTCGATGGGGATTCGTGTCAAACACAAGACGAGCTTGCCAAATCGTTGGGAGTGACTCAGCAAGCCATTTCGAAACGTTTGAAAGCCGCCGGATACATTCAGAAGCAAGGTAATTGGGTCCCCTATGAGTTGAAGCCGAGAGACGTTGAACGGCGCTTCTGTATGTCTGAAATGCTGCTTGAGTGCAATAAAAACAAATCATTTTTGCACCGAATTGTGACTGGGGATGAAAAATGGATCCATTATGACAATCCCAAGCGCAAAAAGTCATACGTGAAACCCGGCCAACCAGCCAAATCAACCTCGAAGCCAAATATCCATGGCGCCGAGGTTATGCTGTGTATTTGGTGGGATCAGAAGGGGCCGTTATGTTATGAGTTGTTGAAATCGGGCCAGACAGTCACAGGTGACCTGTACCGAACACAATTAATACGTTTAAAGCGTGCCATCATCGAAAAACGTCCGGAAAATGCGACCAGACACAAAGCAATAATTTTTCATCATGACAACGCTCGGCCGCATGTTGCAAGACCCGTGAAAAACTATTTGGAAAATAGTGGATGGAAAGTTTTGGCTCACCCGCCTTATAGTCCGGACCTTGCTCCGTCTGACTTTCATTTATTTCGCTCGATGCAAAATGCCCTCAGCGGAATACGCTTCACATCAGAGCAAAACATCCGAAATTGGATAGATTCATTTTTGGCCGCCAAGCCGGCGCAATTTTTTTGGGATGGAATTCATAAATTGCCTGAAAGATGGGGAAATGTTGTAGCTTCCAATGGACAATACTTTGAATAAAATATATTGTAACATTATACTAAAAGAGTTTTTTGAGATAATCCAATTAAATTTCACTCAAATACTAAGGACTATAAATGAACTAAGCTAAAACTAGACGAACTCGGGCAAGAAGGCGTGGCACCTCCTATATAAGCAAAAGATTCTAAACACTATACTGGAAATGTTTTTTGAGATATTACAACCAAATATCACTCAGTCACTAAGAACTATAAATGCAAGCTCTGAGAAAAAACTGGGCATATTCGGACAAAAAGCAAAAGGTTCAAAACGCTATACTGAAAACGATTTTTGAGATAATAGAACCAAATTTGACTCAGACACTAAGAACTATAAATTCAAACTCTCAATAAAAACTGAGTAAAATCGGACAAGGAGGCGTGGCACCTCCCATATAAGCAAAATTTTTCAAAATACTGCTGTGTGGGGTATTTATTCTTTGGCCAGGCCACAGGTTACACCCTTACTAGTTTTTTTTTTTTTTTTGTTCGAATCCTACTAGAGTTTAGATGGATAATAAATTTGCTTCCTGCACGATGTTTTTTTTAGAAACCTTAACCTTCAAAGCGCGGTAGATAAATAAAAACAACCGTTTTTCTATTTTCTACTGGCTTTTTTACAATTATCGCCATTTGATGGAACCTTCTGAACTTTAAAAAAAAAAATCACATCTGCAGGTTTTGCATTTTAGTTCACTTTCCTCAGTATTTCTCTACACTTTACCACTTTAGATCATGAAGTGTACTAGTGCTGTTAAATCATTGTAGCATCTTGACAGTTTGAGTAAATTTTTATTGAATACGGCTTGACTTGTAAAAATGTTATCAGATTTTTCAAAATTTTTAGTATCCTTCGAACTTTGCAACATATTACAACTTTGTGAAATTTTTTTTGACTCTTCCTCCTCTTTCAATATTTTACAGAAATTTTTTTGACTCAACATTTGTTGACTTTTTGCAGCTTTTCAGACTAAGGAACTAATTCGGATTCTGCCTTTCAATTTATTTTTTTGTCTTTTCCTTTTACGGTTTTCAACTTTCTTCAAAATTTTCAATGTTTTCAAAATTTTCTGATGTTTATGTACCATTTTTCGCATTATTAATGAATTTTTTTTTTTTTGTTTTTTCAATTGAGGAGTGGCCGTACCAAAGGGCCTAAGTACCATTTCGAGGCAAAAGTAGTGTCATTATATAAAACGGGTGACATTTCGTTAGAAATTAATAAAATTGTTTTCTGTTTTCACAAAAAACTTACTTGATAGTATGAATTTCATGGTATTATGTTGAAAAAATTATAACAGGCAAATAGCCGACTATAAAACAGATAAAAAGTATGACACTGCTTTTGCCTCGAAATGGTACTTAGGCCCTTTGGTACGGCCACTCCTCAATTGTTGCGAACTTTTCAGCAGTAGTTGAATTTTATTAAACAATTTTTTGATAATTCTAACCTTCTAACAAGCTTTTTCAATATCTTTAGAGTTTTTCAACGTATTTTGATACTCGAATACGAAGGTTTTCCAAAGGCTTTTAACTTTCGAAGCATTTTTCATCAAATATTTTCCGAGTATTTCAATAAGCACTAAAAGCCAAGTGTACCAGCTCAAAATTTTTTTTTCTCCGATTTCGCTCAAATTTGACAATATGGTAGATACGGTGTGCAAGAACAACAATCCGGGAGGATTTGGTTCTAGTACCATTTGTTGTTAAAATACAGGGTGTTGAAGTTGGCTTTTTTAGTCATTTTCATGAAAAGGGTGTTTTTTAAAAAATTTAAATACTTATTGCATGATATTTCGTTTTTTGTCCAGCCCACAGGATTTCGTGTTCCTCAAACAAAACAAGATTTTGTGTAGGCTCTCAATAAAGTTTCAAAAGTGTGAATTGACTACATTTTTTTGCAAAGAATACTGGATTTAACAGTTTACTTTGATGCGTGTTAAATGAATTTAATCTTTTGTGAATTTCCTTTAAATTGCATAATCGCTGCTGTTATGTGAACGGCGTTGTCAAGACAACCTACGTGAGATACAAGCCTGTTATCCTTTATAATATGATATTCAAAAGAATTTTTTTTTTAACTAAAAATTTGTGACACTTTCTTTTTTAATCAATAGCAAACCCTTTTTATGACACTTAAGACTTTTGATCTCATGACAAAATTCAACTGTACTTTTGAAAAACCTCACATTTGTCACAAAATATGTTGCATAGCATTGTCTTTAAATTGCTTTTCGCTGTAATCGTAAAATTTCACCCACCACTTCAAAAAACTTTCCAAAATAAAAAAAAAAAATAAACCGAACTTACCACTTAAACCTTTCAACCGAAAAATATGAAATCCTAAATGTAAAAAATTTTCCAGCTCATAAGCCGCTCACTACAAGCTCAACCATTAATTTTGGGTACGTACCCAACATGGCTTAAGGAGTACGTAGATGATGCTCGCTCTCCTAAGTATTATCTTTAATGCAAATACAGCTGTGGTGCTTCGCATTAAAACATTCTGGAATGGCATGAAATAAAAAGTAATAACTAAAAAGTAACAAAACTCACCCTCACCCTATAAAGAAACAAAAAAAAAAAAAACGTAATAATTTGATGTAAACTATAATGTTTACATAATATGTCAATTAAAGCGTAAGTCATAAATATGTCAAAGAAACATCCCCCCCATTAAATTTGTTTGGTTTGGAAAACCAAAAGACACCCCAAAAGAGAACAGTGTTAGTATATACTGTACCCATGATTGCAAGTGAGACCAAGTAGAAAAAGCATAAACCCAAATTATAAAAATGTAAATTTATGAGTATTAGATTTATATGTAAATGAAACAAATGCATATTATAATTGACACTAATTGACAAATATATGTATGTAAATTTTTTTTTTTTGCATTTTGTTCTTAATGTTTTGGAATTCGAAATATTTCTTAAATTTAAAATCATTATTATCTCCTTTGCTTCATCCGCCACATATAATTATGATTATTTTTTATTTATTGTAATCCTCTATATCCTTTGGGTAACGCCATGCAACGTTACAATGACACGCTTCGGCTTTTACTTATATTCTACACACGGAATATATTTAACTTATCCTGCCATTTATAATGCTTAGAAAAGAGTATAATAGATATCAGAAAGTAAACATATGCACATATTTTTGATCCTTAATCGAAATGGTTTTGTTCTTGAAAATAACGATTAGTCTAATAATAATAACTTGATGCACTGCCTACGTCCTGAAAGTTAGTTCGTGGCTTTAGAGCTTCGTGAAATTTACTGTACTGATTTCAAACTTTTGATTGTGTTTTGCGCATTAAATTATCAATGAATTAAATACAGTCATTTTTACAGCAGTGATGTCCAAAATTAATTTTTGAACTTGCTCTATCGACTGTGGCAAAAATAATTTTATATAAATATTTGCCACAAACGGGTATTTTCGTGATTGATTTCGCGATTAATTGGCCGATCCAGATTTCACTTTGTGTCTACCGGGAATTTATAATGTGATTTACGGCTGTTTCGAGATTTTGCTCTAAATTTCGGCGTAAAGCACGAGATTTACCTTACAAAATGTTATCTAAGTATTTCTGTGGAGTTTTATTTTAAATCTCTGTGTATAAATCTCAGCAGGGCTACCGATTCTAGCTATTTTTGACCAAGTGGCACTCCTATACTTTGACAGTTGGCATTAAATATCATTAAAAATAAAGCAAATCGAAGATAAATATTAAGAGGAAAAGGAAAAACAACTTTCATTATCCCGCTTGTTATATTTACTGACAAAAATAGATCTGTTTCGGCCAATGGAAGCGTGTAGGTCTTAACGACGGGGTTAATAGATCTCATCACATATAAATCTCCGTTGGAAAAGAAGTATTAATCAGATTGTATTTGTTGCCGTTTGAAATCTGTTGAAGAATGATGTGAAGTATAAAACATAAAATTGGTCAAAATGGGGTTTTTTCGGAATTCAAAGTCTTTATTTTTACCCTTATCAATCAATTTGTGCAATAACATTTTTGCTGAATTATGACCATTTCCTTGGAATTTTTATTTTTAAGAACTTTAAAATTTTTATTTCTAATTTTAAAAATTAATGCGTAAGATCGGTAAAAATAAACAAATCTTAAAAAATGTATTTTTAGAAAAAATAAATTTAAATTCTTGGAAATACTTAAAAACAAGCGTTGATTCCAAACGTTTTCGTTTAAAGATGAAAGTTAAAGTCTTTTTGATTTCTTAGAATATATTTTCAATTTAAAGTTTTATCCTCAAACGAAAAAAAGGGCGTTCAAACATAGGATAAACACGCTTAGAGAGCACTTAACATTTTCTTACTTCCACAATTTCATAGTCCGTGATTGCCTTATTTTCTGCTGATGTGACTAATTTTGCTTTTGTGGGGCGTTGTTATTTCTTCCGATTAAACTAAGTCTAACCTATCAGAGTCAAATAGGGGGTTATCGTGAATCAATACTCTGAGAAGAATTCCCCGGGAATATATATTCCCCCATAGTTTCAGAGATATAACTATTTTTGCTTTTGGGAAAAGTGGTCTGCCCGCATCGATAATTTGTAAACATTTCTTAGAAAATTGTTTTGCGAAAACGGTTCTGCTTACATTATAATCCTTTTATACACAGGCCCTTGCACACGGGGGAGTTTTAGGGGTTCAAAACAGGAAGATATTTTATCCATATATTACAGTACAAATTTAGTGTTTAGTATAGTGTTACTTCGTTTTTTTTTTTATATGAGAAACCCCCAAGAGCAAATCCTGCGCACTGTGCCGTATACACATGCCAGTTCTTAAATCCTTTTTCATATGGGCGGTTACTTGCGTTAGGAGAATATATTTAATATACTTTTTGTATTAAATATCTTGAAATGTCTGTGCAATTTTAAATTAATTCTTCGTTAGGAAGATTTTATTTTCAAATTTCCCAGAAAACCTAAAAAGAATCCTATATAAAAGTTAATAAAAATTTAAAATAAAAGTTTTTGAAAGCTTTTCATTTCGAAGTATCATGCCATAAAATATATTCAAATTATGAGAAAAAACATTTAAATTTACAAATTTATTCTCTTTTATTCCAGGTAAGAACTTCAAAATTATTATATAATATTCTGTGGACTGACATAATGTCTCTATAAGTAAGTTTAATTATAACTATATAAGATTCGATTTTAAATTAGGAATAAAAAAATTGATCAAACACTAAAAAAGTGAGACATATTGCCCTCATATTATCTATCAATGAAACGAATTATTTTTACAAAATATTCGAGTTTTATTAAATCCAAAAAACTGTTAAATACATATTATGCATAATAAGTAACAGCAAACTCTACTTTATTCTTCATTATATAATTTTTTTATAAAAAATTTAATACGAAAACCTTGACTATTAATAAAACTCATGTATTGTGTGTGGTTTGGTTATATGAAACCAATTGGCTAGCCCACTGCCACTGCTACATTTGATTAAATCAAATGACACCCTCCATGTTGCACGTATGTATGTATGGTCTCCAATTGTCAATTCGGTCACAATTAAAATACCCAATGACGATGTGTTTATGATGTGACATTTTACATTACGCGTGGAGTGCACATATTGACAAAAAAAAAAAAAACTGACAAAATGTAGTTCAATGTTAAATTTACGTAGTTTTCATTACAATAACAACTACATGTATTATTAGTGAAATATGTAGTGAAATTTGTAATGAAAATTGAAAATTGACACGGCACACTCTTGATATCCGTAATGTGTGCGATGACTTTGTAATAGAATTTCATTATATTGACAGTTTTTTTTGTCCAAATTATTATACGAGTAGGTACATCCGCTAGGTCCGCGAAAAAAAAAATAGTATATTTACTTCATTTAATTGTTGAGTGTAGAATTTCAAAACAAATATTAATTTCAATGGACTGGAATACTAAAATATTGTTATTATTAAAAATCTTCAGCTTATTCTCTCATCAGACGTGTATTCAAAGAATTTTTTAGAATATGAAAAATTCAGCAAGTTCCAAGTAAAAAGATTGAAAAAGCTTTCAGTAGAAAATGTGGACTTGAACTAAGAATGGTATTTTGGATATACATAACTATAGTAAAAACTTGTAATGTAAAGAAATATATAGATATGTTGGCATTAAGAGTGACCGAAATCATACCCTATAACATTTCTGAGTGTTCTTCTACACATGCTACTCTCTATTTCATTTATTAAGTCAGCTGCTTTAGGCATTACGACATAAGTAGATTAGAGAAGAAGCTTGTTTGATGCCAAAGCATTACAGCCACTTCTCCATTCTTGACAGTAAATCCATAAAATTTTCGAGTTTTCCAACAGACTGTAATTAAAGCACACTCAGTTTTGAGTGTGGGATCTCAGATTTTCTGAGAGTTCTGAGATGCTCTCAGCTATGTTTTTGAAGACATACGAGAGTTTTTTAAAAAAAATCTTTGATTATCTTAAAACCTTAGATATTAAGATAAATTTTGATAGAGGCTTTCAGTCGAAATTTTTTGATTATCTTAAAGCCTGCTGATCAATAGAGATTGCTAAGACCAGTACTGGAGAGATGACACTCTACTCTGAAAGTCAGTTCGACATCAAAGCATTCAATTCAAGAAATGTGGGTCAAAGTTTTTCGTCTTGGTCTCCAGATCGATACTACTCTCATTTTGGTTCCGATAGCAGGATACGGCTCATTTCTAAAAGAAAATGTTTCCGAGCAGGAACATACCCGTTAGATCTAGTGAAGATGGAGATTTTCTTAAAAACATTAACAAGTTGCGGAATGATTAGGACAATCTGTACGAAAACCTGCAAGTCGGTGAATCATAAAAGCATTGCAAAAATCGACGCAGTTTGCACTGGATATTGAATTATACCAAGAGTGTCAGCGTAGAACAAAAGTGAGCCAATTTTGGCTCGACCAACAACATCAATATTTCTGTACAACATTCACAGAAATAATTTTTGTTGTTTTTTTTTTCACGCTCGTCAAAATTTCCCGTTTTTGTTGCTTTTTTTGCGTACACACAAAATCGAACTCGAACCAACATAAAACAACAACAACGACTACGTTGCATCAAAAACAAAAACAACAAACAATATGGGTATTAATGCGTTGATGCGCAGTTGCGAAAATGCAAGTCTTTTACGCACTAACGCCTGAACGTTCAATGTGAATATTTCCATCTTGAGAAATTGCAGAAGTAGTGAGAAATTTCCGGCAATATGTTGTTTTACAAATGTCAAACTTTCGCTAACCGCACTTCCGCAACGACGCAAGATCATTGCGCATGAACGCATGAATACCCCTACTTTTTGTGTGTGTCCTAGTCCTTAGAAATTTTGACAATTGTTGAAATATCATTGTTGTTGTAAACGAGGCATGAAAAAACAACAAAAAATTGTTTTTGTGATTGTTTAATTCGAATTTGAAGTTGTTGTAAAAGCGAAAATTTAGCGCTGTATGCGCTTGGTTCAGTGATTTGAAAACGCTGACACCCTTGAATTATACGTATAAGCTAGCTTTTTGAAAACCTAGATAATCATTACAGCTGAATTATATTGAATTCAGAATGAGTTCCTTAGACAGGAATAGATCTCCAGCAAAGCCTTTTTACATAACATCATTTATGTTGTTGGGGATTTGATACTTTTTGTCATTTTATCAGAATACACACCCAAAAACCTTTAAAAAAAGGGGGAAGTTTAATTCAAAATTATCTAAAATTCCGTGTGACATGAGAATCGAGCTTGAAGAAGTAAAGGTTTCTCTTCCTGTCAAATACTCGAAGCAAAGAAATTTTCGAGAGAATATTACAGACACTAGCTAACCATTACATAGGCCGACAAAATTTAACCAATAATCAAACGCAGAAACCAGTAAATTTTTTCTATTCCTGAAAATCGATTGAGATAGCATAGACATGATATAGTTGATTACTACAAAAAAAAAAAACAGGAAAACTTCAAAATGCGATATCTCAGAAAAGAAAAAAAATATTTGAGCAAACTCAACGCTATTTGAAAGAAAAAGACTTGTACTTAAAAAAGCCAACCTCTAATTTTGGTGAAATAAAAAATTCGCAAGTTTACATAACCTCAAAAATATGCAAAAACGTTGCTTTTTGCACTTTTAAGTAAGGATATATCGAAAACCAGAGCTGATAGAGCATTTTTGATTTGGATTCAGCGCAACAAAAAACTTCGGAAATATATAGTTTGGTTTCTGGGTCTGAGATGCTGTAGGCCTGTGTTATCCACAGTAAAAATTTTTTTTGAGCTACACGTTTAAAGTCGAGATATAGAACACAGATGAAAAAAAGCATGATTTGTTATGTGATTGATATGCTGTATTTTTTCAAATGAATTGTGTCCCATAATTCATGCAAGATTTTAATAACATAGAAAACAAATTTTTTTTAATTGTGTTTTTTTTATTGCAACATTACTACTAACCTGAAGCTGTCAAACCTTTTCTTTTTAATTTTGCTTGACTTTGTATGACCATTTGTTAACTCTTACCAAATGTTTACTCAGTGCATTCTTAACTTTAAATGAACACCATCATTCTGCAGATTTTTAATCTTTACAAGCTACATAAAATCGCAAGAGAATTTAATGTTGGTGGTGAAAAAGTATCATTTTATTACTGAAATTGCTACCAAGAGAGAAATAGTAAATGTCAATTTCGTCTTCCAAAATGAGGAAAAAAAATTGTTCCCCTTAATTTTACAAAGCCCAAAATTTTCATTAATCTATTCCCCAAGGCATTAAAGAAACAAAAACACACAATTTTCTAAAACTATTTGTTGTAATACAAGACAATCGTAAATTCACAATGTCAGCAGCAATGCGACGTCATCGAATGAAGCTGTCAAACATGAGGTGAGAAGTAAATTATTTTGTTGCTACCTACAATGATGAAGGGAAATTGTTCTCAATGTGACAACATGATATTCGTGTGTGTGAAGTACATAAGTGTTACCAAAAATACATTTTATAGCTTAGATACTCCTAAGCAGCTGTTACTAAATTAAATTTAGTGACAACATTTTCATTAGATTTATTGGATAGAAAACAATGCCTGATTTGTTTGTAAACATAATAATGACAAGCTCAAGGTTTTGGGGAGATTTTCCACCAAAGTGCTTATGAGCTTAAAGTAAGTGATAAATTGCATTGGTAGATAAATTTAACAAATGAAGAAAAATTTAAAAAGGTCAAGATTATTATGCTGACATTTCTCTTCTCGATTAAAATATTTAATATCTTTCATAAAAATTTAAGAAGAATCTATAAAAAATACAACTTTTTATAAGTTTTACTATCAATTTACAATAACTTCACCACAAGTGGTAGCTAACGAAGGAAGAGACACAACAGCTGGCCAATAAAACCACAAAAATTCCAGCAACATCCGTTGCTACTGCTGCTGCTGTCTCTACGCCCTCTTCACCACAAAACTGATATTCATATCAAAGGTATCGATTACCACCGGAATTTCCCATGATAATAATTTGTTAATTAAAATAAATTTTGTGTATTTTTTTCGAAAATACTAAAGTTACTCAAAACATATTTTGTCACAATTTACACAAATAAAAAAGGGGAAATTCTCAAATAAAAAAAAAGGAAGAGTTATAAATTTTTTATAAGAAAAAAGTGCTAAACGCAACTGTTTAAATTTTACTGCATGTCATCGGTTTTTTGCTCCAGCACACACGTAGTAAAATGTCACAAATTTTATAAAATTAAATGAAGTGTAAGTTAATCGATTAAGCACGTCACATATTCGCTAATATACACGTTTGGGTTATTCCATGGAAAAGTTTTTTATTCAAAAAACTGCATTTATCTGTTGCCATTAGTACAATTTCTTTGTGAATTGTTTGCGACAGTTTTTTGTGAACTGCTTTCAACATTTTCTCCGATACCTTTTTGAGAGACTTTTTTGTGACATTATTTCAAATACTTTTTCGTGAGACTTCCTCTTACAGTTCTATGCTACACTTTTCCGGTACAGTGAAACTTTTTTGCTACACTTGTTCCGACATTTTTTATCTACGGTTCTTCTGACACTTTTTTGTGTCACTTTTAACGATAACTTTTTACAACACTTTTTTGTGACACTTTTTATACTATTTTTTCCGATATTTTTTTAAGACACATTTTTACGACAGTTTTTCCGGCACTTTTTCGCGACGCTTATTTCGGCCACCTTTTCGATATTTTTTAGAACCCCTTTTACAACGCTTTCTAACACTTTTTTGTGTTACTTTTGCCGATACTTTTTTACAACACTTTTTTGCGAAACTTTTGTCGATACTTTTTTACTAATGATTTTATTTTAGCGAACTTTTTTTACAACACTTTTTTGTGACACTTTTGGTACCACTTTTTCCGATCCTTTTTTAAAACGCATTTTAACGACAGTTTTTCCAATAGTTTTTTGAGACACTAATTCGTGACACTTATTTCTGCCACTTGTCGATATTTTATGGAACCCTTTTTTCTACACTTTTTTGTGCCACTTTTGCCGATACTTTTTAAACAACACTTTTTAGTGACACTTTTGGTACAACTTTTTCCGGTAGTTTTTTAAGACGCTTTTTAACGACGATTTTTCCCGATAGTTTTTTTGCGACATTTATTTACGCGACTTTTTCGATATATTTTGAAACACTTTTTTCTAACCTTTCTAACACTTTTTTATGACACTTTTGCCGATACTTTTTTGCGAATGTTTTTTGTGAAACTTTTCAACCATTTTATTGTCATTCCGGTATATTCTGCGAACTATGCAAGTTATTTCAATGAAATTTTATAGGCTTAGGTGGCGAATAACACACATTAGTCGAAAAGTGACCGTAATCAAAAAATGCCACGTCCGCTTAATATTCTAAATAATTTTAGAATTCATTTTTTTCTTTACAACTGTACAAACGTTTTAAAAAGATTCTGCAATTAGCTCTTTCAAATCCCTAACACTAAAATCCTCTATTCAAACTTAAGTAAATATAAAAACATTAAGCCCTTAAAAATAGTAATAATTAAGTGACTGAATGAAGGTGAAACACTAAAACTAATAGGTACGTCAGAAGCCGAAAATTAATATTCCTCAGAAATTAACTTTTCAAATCCTCTTCTCTAAGCTCCGCATTCAAAATAACGAATTAATAAATACAATACTAGAATTGCCTAGCGGTCAAAATTCGACCACAAATGTATTAAATAATTTTGGTACTTTTTGGACACTTTTAGTACATTTTCTTTGCTATTTGGTACGAAATAGAAAAGCTCATTTATTATCAAAACAAAAAAAAGTCAGTCGTTATCCTTTTTTCAGCTCTGTGTGAGCGTATATTTTGTTGTTTTTAATATTGAAAAATTTGTATTTTATTTTGCATAGCTTAATGTCAGAATATTAACATAATTTTAACATTGTGCACATCTACACACAAATACCTTTCTTATGGTGTATAATTCAAAGTCGTGCTTTATTTCTAACTTAGTAAAAAAGGTAGGACAAATTTTTGCCTTGTGTATTAGTATATAGATTTTACTCTTGAGAGAACATGTTCACTCCTGTATAGGTGAGAGAGTGACTGAAATACATTTTTTCAAAGCTTTTCATCACGTAAAGAGTAATTAATAGTTCCAAACATGCAATTGATTGGGAATTCCACTTTAAGATACTACCGTTGGCTTTTGTCAGAGTTTTTAACTGAACTGAACTGAAACTGAACTGAACTGAACTGAACTAAACTGAACTGAACTGAACTGGACTAAACTGAATTGAATTAAATCGAATCGAATTGAACTAAATTGAATTGAATTGGGTTCAAATGAATTGAGTTGAACTGAACCGAATTGAACTGAAATGAATTGAATTGAAACCGATTTGATTCGATTTGAATTGAATTTCTATAACCCTTACATGTGGAATTGTCTACGTTTCATATCTATATGATAAGCACACATTCAAGTGCTAATACATACATTCACATATTTATATCCATACTGTTTCTACACTAGGGACAGATTTACCGTGCCAACACAAAAAAAAAAGAAATAAAAATAAATCCAACTCTTTCGCTTAAATGAAGTGTAAGATAAATAAAAGCAAAAATGTATTATTATTACGATGAGCATCACAGGATAAAAATAATAAAAGGCTAAGGACAGCAGAAAAGTGGCAACAATCATGGAAGACATACAAATGAATATACGGATAGTGAGTATGTTTGTAGCAATTCGTATCTGGCTGACAATAAACAAAGAACAACAATTAATATATTATTGATCTCGGATAAATATTTATTGATGAAGAATAATAAAACACTGATCAATTTTAATGGGAAAATATAAAAACGAATCATTGAAGCAGAGCAAACGCATTATATCAGTGTGAGTACCTTCATTACTTTAGATCTCTGTGTGAAAAATACTTTTCACAGAGGAGCAGCACTTTTAGAATTAAAATTTAGCACGGAATCATGAAAAAATCGAACTGTATTGAAAAGCTGTGTCTGCGAGGGGAAAAAGTTTAAGTGATGAGCAAAACCAACCTTGGATTTATGTCTTGGTTTTGTTTATTTTTTGAGATCAAGACTGGTCTTATATAATAATTATCAAGTTCAAAACTTATATTCGGACTTGGTCATTTATATTTAGTTAACAGTGATATCAAAGCTCTTTCGGACATACAAGCATCTCTTAATACACAAACATAGTGATAGGCTTCCAGTATTAAAAGTGTAGAGTTTAACATTCATTTTAATTTTCCTTTTTTTTGAGTGTACTGAAATCATATGAATTTATGATTTTTTATCCGTACACATTTATATAATTGAGCGTCTCCATAACAAAGAAAAATCTAAAAATAATATACAAAATAAAAAGGCTTATTAAGAGCACTCATCATAATGCCTTTAATTAATAGATTAATCCCTTCTTAATTTATTAAAAATTATCTTTTTTTAAACTCTTTGAAAAAACTCACACGACCTATAAAATTTTATTTTTAATGAGGTATACGAAATGTTCGCCATTTTTTTCCTATTGAAGCTTATAATAGCTCTATCTGTATATATGTATGTCATTTTGTCCCTTAATTTTTGTACGTATTAGCAATGTATTTCTAAATATAGAGTTGCCAACACTTTAAATTCTTAAAAAGTGTAGGAAAAGAGATGGATTTGAGGAATATGAGATAAGAGCTGTCGCAGAAAATGATCTCCGCGATAGTATTCCACAAACTAATTGCTCATCCAAAGGAAGAATTATCTTGATATTGCAATAAATATTCTTCTAAACACTGTTGTAACTCAAAAACAGTGGGCCTTATGAGTTCATAAATTTCTCTAAACCACATCCCTTTATTAAGCCTTTAAAATATGGTTATGCAACTAACATTATCTTGGTGTTCTAAGCGATCAATGTAAGAGATTTTGAAGCCTCGGTCTTGATGTGCGAATTGTACTCCAGCTGAGGTCTAACAAAGGCCAAAGTTTAAAAGGAGTATGGATTTATAACACCGTTTAAAGCAATTTAAGGGCTTGGGCGCTACTTTTGACAAATCATAGCCATGATCTATCTACATCAGGTTAGCTTAAATTGATACGCTTAGAACTTTAAGAGTTGCTGATCTCATAATGCTTATGCTAGCCATATTAAAGGCTGTCTACGACTATCCAGGCGTCTCCAAGACAACAAAAAGCACTAGATTATGCAAGCACTTTAGAATGACTTCACTCGAAGATTGTTTTGAGGTCATGTATGTACCAATTTTTCTTATGAGCCTTCGCAAAAGTTTGGACTCATTTTTGAAGAAATAAAAAGGATTGGATTATGCTGTTGGTCTAAAACACAAGGTTATCGTTTAAAGCAATAACAATGAACGAAGAAATTCAGCTTTGACGGTGTAATCATTGCAGAAGCTCATTATTCAAGTTCGCGATGTTACACGGAATCAAAAGGTTTAGAAATATCGAA
This sequence comes from Calliopum simillimum, assembly GCA_951812925.1. NCBI lineage: Eukaryota > Metazoa > Arthropoda > Insecta > Diptera > Lauxaniidae > Calliopum > Calliopum simillimum. Next base: position 89,604,346 of record OX638372.1, read on the forward strand.
AGCAATAATCATACTTTTAAGTAAAAGCTGAACACATTATTTCACTTTTCTGGAAGACCACTAACAAAAGTCAGCCTTCAAGCTAGCGCTAAACGCGACAGTCCAATTACATCGTGAAAACGCTCCATGGAACAAAATATGTACATATATCTGATTCAGAGAAAAGTTTGAGAGAGATTTGAGGGCATCATACGAGATGAAGAAGTTTTGTTGTAGACCGTATGTCTCCACTTAAAACGAAAAAACTGCCTAAATTATTTCTAGTTGGCAACTCTAGACAAAATGCTTTAAACGTCATGCCAATATAAATTTAAGCTTTTTCGAAAAAAAAAAAATGTGTATACAAAACGAACTTCCTCGAGGCTTCTATGATGTGACCGCTCTTTCTCTATGCCAAATGTTTGACCCAGAAATAAATGTTCTCGTCCTATAGTTGTTTTTGTTATTGTTGCTGTGTTTTTAATGTTGCTTTATTTCTGTGACATACACGCGACATACATACATACGGAAATACAACACAACAACAACAAAAGATAGAAAGCAAAAACAAATTAAATACACCATGCTAAAAATACATAATTATAGCAAAATGTTCACACACTAAGTTAAGTAGATGATATTCGTGCTATAAAATAAAAATAGCAAAGTTTGAAGAATTTGGAATTTCGTTTGTTGGTTTTTTTGTTTATTATTAGCAAATTTAATGAAACACGAAAAGTTTCACTTTTCTTCGATAGAAGTTTCACTTAATTATTTAGCTATTAATAAATATTAAGTACTTTTATAGAGTAGTGATATGGGAAATGGATCGATTTGCTATAAAATTTACCTTTAGACAAACAGTTTCCTGACTTGAGTGGAAATTAGTTTTAATTGATTTGGCATGATAATTTTATATCAAGGACTAGCAAGTACTTTTATCTTAACCCCAATGTACGAGCATGTTGTATGAACAAAGCTATAAAAATGCTATAAAAATTTGTGTTCCAGGAGGGAAAATAAATGCTTTTCTTTCTTTTAACGAACCTGAACTTTGTATTCTCTCTAACAGTACAGGGTTCTGAGTCATAATCTACAGAGTAATTGTCCACATTTGTGGACATACGTTTTCCTATTCAACTATTTGCTTATTTTTTCATTTTCTGTCAAATATTGACGCAAAGTAAAGATAAGACATGCGCTGTCCTTAGCACTTATTTAGTTTTTCGTTTATCTTTATTTTACAACGGTTTTAATATAAAGCATATGAGCTTTAGGGTGCAAATAATAGGAAAATTAAAGGTTGCAGATCTCGTAAGTAAGACTACTTACTTGTTTTGGAAAAAAACCACCGAAAAGATGGCCGGCCCTGAGCTTGTGTAAAGTTTTTTTTATTGCTCTACAGTGAAAAGTTTACCCTCTGAAAGTTCCGAAAGAAATTGAAACTTTTCGATTCAAAACAGGGTTTTTTTGCTATAAATCAAGATGCCAGAGATGCGCGGATAAATGTACGACCACAATAAATGTAAGAAATCTCTTTTGCTGTAGTTTTTCTTACAAACCATTGCTCCAAGGCTAAGCTTTAAGGTCCCATTTGCTAAATATTATTCGGGTATTATGGAAATGCAACCTGTTTATGTTTTAATTTCAAAAAAAATATTCAAAATTTTAATTAGAAATGAAAGAGGAAGGCAGAGCTTTCGAATATGGTCTTCGAAATAGAAATCGGCTGAAATTTGCCCGACCGATTTTCGATTTCGATTTTTTATATGAACGGCACTATTATGTACAAACCTGTTTTTAAAAAAGAGTCATCGGAGTGGAGATAAACCCTAACGAAGGGGCGGTACCACGTTCTTAAAGGGAAAATATGCTGTCTCAGCTAAATCATTGAAATTTTTATGAAATTTGTAATGAAGATAGACTGAACTGTACAGAAAGATATTAAAAACCTTTTGCTTTGTAGTGGGCAGTACCAGTCCTCTAAAGGAAATACTACTTATATATGCTGTCGCGGCAAAACCATTGCACCCACTTATATAAAATTACACATAGAAATAGCAATCATTACTTAGGATTCTCACGTGTTAACAAAAAACCAAGTCAAATTTATAAATAACAGTTCCCAAACCCTTCTAAACGGCTAAGAAAATGCAATAAAGTAAGCAGGCCTGTATACTTAATAATTTACGAACAGTTTTTTAAATTTCCCATCTATCCTTTTTAGCCTTTTAAAAATAAAAATGTTATATTTACATAGGTTGAAATAAAAAAAAAACTCAAAAAAGAAAAAAAAAACATTCTTTCTAAAGCAAAACCTCAAATTAAAATCAAATTAACAACGCCAACCTCACACTTTGCGTTGCGTGTTTGTGCCTTAAGTTTGAGCAGAAATATTTCAATCAATTATTTTTTTTACTGCACTAATTAAAGACATACTGCATTTTTATGAAAAAAAAAGGATAAATTTTTCAAATCAAAACTAAAATAAAGAAAATGTAAAAAAATATTTAACAACAGGTTACTTTCAAGTAATGCCTTCCGACCACGCAAACCACACGCATATCAACTAATTGCCCTTTAATTGATTCAATAGAATGTGACCTCAATAGCAGCAAATGAATGGGAGTCCTTTGTAGAAATATTAAAAAATAATCAGATAATTTTTCTATAAATAAAAGATACACACTTTTTATAAATATTTTCAGAAATTTTAAAGTTATGGTTATAGACTTTTCTATCATTAAATTGACAACAAAACCAAAGTAAACAAAAGAATTTCCTATTATTCTGAACATACTTCCTCTTACCTTCACAATGTTAAAATAAAAATTAAGAATTATCGGAATATTTATACCTACATATTTTTTTAAAAATGCAAAAAATATGAATTTTTACCATATTGCAGTCGAAACTTTTAGGACCTTAACTTAACAGTCCAACTTTAAAACATTTTCATACATACATTTTGTGAAGAAATCGTTTTAACGAGAGTTGGTTTTGTTTTAGTGTAGAATTAGATTATATCATAATACGAAAATGTTCTAGAATGATACATATTGTGACACCCTGTAAAAATCACCATAAAAAAATTTAAGAAAGATATACCTCAGAAACTGTAAAAGTGACATTTTCTTTTCGCAGTTAATTTTCGGTCAACATACGGAAATTTTCCCATCAAAGATTTTTTAGATTTTGAGGTTGGTCTGCTTACTTCAGATACCTGAACCTTTTTACTATACATTCGTATATACCATCCTACATACGAGGGGCACTATTTATATTTCGGGCACTGGCAACACTAATATCAATAGCTGAAATTTGGCAACACCATAATAAAGTTTGACATTTTTAAGCATAAACGTACTCACAACATTTTGATGTACAAGTGCTTTTTGTTTTGTTTCCAGTGAGTTAAGAAAATCAATTTGGCCAAAAAATGGAAATTTCAAGAAAAGGTTTTCGTTGGATTATTTTTCACAACTTTCGACGTGGATTATGTCAACAAGAATGTGTCGATTAACTCAGTTCTTTGTATGGCGATAAAGCACCATAAAACAACACAGTATATGGTTGGTATAGTGAATTCAATTGTGGTCGGAGTTCCGTCACCAACGAATTCCGTGAAGGCCGTCCAAAATCGGTTGTTGTGCCACAAAACATCAATGCAGCGCATGAACTGTTAATGAAAGATCGTCATGTAGTATATTGTGCGATAGAGGCATCCTTGCACATTAGTTCCACTTCAATACATTCGATTTTGCATGAACACTTAGTCGTAAATAACGTTTGTTCTCGTTGGAAACCCCATAATTTATCAATCACTCAAAAAAAGGCTCGCATCGTTTGGTGTAAGGAAATGATTAAAAATTCGAACGTGGTGCTTTAAAAGACGTGTATAAGATCGTGATAGATGATGAATCATTGACTTATGCGTATGAGCTGGAAACAAAACAGCAATCGACCGTGTGGGTATTCCAAGACGAGCTAAATCCAACAAAAGCTGTTCGTGGAAGAAGCACAGCGAAGCAAATGGTCGCCTGTTTCTTCGGCCGAATGGGTCATGTTACCACTGTTGCGCTTGAGCAACGTAGGACGGTCAATTCTGAGTGGTACACGATAATTTTTTTTGCCGGAAGTCTTGGGAGAAATTCGTAAAACCAACCCCCGAAGATGAATCATTCTCCACAGGAGAATTTTTGAGCAGACAAAACCCATCCTCCGTACAGTCCTGATTTGGCACCCAATAACTTTTTCTTGTTCCCGAACGTCAAAAATAAACTGCGTGGTCAACGATTTACGAGCGCCGAAGAAGCAGTTGAAGCGTTCAAAAGCCATGTTTTGGAGGTGTCTCAAGAGGAATGGGAAATCTGCTATGACAAATGTTTTGAAAAACAATAAAGCCATTTTCAATTCAAAATGTTTGTTATTATTTGCTATTCCCGAAATATAAGTAGTGCCCTACGTATATGTATTCTTTTTTTATACCTGTCTGACTGAAATCATTATTGCGCGAAAACGATGATAGATAATTAATAGCTCAGAGCAATGAAAATGGTCCCATACGGTTCACGACTAGTCTCCTACTTAATATCTATCTTATAATTCCTTTAGAGCTTAACAAAAGCTATAAAGTTTTTTCAGCATCTGGCTCCTTGTTGTATGTTATTCCAGTGTGTTCCGATTTTTCGATGTTCTGAGATAACCTGCTATAGTCTGTTCATAACGTTAGTAAAGTTAGTATGTGATTGATAGCGCTAAACTAAGTTCATAATTTGAGATGTGAGAAGTCGCCATATCAAAAATGTCCAATTCAGGCAATGCTCTACAAAGATGTTCAAATTTGAGACTGATAACTACTAGGAATTAGCTCATTCAAAATGTTATGGCAAAGGCCATTTCTTGGTGATTGGTCTCTAGACCACATCTACTGAAAAGAGAATACAATGCCGAAATTTTTCAGTTTCTTTCAGTATTTATTTTTGGCTGGGACTCTTTTAACAAGCGATGGCAGTCCGCAGTTCCAGTTCTGTTGAAGATCCACATGCCGCAACCTGAGTAGTATGGAAGAAACAAGACCAGAAAAACTCAAATATGATAGAACAAAAAGAGCAGTGGGTTCAATGGCGGATCCAGTATTGTCAAGATGGAGGGCCGATCGACTACATTTCTAGATAATAATAATAATAATCATGAAGCCGTAAAAATGTAGACAGTACAAAACTTTTCATATTTAATTTTTTTTTTTAAATTTATATACGAAAATTAAGTCATTTCATATATTTTTTCTATTTGATTTATAATAAAATATTGATAATGGATAAATGAGAGGAGGGGCCTATCGCCCCCTTGGATCCGCCACTGAGTGGGTTAGGGTTCTCCGAACGAAAATATAAAAAAATATAGTTGGTTCGAATGCATTATACAAAAAAGTTGTTTAAAATTTTGGAAATATTATATTACGCTGAAATTTTTCTATTGATGTATTTACTAGAGAACCAATGTCAAAAGCTATTTTGACGAAAATTCATATTTTTGAAATATTCGTTTTCAACGCATAAGCTAAATTTTCTTTACAATGTAAACTAAAAACATAAATTTTGGATATCATTTGAATCACATAAAAAATTACCAAATACTCAAAAGATTTTAAGATAAAAAAAAAGGAAAATTATTATTTACTTTAGTTTATGTTATCACTTCTGGTCTAAAGCCAAAAAATTTTTTTTTGGTAGCTAGGAATTTCAAAATTTTTGAATATTCATATATTATAAAATTTATTAATGTGATAATGGGTGGTTATTTTTTAGCGTCTGGTCTAAATATATTTATTTTCGCGCAACATTTTTTTTTGCAAAAAATCTTTTTTTTTTTTGGTTTTTTTTTCGTAAATTATAGTTTTTTAATTAATAAGCTATTGTTTAAGTCTTTTATTTTTATATCTTTAATTTGAAACTTTTTATCTCCTCAACTTTAACCCTTTCAAGACGAAGACAGTTCTATTAACATTTCTTCCAAAGTATTTCCTTGAATTTAAGGTGAAATGTTTTAAGTAGAAATATATTTCATCCAGAATATTTTCTTAAATTTAATGTATAATGTTCTAAGTAGAGATATATTTTGATTTATATAATTGGTCTTTTGAACGAAAACTCTAAAAAATATAGTCTCTGAAAAATATTCAAGGGCACGATCTAACTTGCATGAATTGGTTTTAGATGTTTGTTTATTATCATTTCTTTTAAACATCTATTTTTTTCATTATTTAAATTGAAATAATTATTTTTCTCATATTATAGACCAGAATCGTTAGTTATGAAAAATTAAATTTGTTTTTATTTCTATTATATGTCGTTTTGTAGCAATTTTCAGCAGCCTTATCTAAGGATTCCATTGCCAATGACTTCAAATTTCATTGTGCTTTGTCATTTATTTTGAAGACAAATGGAGAATTAATTGGCATTAAGCCAAAATGTTGCAAATGTGTTCTTTAAAATATATCAAAACGACAAGAAAATATCATATTTTAGCTAAATAAATAGCTAGAGCATTTTATGGCCATTATTATCTTCCTAGGAGTTAAAGGAGAATACATACATACATGCATACATTATCAACATATTTGTAACTTTTTATAAAAATAATATTACTTTCAAAGAGGTTTTGATTAATTCGAATATATGTCTTTACTTTCACAGTGACTATCCAAAGTTATTGGATTACAATTTCTTGGATTCAATTTCATCATTCACGGTGTGGTTTGTTCTCAAATGTAAATACAATTTTGCAATGATGACTTTAAGCAAAAATACATAGGAACTTTTTCGACAAAATGATAAAGTTTTATTTAATCATTAATATTGTTTATAGACGACGGGATCAATAACAACAGCAACAAAAACTTTTTGAGAACTTAATTAAAAAAAATGCAAAAAAAAGAAGAAAATACGGCCTTCATTAATGTATTGTACATATTTTGTAGCAAATGATTTTGTTTATTTATTTTTTTGTGAACTTTTTTCTGTTTTTCTTCTTTTCTGTACATTCAAAATTTTTTGTTTATCATATGATACACCAAAGTCAATTTAAGAATTTCACTCAAGTTTTCTAGCATTTGTTTTTACTAGAATTTTATGATTATTGTCTTTAAGAATTCATTCATTTGATTGTTTTTTGTTTATTTTTGTATCATTGAGACACATTATGATGATGATAATTGTGATAGTGATAATTATGATGTTGATGATGATGGTGATGATGATGATGATGTTGACCATGACGAAGCGTGCAATAAATATTCACTTTTGTTATTTATCTTTATTCTGCATTAACGCAACTCTCTATAGTGTAATTTTCGTAAGAAATAAATGTTAGCTATACAATTTTTAAATGATTCTCTGTAAAAATTACACAGGACCACAAAATAAAAAATAACTCTTGTAGTTGAAAGTTGAGGTACCATACGGTATGGTTTTTGATGTACTAAAAACGAATCCGAGGTCAGAATTTAGCTATCACCCTCAAATTTTGAATTATCCTTGTTCGAAGTTGGAGAATGCGCTGTTTTCAGGCATATGGTGCAGTTCCAGGAAACGATGTAGTTCCATTTTTTCAATGGCATCGAATAGCTATAATTTTTCTTATAAAACTATACCGTCCAATTTTTTCGATTGGACTTTTACTTACCGAGATATCACCGTTTGAAGTCATCGTATCTGAACCCCAATACGAAGCACTACATTATATTTGTAGCGTAAAATCAATTTAACATATAAAAATGATAACCCTTTATTTCAAAGGTAGATAACTCTGAAAATAAGAGTCCAATCGGAAAAGTTTGAATGCATAGTTTTATAAGGAAGATTGTGGCTATTCGATGTCATTGAAAAAATGGAACGACCACATTTCATGGAACTGCACCACAAGCCTGAAAACAGCGCTTTCTGCAACTTTAAGCAAGGATATCTCAAAATCTGAGGGTGATGGCTAAATTATGACCTCGCATTCGTTTTTAGCACAATAAAAACCATACCGTATGGTATTTCAACTTTCTACTACAAGACTTATTTTTTATTTTGTGGTCCTGTGTTATTGATTGCGTATTTTTTAGTATTTCGTTTTTGTGTAAACTAACAAATTTATGATTTTTTAAGTTTTCAAAAAAAAAAAAAAACCTATTTTTGTAATGCGTTCATCCCAGAAACTATTAATATATGGACAACATTTTAATAATGCAAAATGTATATGAGTGATTCTTCGAAAAATATACCATTCTATGTCCCGGGACACAAAACTATGTTTATATTAAGAATTTGATATTATACTTATTTAATATAGAAACTTCATAAGGGCTATTATACGAATAGCTTAAAAAAAATAATTCCAAATATTTTAAGTACTATGAAATTATAACATAAAGTGTTAAAAAGTCATTCTCCTTGTTGTCTCTAACCACTTCTTAATGTACTAAATTTGGCCATTCAATTTCTAAAAAAAAACGATATACAACGACATTGTTTACTGTTTTTCTGTGTTAACTATTCGAAAAAAAATGTTTGTGTTAAATTGACCTACATAGAAGTTGGTCCCTAATTTTAGACTATCTCTGCTGTTTTTCTTTTTTTAGCTGCAAATTTTTAAATTGTACTGACTAAAAAGAGAACTGAAAGTGAAGAGACAGAGGAGACTCAGTTCTTTTGCGGCTCATTCTGTTTTGGTTTTTCGAAAGTGAGTGTTGGTGCGTTTTTTTTTTTTTTTCAAAAAAAAGTTTGAAAATTTTGTAAAGAACGCAAGTGTATGTCATTCTCCATATAAATTTGTTTCATATTTATATACGTATTCTTTTATCTCTATGTAATGAAATCATTAAAACATTAGAGTGGCTATCCACCACTTTCAACTTTCTTAAAAATAATTGCTATATTCATTGTGATATTACTGCTTTTGCAATATTTTGTCATTCTCCCGTACAGTAATCCTCCCGTCAAATTTACTCCGGGAGATTGGTTCTTTAATGATACATTGTTTATTGGTTAGTTCATCAATGAAACTCGCGACTCTCCAACATAAATTTTTAGGGTTGCCAATCGAAAATCTAATTATAAGTTAAGATTAGAGTGGAACTCGATATTTCTTGAGATATAGCAATTTTTTGAACATAACGTCGTCCCATTTCATCTAGGTTAAGTCCATAGTGATACCACATCATCCCGGACGTTGAGTCCAGTAGATGCAATTAATTAGATGCAATAATGGGTTTTCAGCCTTCTACAGGCTTGAATATGAAGGCTTTAGAAGCCATTGCGAGGTTTTTGATTGGTTTTAGACCAGTATCTGAAAGTTCTACAAGATTGTTAAAAACATTTGTCCAAGGGTTTTAAGTCTGGTTCTGCAAAGCGCTGGACAAAAACACAGTAGATGTTCCAAATCCTCCTATCCACACCACCGACACCTACTATCTGCTATTGGCATTCATGCTATGAGCATGATAGCCAATTAGACAGTGTCCAGTGATGGCTCCTACAACAGTTCTACATGTTTTACGAGATAAAGAGAGAAGGTAGTCGGCTTTATCTTTACAGAAAGTTGGCCAACAATTTTTGGTTATTTTGCTAGTATTTGAGTTGATTCATTTTTGGTTAGCCTCACAGCACACCTGCTTTTGCCTGTTCATCAGCAATTTCGTTGCCCTCTATACCTTGGTGACCTGGGTACCCAGTTCAGCCATGTTTCAAACTTACTGCTGAGGGTTTGAAGTAGATTGTAGCATCGAAGGACTGACTTGAATTTAATTATATAGTTTGTAAGGGTCCCCCATTTCTTCTAACATAAAATATTTATAAATATTTTAAAATATTGTATGTAATATTTTTTTCCATTTTTTTCTCATTGCAGGTGAGTTTTCAAAAACATGAATTTTATCGCAACTCTAAAACTATTTGTTAAGTGTAAGTGCATTATAATACTTAATACTTTTAATTCTATAAATTAATTTATATATAATATATTGCATTTTTTTAATCATATAAACCGGCATATGATATTGTGTAATAATACAAAATAATATTTATACATTTCATTTATTTAAATATTTGAATATATTCATATTCAAATGCACGAAGTAATTAATTTAAAACTGCAAATATGTAATTCAAACACAAAATGCCGCAATAACCCATAAGAATGCACAAAAGTTGGAACTAATTTCAATTTATATGTTTACAAATAAATATCACATTAAAATATGAGAATATTAAAAACACAAATAAATATTACACTAAAATTAGCTCTGTTATCAAATGCTATTTAGGCGTTGAAAAGCAAACAATTTATTTACTTTTTTTTATTTTAATTAAATTTTGTTTCTGAGAATAATTGAAATTATGTACATTACAACTATTTTGCAGTGTATAAAGAAAGTTTGTTTATTTCATATTGTATTTTAGTAATAATCGTAATTACAACCAACGTTTACCTATTTATGTAGATATTATTCACATACAATTCGAGCATATTCAGTTGTTATAAACTTTTAGTTAATTATGTTTGTAAAACAAAATTTATCAATTATAGCGCTGACGATTTGATAACATACCAATGAACAAGGTTTTTTAATTTTTTTGGAGAATTTTTTCCACTGGGGATGATTTAAAAAAAAAATCTCTAGCTCAAAAAACATCATTCATCTGAGGCCGCAAATAACTGCGATAGCTAGAAATTGCCATAATAAATTTTAATGTCCGCTTGAAAATAATATTCTCATTTTCTATGTAATTTTCGATATTAAATTACAATTTTACAAAAAATATCCATTTTTCATTCAAATGATGACATCTCGGAAAGTTAGGGCTAAATTGGATAAGTTGGAGAATATTGTTTGGAAAGAGAGATTATGGCTATCCGAAATCTATATATTAATACGCAAGACAAAATTTTGTCCTACCTTTTTTACTATGTTAGAAATGGAGCACGACTTTGAATTATACACCATCAAAAAGATATTTGTGTGTAAATGTGCACAAAGTTAAAATTATTGTAATATTTTGCAATCAAGTCAGTTAAAATTAAATGCAAATTCTTCGATATTAACAAAGACAAAATACGCGGTCACACAGAGCTAAAAAAATGATGCAGCACAAAGAGAAAGACAAAAACCTAACAGACACTGACTGACTTTGACGTCATGTTTTTTGTTTTATTTTTGTTTCACATTTGTCATTGTTCCAGGGATGATAAATAAGCTTTTTTATTTTGTACCAAATAGCAAAAAAGTACTAAAACTTTCCAAAAAGTACTAAAATTATTATATACATTTGTGGTCAAATTTTGACCATTGGGAAATTCTAGTCATTATAAAAATGGAACAAGCCCTTTTTCTGAAACTATGCCATAAGCTTGAAAAAAGCGATTTGTGGAACCTCAAGCTAGAATATCTCGAAACCCTGCAGATATATGAGTAATTCTGACCTCGGATTCAGACTCAGCGTCAAAAAATACGTAAGGGTACATATGTCTAAAAAAGATCATTCCATTTTTGATACCCTACACTCAGGATATATTCCTTTATCCTTCCGTTTGTAACGCAGAGAAGAAGGCGTGCCAGTTATATATTCTTGATCAGCGTCAACTTCTGAGTCGATATAGCCATATCCTTCTCGTTATAATCATTTTTAATACTTTTTGGGAACAAGGTAATTCGATGAAATTTGGTACACTGCTCACAGGATTGAAAATGAGTGAAATCAGTCAACGAACACTCCTACCGCCCATTCAAAAAAATATAACCAAAACGCAATATTGAGAGCATTAAAGCAATCAAAATACACATAAATGCTAGGTACAGTATGTCAAAGCTCTGAGTAAACACAGGATGAATTCAGACCAAAAGGCGTGGCACCTCCGATATAAGCTAAAGTTTCAAAAGTGTTTTTTGAAAGTAATTCAACAAAATTCCGCCCTAGTGCAAGATCTGAGCCAAACTAAATGAATTTGGCACCACCCGTATAAAATAAATTTTCAAAATACTTCAGTGTAGGGTGTTTCATTTTTGGCTTGAGGCCAAAGGTAACATGCTTTCTAGTTTTGTTTTGTGTGACTGTGGAATTAATATTTCATATGCTCTCCTTCATCTTTTACTACACTTTATTTTCGGAGACACGTCTTGTCAGTTTATTTGTGAGTTCTGAAAAAATTTGCGCCCAATCCTCGAAGAGAGCTGTTTTTAGAATTTCCTTAGTGGTTATCATTAGTTTTCTAATTTTTCGGACGTTATAATCAAAATAATTCTTATTTGGATTAAAGTAAGAAAATTGCGGACGTGTTCATTCGGCTTAGTGGTTCTGTACATAGAGTAACCACTTTCTTAATGGTCTGGCTATTTGGTTCGGATTATTGTCTCGCTGGAACATATGAGGGGTACTATTTTTATTTCGGGAACTGGCAACACTAATGTCAATAGCTGAAATCTAACAACACCATAATAAACGTACTCACAACATTTTGATGTACAAGTGCTATTTGTTTTGTTTACAGTGAGTTTAGAAAATCAACTTGGCCAAGCGATTTTTGAGCAATTGATAAATTATGGGGCATCCAACGAGAACAAGTTTTTTTTACAACTAAGTGTTCATGCAAAATCGAATGTATTGAAACGAAACTAATGCTTTATCGCCTTACACAGAATTGAGTTCATCAACACATTCTTGTTGAGATTATCCACGTCGAAAGTTGTGAAAAATAATCCAATGAAAACCTTCTCTTGAAATTTCCATTTTTTGGTCAAATTGATTTTCTTTGCTCATTGAAACAAAACAAATAGCATTTGTACATCAAAACGTTGTGAGTACGTTTATGCTAAAAAATGTTAAACTTTGTTATGGTGTTGCCAGATTTTACCTATTGACATTAGTGTCGCCAGTTCCGGAAATATAAACAGTACCCTACGTACAATGTCGGGGCAGTCTTAATTAATTTATGCTAAGTTGTCTTATACCATTATAATATATTCACGTCTATTTCCCTGTTCCACATGCAGCGAAACAGCCGCAAACTTTGGAACAAGCACACCGTCTTATCATATTTCTGATGGTTTTTTTTTTTTTTTTCTGACGATTTTCTCTACCAGTAATCTGGAAAATACTATGTTCGAAATCGGCTATAACAGACTTCTGATTTAGAAATTGCGTATTTTTTTAAGGGGCTTATTTTTCGAACTTTTCTGATGGGTAATTTAACAAAATCTGAGAAAATTATATGACGTTGTTTACAGAATCCTATTAAATTTGTAAAAATCACAAACATAATGAAAGTCTACTCCAGAAGTTGTACTTATTTCTAATAATTTACCATAATGTAATTTCATTCATAGAAAATAGAGACTTATTTGTTATCTGAATTACTCAAATTAATGTTAACTCCCATCCGAGCTATACCACAATTTAAGCATGATATCTTTTTGTAAGAAATACTGCGCATTTAACAAAAAGTTGTCATACACAAATCTAATCTCCTTTAAATAATTGAACAACATGAACTGCTTAAGTAGTTTATACAAAATTTTGTTAGTGATGTAATAACAATTTGATACTTAGAAATTAAGCAAAAATTGGACCTACCTCCACTTTCCAAATATGTGTAAACAGTATAAACTTAACTGCTCAGAGTTTAAAGTGTCGTAGAGGGAAACGTCATCAATTTTAGTTTTGCTTCATATGGTGGGAAATTTTGAAGAACTCGGCTCTATGCTACATTTGAATATTCTGGGAAGTTCTTTTAAGCCATTTATGATGTATTGATGTATACAGTTACTTATCAGCTTTAAGCATTACAAAATCATATGCCAACTTAACGGCCAAAGAATTTTCTCAATAATTCTTGTATTTAGTTTCACCACATGCAAAACTCACCTCATACTTTTCGGTTTGTGCTTATGCTTCGAAATTGCTTTGATTAGTGTTACAGGGTGCATTGAAGTTTGTTTTGCTAAAGCTTGGCTCACAAATTTATTTTTTGGATAGAAGTGAAAGCTTTGACATGCTAATATTGGCTTTAAAACATTTTGTTTGACTCAAATAAATTTTAACTGTTTTATGTTTTTAATACTTTTGTTTCGTTTAAAGAAATCTTTTTCTTTTGATTCAAATCTATAGTTTCTCCACGTTTTCCACTATATATTTAATTTTTTTGATACTTTATCATATCAGTATATTTTAACTACTTTCTACAACCATGATATTCCCTACTCCTTAAACAGTTAAGCAAACTTTTAAAAGCGCAATTTATCGATTTTTCTATCTCTTTCTTTTTTTTTGATAAAACCTACGCTTTACTATCGCCTACACAATTCTTATAGCAAAAATATGCGAAAGAAAGAAAAAAAATCGCAGTTGAAAAAATACTACTCATTACGACATAGAGCATTTCATTATATGGACAATGTCCTATTTTGCGACGCTTCGACTTCCTCGTCTACCAAACGGCTGTCTTGCTTTATAAGGCGTCGCCAGAGCAGCGCCAATTCCAATTGAAACGTCACATAAATATGGCAAGAAAAAGGCAACAAAAGTAGAGAAAAGTAATAAAAAAAAAATGGCAAGAATCAGTATCAAAAAGTAGAGCAAATATATGAATATGTAACAAATGAGCAAAAAAAAAAAAGTTAAACAAAAATTGTAGTCGTTTGCAGAAAAACCTCAAAATTTGTTACAAAATGACGTGTTTATTTATTTTAAGGATATGCGAAGCACACGCCAACTCATGTTAGTCCTGGCAGTGTTGACGTCCTTACAAAATAATTTGTAAGCATAGTGTTTATATTAACATTTCTACTTTGACAAAATAAAAAAACATGAAAAAAGTACGAAAAAATGGGAGTGAGTGCTAAATTATTCCATGTGTTGTATTATGTTGCGACAAAAGAGAAAATTATAATTAAAAAGGACACTCTGTTTGTGTTATTTGCATAATACATACATATGCAAGTCATTGCTTTAGGTAGTATAGTAGTATTTAGAAGCGTTAGAAGGTATTGATTTTCAAAATATCGTCCAAGGCAAATATGCACATTTTTTCACTCAACTACATAAATACTCTATTTCCAAAGGAACACTTGCTGTATAGAGCTTTTAATTTCACTTTGTCGACTAAAATTTAAGTGGAAAATTTGTAGCTTAGTGTATGGGTAAAATGGAAAAATTCGCCAAAGCAGCTTCGAGAAAAAATACACTTCATTGCTAGAACAAAGGACACTCGATGAGTGGTCGTTTATCGGTCATGCAAGTGTGCAAAATTTTTTTCCGATTTTCTTTTTTTTTCTTTTTGCATATTCGCCGAATCACAATTGCTATCAATTGTTGGAAAATTTCAAACGACTTAATGGGGTGAAAAAAAATTGAACAAAAACACGAAATCAAAATTTAAATTGAAAAATCACTTCGCAACATTTTAGCAAGGAAAGCATTTGGAGATAAAAGTGGTGTTAATTTGGTACTACGAGCAATCATTTATCGATTAGAGTGGAACGATCTGAAAAAGTTTAAAAACCTCCTTATTTAAAAATATCTGGAAAAATATGATCAAATTTCAAATATGAACCTGGAACTCAGTGATTTTGTTTGGTTCTTCCAGTTTTTTTGGATTTTATCAGGGGATTTTTAGTAAAAGTAGAAATATTTTGAAAATGTTTTAGATGCATCTTACTTACTTTTCTATTCAAAAATATATGCAAATACATAATCAAATATGATTCCTAAATTCAAGGATTTGGAATTTTTTCCCTTTATTTGGGATGACTTTGACTTATGTATTGAAAACTGAAGAGTATATAATATTAATCAATTTCATATGAGAATTGAAATTATTGTAATAAATATCTGTAAAATGTTTAATTGAAAATACAACAGTAAGCTGTCAATTCTAAAGGTATCCACTCTGGTGTTCAACCTGATTTCGTTCATCAGAAAAAAACCCAACGGCTCAATCTTCACATACAGTTCTGAGCTTCGGGCACTGCAATCGAGAGACATTAATCAAATTATGAGCTTTGAGATGGTGAGTCTGTTATCCGATATAACGAGGAACTAAAACAACTCATTTAAAATAGAACCCTTATTAGATGCATAAGATCTCAGAATTTCAAATGACTAGGTCATAAACTCAAAATGCCTAGAAAGAAAAGAAGGATGACCGTGAAAACGCTGTATAGAAGTGTTCAAGAAGATCTTAGAAAGAAGGGGGTATTACATTATAGAGACCTTGCCGTGGTACGATAGTAGTGAAGAGCAAACTAAGTTTTAGTCTTGAGTCTGGAGACTTGAGTCTTGAGTCTTGGGTCTTGAATCTTGAGTCTGGAGTCTGAAGTTTAGAGTCTTGAATCTTGAGTTTTGAGTCTTGAGTTTTGAGTCTTGAGTCTGGAGTCATGAGTCTTGGGTTTTGACACTGAATTCTTGAGTCTTGAGTTTTGAGTCTGGAGTATTGAGCCTTGAATCTTGAACCTTGAGTCTGGAGTCTTGAGTTTTGAGTCTGGAGTCTTGAGTGTTGAATCTTGAGTCTTCAGTCTGGAGTCTGGAGCCTTGAGTCTTGTGTTTTGAGTCTTGAATCTTGTATCTTGAGTCTGGAGCCTGGAGTCTGTAGTCTGGAGTCTTGGATCTTGAATCTTGTGTCTGGAGTCTGAAGTCTGGAGTCTTCAATCTTGAGTTTTGAGTCTTGAGTTTTGAGTCTTGAATCTGGAGTCATGAGTCTTGGGTTTTGACACTGAACTCTTGAGTCTTGAGTTTTCAGTCTTGAGTCTGGAGAATTGAGTCTTGAACCTTGAGTCTTGAGTCTGGTGTCTGGAGTCTTGAATCTTCAGTCTGGAGTCTGGAGCCTTGAGTCTGGCGCTTTGAGTCTTGAATCTTGAATTTTGAGTCTTGCGTTTTGAGTCTTGAGTCTGTTTCAAGCATAAAATCAAATCTCAGTTCAAAACTGCTTTGAAAAAATAAGGATTGGAAATATTGAATACTCAACAATCTTTAGAAATTTTTTTAAGATCAAGACTTAGTGCCCAAGATCAAGAACAAGACTCGGTATTAAAACCAAAACCCAGACTCAATGTCCAAGATCAAGACGGAGGCTACTTTGGTCTTGCTCTTTGTATGCTCATCACTAGAGCTGGGAGCAGATTGTTATTAAAGCAATAGTTCTCCAAGGACTGTAATGCTCAGAAGAAGAAGTGGCTACATGTTTGTTGTAGTCCTTTTTGCTGTTGCTGGCTTCTACAAATCCCTTGAATATTCATTTGTTATCGTTATATTGGCCAATTTAGAAGTACCTATAAATTTCATATCGTTTAAAAACCAGAAACATCAATAGCTCTCCTCTAAAAGCGCTCAAATTTAGTTTTCTCTTTTATTTAATTGAAAAGCATTTTCTAAAGCCACATAGTACCTTCTTTCTCTAGTGGTGTTCAAATTTAAATTTTTGAATCCCCCCGCCCCAAAACAATTTATTTCGCTTCAAAAAAGTGCTTTTCTGTCGCTTTCCCGCTCTCCTCTATTACCTGTATTGTATTTGTAAAATGTTTAAAACTTTTACGATCAATATTTCATAAGTAGCACTCAGTAAACATCCAGAGCAATTTTTTTGAATGTCCAACAATTCCACAACAAAAGCAAAAAAGAACTAAAATTTTACCGGAAATTTCGTATGAGCGTAAAATCATAACTTGAAGTTTCCGGTTTTCCTAAAGTTCTTTTGTACTAAAAAGTTCTGCATTGGCATGCCGTGAAAGCGATAGCTGGCGCAAAATAACAGAGATGAAGATAGTGAGAGTTTAACACACACACAACACAGTGCATAGGCGAAAAATAGGCGAAAAAGGAAAAGAATGAGTGAACGAGTGAAAAGGAAAATGCAACGCTGTGCTTTGTGTTGATGAAGACTGACATAAAATGTCAGCAACTTTTTTTATTTTTTACTTCACTTTTATATTTTAAGTCCTAACGTTGTTGACAACACTTTGTTGCTGTTGCTGTTATTACTGTCATGTTGCTGTTGGTAATGTTGCGGGTGGCCACTCTCTGTCGTTGTCGTTGTTGCTGCTATGCTATTCCAGTTGCCACTACTGATAGTAATAATAATTTAAAAAAAAATATATAACTTGACAAGCCTGACGATGCTCCAGATTGTGGAAAGTTTATTGTGTCGGTTTCCTTGTTGCATGCAATAATACCGACGACGACGACTTTCGAACGTATAAAGGAAGTTTTACTTGTAATTATTACTGTTGTTGTTGTTATTATTATACTAGTTTTATTAACCAACGTTGCTGTCATGGTTGCTGATGTTTTTGTTGTTGGTTTTGTAATTTCATTTCTGATTGTTGTCAATGTTGTTGAACTGTTTAGTTATGTCATCATACCTTAAAAAAATGCATTTTTCATTGTGAACTTTAATTAATTGAACTGAAATTGAATTCTCATCTATCATGCTACTTTTTTGGCTTATCAAACCAGATCATATTGCATTAAAGAAATCTCACACAAGTTTCGGGTTCCGGTTAAACGGCGGAAACTCTTCTCTTACCTTGACAGCCCATCGTGATTCTTGAAAGTGTTGTAATGTTGTGGTTGTTTTTGTTGCTGTTGTTGTTGTAGCGACTCGAACGTTAGAAAAACAATTATTCCTTTCATCTACTAGTTTGGGGGATAATAAAAATTCAAATCTGGTCGAACTTAGTCCGAGAGTCCCATAAAGTAGGCTACCTCTAATGGGAGGGACCAGAGGTCAGCCGTAGTGAAGTTGGCTGGACGAAAATGACAGTTAAACAAGTGAAGACTCTCGTGCGGACTAGACTGCATAATGGGCACCGATCCGCAATGCCCTAAGTGATTCGGGTCCTGTTATCCATCAAGATGATAGAGTAGACCAAACGAAGTTGTGCAAGTGTGCAGCTTGCCTCCCTCGAATGTGATTTTTCACTATGGTGAATGAATAGAAGGCGGCTATTGGGCACTTTATTATGTGCCAGTGAGTCAATAGCCGTACAGGCAAAATGCCGGTGCAGAGCATTGAAGGCCTCTCCAAAATAACTGCCTTATGACTCCGAAAGTCCACCCTAATACACATGTGCGGTGTTAGTTTACTGACAACCTTATAAGAGGGGTGTGCAGGATTGTGGCAGTCCAGTAAAAACTGCTGCGTAATTACGGTAATGTGTGGTTGTTTCATCATGCAGATGGCTTGGATCAGACATCAGGTTACAACCGGTAGCTGCATGTACGCAGAGCACTATTTTGCTTTGTTTGGAGTGCCGAGGAGCTGATGGGGCGACATAGTTTATTATGGATCGCCCGATCGCCTTGTCAGTTGTAATCAGGTTTTCCTTGACCTTCCCGGTTCTGGCAATGATTCTCAGAACACTGTTTCTCTTGCTCAATTTGGAGTAAAACTCACTTGCGTGCCTGGAAAATTCGTATAGATTATCCATCGTAACCCTGAGCGTATGATACCAAAATGATCTCAGGAGAGGGAGGTGGGATGGTGCTAAGATAGAAGTTAAAGAGCAGAAGCGATAATACACCTCCTTGTGGCACGCCCATTTTATGTTTTCGGGATTTAGATCTAGCGTTGTTTCTAAATTCCACGAAAGCCTGTCTACCATGTAAATAGGCTGCTAGAAACTTTTAGGTACTGACAGGGAGGGTTGTGTTTTGAAAATCCGGAAGGACAATGGCTAGATCGTAACTTTCGAAGGTCTTAGATAGATATAGAGCCAATGCACTCGTTCACTAATGCGGCCTTTTGCAGTAAAGCCTTCCTGCCTTTAAAGCAATGCAATGTTTGGCCTTTATGAATATGGGCATTAAGTCTGGTATCTATACCAAAACAGATATTGAAGTGTCGAATATGTATGTTTACATTCTTGAGCATAGGGCTAAATGTATGTTCTTCATTTAATGGGTTTTCTTGTGATTGCTTTTATCTCTCGGTTTTTGCAGTCTGACCATAGACATGGATTATGGTAGAAGTAATTGAACTGAAACAAAGTGCTAGAAGTCCTTCTGTGATCTGTGTACAGAAACTGTAGTAGTCTGGTTTGTCAAAATAACTGGGATCGGCCGTAGTCCTTACTTCCATAGAATTTTATTTTCATTTATTTCTTACTTTCTGCTACCACGGGTGATTAGTCCTGACAGGCTTTCAGTTTGGGTTGGCTCCTTTATAAAAGCATCGTGTTGGCTGTGGTGGTTGCCCAAAAAGCGGGTAGAGCTGTTAGAGCGCTTGATTCCAATTGGAACACTTTTCCGTTGGAACATTAGTTTTATACAAGGCTCGAATGCGGAGTTGCAAACTAGGGGTCTGCACAAGACTTCTTGTATGCGTTTTAAGACATTTCGTTTCAAGATACGTTATATTTTGTAACCGTTTTTTATTTATCAAATGCTCTAGTTCAGTGTCGTGTGTAAATGTCTTGACAGAACTAGAATTTGAAAGAAAATAAACAAATACTGTACTAATTTGTCTTATTTGATTTGTTTCAGTTATTTTAGTTGCATACTGTAGCAGTAGTGTACACTACTAAATGCTAATGGTGTGATAAGAGTAGTTTATCGCTCTCTTCTTGTGCCTCTTTTTTGTTTACTCTCTCTCTCTCTCTGTCGCAAAAATGTATGAAAGCTACTACAATTCTGCAAGTGTTACCATATCATAAATTTTATTGTGGTTTCTCTACTCGCACGTTTTACAGTGACCTGAAGTATTTGTTTTTATAAAATAGAGTTCACTGATGTATTTTTTAGAACCAAGTTTATTTTTCACACTGATAAAACAAGACAATGTAAATAGTGTCAAAATGAAATCAGTGTACACGATGATTTGAATCTTGAATTTTTTGGATCAAATGCATCAGTTCAGTGTAAAATGTGGGTGTAAAAAAAAGTACACTTTATTTCAAGATGTCTTGTGCAGACTCCTATTGCAAACAACCAGATGCCGTGACCCAAAGAACGACAGAAGGATTAGATAGCCTTCAACTCTCACCCGATGGAGCGATGATTAGCGCAGCCAGAGAGATCGTTGTACGGGTGGTATTTGTGGAAGGCCCAATTTGGATAATTTATTCGAGTGGAGTTTTTCTATTTAAGTGCTCAGCCGGTGACTATTTTTGACTAAGCCAGTGCCTAAGAAGCACACTGGATGAAGGCATACTGTCCAATATTTACGTTAAACTTTCGACTTCTTCCCGCTCCAACGACCTTTTCTATGTGGTTTTGGGTCTACCGCGTCCTCTACTGCGTTTTAAATTTCATGGATGGACTTTGCGGCAAGCTTCATAATATGATCTTAGGACCATACTTATGGTTCAATCGATCATCACTTATGTTGCATTTTAGGTGGAGTTCAGAGTTTGAAATTTTGCGAGGAGACCAAGCTTTTAGCACTTGTTGACGAATACTTTCAAGACCTATTGTACAATCGATCCGGACATAGTTGTCAACAATTTATTCCTTTCGAACGGAAGCGGGTTTATGCTCAATTTCCTGATTGATTATCTTTTTTACTTTCTTTCATCAATCGGCAAAATGCTCAATCCTTTTAGTTTTATGACGGATGGTGTCAACTCTGCTTTTTGTGAAAAGATAGGTTTGTTTGAAATCCTCAGAATACATGTCTTGGTTGCCATCTTAGTTGGTTATATTTAAGTTTGATATACTGAGCATCGAGGAAACCAATTTTTTGCCATTTCTTTGTAGGCTATGAATCATTAATGCGTTCATTTGGTTGCGTTTTGCCCGAGTTTATTATAACTTAATTGGAATTCAAAATTTTCCTACTTGTTGCTTAAAATTTAAGCAATTGAAAGAATCAACTAACATGGCTAACGAACTATTTTTCATTCTTCAATGTAACAAGAAGTACAATCATATTGATTTGGCAAAATAATAGTACTCGTAGCATCAGCAGCAAAACCAGGCAGCATTTTCTGCTTTTGTTGCTTCTCTTCACTTACAATGCCACATTGTGTTGCCCGACTGACTTTAGACTTGCACTAAAATACAGCAACATCCTCCTAGAGAATATACAAAACTTAAGAATTAGTAAATAGTAGTTGAGGTATCGTTAACAGATACCCTCAAGGTAGGCATTTTTCGTTTTAATCTTTTGTTGCTTTTTCAAAAAAAAAAATTCGCAACGTTCAAATGCCGATGTTGTTGACTTATAACAACACAATACAGCTAGCTAGCTAGCAACAACAACAAGTAGAGTTAAGCTTGCAGCAATAGCAAAAAAGCGGTTAAACTACCAGTGATGCCACTTGATAGTTTGTTGGATTATCATGGATACAATGCAGGAATTCACTTGACTATACGGGATGTATATGGAAGATTTAGAGTGCGGCAGTGTAATGAAAAGTGCAACCAACAGCAGACGAAAAAGTTGCTGATGATGACGATGATGATACTCTTGTTGTTGTTTTTGCCATTGCTAATAATGTAGCTAGCGATCAAGCGATGCTAAACAAAATGAAACAAAATAAAGCAAAAGAAAAAAACTATAGCATAAGCATAGGCGCTCTAACAATGCAAGCAGTATAAGGAAGTGAGCGTCGTCGCAACTCGTTCAAGTTGACCTATTTAACCCACAATGGTTGGTACGAGCATTTTAAAATGCCGTTGACGTTGAATGTTGCTCTTGCCTTTAATAAAATGTACAAGATATTAATTAATGCGGATTAAAAATACTTAGTAGTAGTAGTCGAAGAAAAGAAGTAGTTGCATGAATGCGTAGTAATGGCGAAAAATTGCAAGGCTTCAGCGCCAACACAATGGGAATAAATAGTTGAAGATGGTAAAATTTAATGCCACGCGGCATTGAGGCCGAACTAAAGAATTGGAGTGGAAAATGCGAAATTTAAAGAGTGGAAAATTTTGCTAGTGGAATAGGAACTCAAGTGATAAATTGAGACTTTTTTTGAATTCTGACTAAACTGTTAATTTACACTTTATTTCAGACTCATTATTAACATAGCTCAGATGTCTTTAATTTTTTTTAGGTAGAAGTGATCTTTGATATTAAAACTTTGAGCAGTGACAACTATTTAAGTGCAAAAATAACAAAATGTCACGGATTCTATGTGAAAATTAACCAGCTTTGAAAGCAATCATCACTGATCGCACTGAAACTTTTGGGGAAGAGTACTTTAATCGTTTTGACTGGACACATATAGTATTCTTATACTCGGCTCGAAAACAGTTTTTTTTTTTTGAGCCCTATGACAAAAACGTTGGAATTTTCGCCGTTGACTTCAAAATAATTCTGCGTTCAGAAAAATGGTTTTAATTTCAGTTTCTTTTTTCAGACTTCAATTAAAAAAATGTTCGTGACAAATTAACTACCAAATTAAAAAAAAATTGGACTAGGATTTTAAAAAAAAATATATAAGATTATGTTAATTAGACCTTTTTCGCACCAAAATTGCCACCAAAATCAAAAAATAAAATAAATTGAAAATATCAACTTTAAAGGTCCAGAACTTTTCGAAATCTTTTTAAGCCCTCTTAACCAAATACACTCTTCGAAAGCTCATACAATTTGCTAAATCTTTGCTTTTAAAAAGTTTTCTCTAAAACGCTGGGGTTACCCAAGAAAATTTTTTTCTAAAACAAGTCAGAAAACCGTTTTTATACCTTACACCTAGGGTATATTACCTTTCTTCTTCCGTATGTAGCGCAGAGAAGGAGGCGTGGCGGGTATAGAAAAGTATATATATTCTTGATCAGCATCACCTCCTGAGTCGATATAGCCATGTCCGTCTGTCTGGCTGGCTGGCTGGGATAGTAAGTATAAGCTTTGTATGAAAACTTGGCAAACTCGGACAAGAGGGCTTGGCAACTCCCATAAAAGTATAAATTTCAGCTCATATTTCTTTAGTAAGCCTAATTTATTTTATAAAGCTTTTAATTCTAAGAAAGAATTTGTAATCTAAAAGCACCGTTGGGATCCAGTTTCTGAGATATTGCCGTCAGAAGATACAGATATAGCTTTTAGAAAACATTTATAAGTTGGAAGCCTTAGGGTGGATATCATGCCAAAGCTGTTCTAATAAGTTATAAAATTGTCGCAAAAAAGATTTTTTAATTTGTCATACAGTATTTATTCCCTGTTAAATTATTTGAGAATAAATTCTTACTACAAATGTCAAAATATTCGCTCCGCAACCTTCATTCCATTGAATTTTACCCTTCTGGAAAAAAATTTTATTGCGATTACATGCTAAGAAGTTCGATAAAAATTCTCATGAATATTTTTGATGATAACGCACAATAAGATTTACTTGAATCGCCCAATTGTCAAAATTCGGTCACAAATATATTTAATAATTTTGGTACTTTTGGGACACTGAGTACTTTTTTTGCTATTTGGTACAAAATAGAAAAGCTAATTTATCATCCCTAGTACAATGACAAATATAAAACGAAACAAAACAAAAAACACGGACAGTGTATGCTTTTTGTTTTTCTCTTTTGCTTTATCCTCTTTTCAGCTCTGTGTGACTGCGTATTTTATCGTTGTCAATAAGGAAAAATTTGTATTTTATTTTGACAGGCTTAAGAGCAACATATTAAAATAATTTTAGGTTTTGTGCTCATCTATACAAAAATACCTTTCTTATGGTGTATAATTCAAAGTCGTACTCCATTTGTAACATAGTAAAAAAAGGAGGACAAATTTATTAATATATAGATTAGAACGTGCAGAACACGGCCGTCCAAAAAAATTACCACAATCAATCTATAAGAACCAAAGTTATAAGCATTTTTCTGTACGCACCCATTGGAAGATTTGAAGGGTCCACAGGTCACACAAGTTTCACACCAATTGGTGATGGTTGGCCTGGTAGTAAGTTCGTTTTCATGTAGAAGCTGTCATACACAATATTTTGAAAATGGTAGATTGTCTACATAAAACGCTATAGCGACGTCTTAAACAATTCTCTGTTTTTCCATAAAATAAATAAAATTTTACTTTTTATGAACTGACCTTAAATGACAATGGCAATATATTTCTAACAATGCGAATGACAATGGCAATAACAACACCAACAGTAACAACAACACAATAACAATAAAGAACTTTAAAGTCAAACGCAAAGTGTTGTGTTGACATTTGCGCAAGTAACAACAAAAGCGGGGGGAAGGGGTCAGTAAGAAAAATAATGTCAACTATGAATTGCCAACATGACTTGGATAAAAAAATGGAGATTGGGGTGCCAACATACGAAAACGCAAAAAAATTGTGCAACAGCAATAAAAAAAAAAAGAGATGATGAGCAACTTTTGTGACAAAAAGAAAAAAACGCAACCCGTCATTGTGCATAAAAGACAAATGTTAAAATGTCAACAGATGACAAAATGCAACTGACTTCATGCCATTTTCAAAATAGAGAAAAAAAAATAAGGAACCCAAATGCAATTGTTTGGAAAAAACTTCAAGAAAACAAGAAAAACTTGTAAAGTGCAGACACTGGCAAGTGACGAGCCTCGTATATAATCCGCGTATGTTAGGGTAGCCCTGAAATAGTTTACATTAAATTATCTTTACACGAGTGAGCGGTTGAAAATTTTGATACATAGTAACTTTTGATCTAAATGAAAAAGAAACTTGTTGATCTCTAAATTCTTCAGGAATCGGAATTTGAACACTTATTTAACGGGAAAATCATGCAAAATCTCTTAATCATATTCTGTCAGGTCTTTAATCTCGGGAACCGTAAGCATTAGACGTATACGATTTTGTCAGATGTCATTAAGTGAAAAAACCTACTTGAAAAATAAAAATACATATCATATGATTGTTATCTTTAGAACCCTTTTTTCAATTATTTTGATATCTTTTTTTTTTCTCTAAATTTTCCTAAACTCAAATAGCAAGAAAACTTGACTTTTGCGTTATGAGGGGCCTTAAACCTTCCATCAAAAACTTAATGGTTTATATTTCCCCTTTTAGATGGGACAATATGACAAATAACACTAAGAAACTTATTTCTTCATATAATTTTATTATATATGTAGATATGCCTTTCAAAGCTTACTGACATCAATTTCGTTCAGAACTTCATCCCTGACTTGAACTGGTATTCTATATAGTTTCGCACACCATGTGGCTCTAAATGAAGCCGGTTTAAATATGACTAGATAAGTAATTTAGAAGTGGGTAAGGAAAAACACTATATAATAAGTCTAATGTATATATTTGCAGACTAATTTAAGAATTTATAGTTTAAACTATCATATTATATAAAGTATTGACAATTTTGACTAACATTTGTTTTTCTTTCTTATTTTTCAGGTATGTACTTAGAACTCAAATCTTCAATGCAAGTAACATTAACGAGCTATAGAAATTTCAAAATTTGACTTATTGGCAGGTATATTTTACTTCAAATCATATTTTTAAAGCCTTCTAGCTCGTTAACCAGACTTTATACTGCAAAAATATTTAGTAACTGGATCGGGGACATTTATAGGTATAACATAATCAAATATCACTAAAATCGGATATAACAAAATTTTTAACCTTCAAGTGGAAAAACCCAATTTATATAATTTAAAAGAAAAATTGCATGGACTCATTTTGATTTGTTATTCAGGAGAAAATTCTCTATCGATTGGTATAGGTCTCGGAATTAGTGCAAGCAACACATCTAATTTGAATGGTCTATAAGTCAAAATAATGTTACCAGCGTAGGAAATGTTGAAAAATTCGAAAAGTGTCTGAAAATTTTTGGAAACATGTTTATAATTCGAAATATGTTGAAGGAGTCGCAAAATATTGTTAAAGTCGAAACATATCACAGAAATGGAAGAATATAGAAAATATCAGAAAATGTTGCCCAACTGTAGGGTTCCTAAACCCGGGAGTTATGGCGCCTTTTTTTTTTTTTAACTGCTATAAAACCAAAATTAAAAGACAATTGTAAAGAAACTAAACTTAAACTAATTTAAAACAAAAAAAGTACTTCAACTTAATTTAAAATCATTGCAAATATGTTTTTTTTTTTTTTTTCATTTTAAACAAATGCTATGAAGTGCTAAATCACCATCAAAATATGGCTATGGGTGATATGATTTTGCACCATAGTTTGCTTTAAAGTTTTCATTGCCAGAATTGTTGCATGTTTTCGTATCAGATGTACATGTTTCATGTGACCACAAACAGCACATTACACATTGGAATTAATCATCTGGCTTAGTGGTTTGTGCATAGTGTTCCCACACCAAAGATATTAAATTCATCTTGAAGTAAAATATTTTCTTCACCTTTATCGGAAGAAGCATAACCAGTAACCAGCTAACGTTTATTACACCTCTTCTTTGGAACCACCACAGTTACATTGCATTGGTTTTTTTTTTCTGCTGAACCAAATAATAAGAGTTCCTGATGTTTATTTTCTTTTATTTAGCTTAGAGTTTTTCAAAGTCATTGGTACAGGCGAGATTTCACTAAACAACATTTTTGCGGTGTGTCACTTGTGTTCAAATTTTTGACAAATGTTTCTAAAATATTAGAGTAAACCTCAAATTAATCAGTTCAAAATGAATTGAAGGTTCTACCTGACTAAAATTCTGCGATTCTAGAGTTCAGTGCTTCATGTTTGTAATCCCAAATATCTTACAACATGTAAAGTCAGAAATGCTACCAGAACCATATCACTCGCAGTTATGATGTGCCATCTCTCCCTTTTGATATATACCGAGTAAAACTGCCACGACGCGAATAAACATGTTCACTCTCGCTCGTACTCATCCGAAAACAAAATTTCATTCAATTCTGCTTGTTTTGATGTATGAACCATAAAGCTGTATCAAATATTCACCGCTCTGCTGCTTCTTGAAATATTTTCAAAACAAAACTTAGTCTTTTGCATTCGTAAAATTTTTTTAAAATTCTCACATAAGTACAAGTAATTATTGCAACTAAAGCTTAACGAACTACTCACCACGAAGTCTCTTGCGCAGCTGAAATAAACTGTGTCCATATTTGAATACCCTGAAAACTGAAAGTCTTGAAATTGAAAGGGGTGCCGAATCACCTGGGGGTGCCACATCTCCCGGGTTTACTCTAAATAAAGTGAAAAAATCATAAAAAGTATTTCGAAAAATATTGATAGTCAAAAATGATCGAAAAAATTCAAAAAATGCTGAACATCGCGAATAGTGTTGATATAGTCGAAAAATATACTATAGATATGGTAGAAAATATTGTTAAATTCAAAAAAAAAAAAATGGAAATTTGAAGAATATTATAAAAATCGTATAGATCGTCAAAATCAGCAGAAGTGGAAAAATATTGAAAAAGTCAAAAATGTCGGGAAAAAATGTTGTCAAAGTTGGAAAATATTAAAAAATTCAAAAATATTTATGCTGCTTAAATTGTCCAAAAATGTTTATAATGCCATAAAATCTTGATAGAGTCGAAAAAGCAAAGAGCATTAATTTCAGTCCAAAATTATCAATAGACTCGATACCGAATATTGATAACGACTAAAAATTCAAAAAATATTCTAAGAATCAAAAAGCTCGAAAAAGTTTGAATTACACAGCTGTGTATATACCCATCTGAAAAAAAACGACTGTGAGCTTAGTTATTGCGAGTTAAAAGTAGTATGTTTTATTCAAAATTTAGGGGCAAAAAGGGTGCTTAAAGCCGATTTCTGCCCAAGAAGAAGTTGTTTTGATTCATTTTTTCACCTTATCTCACTCAAGCAAACTTACTGAACAAATCCTCATCAAAAGATTTCACTGCCAGTATTTCGAGGTCGATTTAATATTAATAGTTTAAACATATAAAGAAAAAAGGTGCTTAAGCTCGGCTTATTCGCAATAAGGAATTATTCCGTTTTTATTTTCTCATTTTCGGACTCTGAGCAAATAATCGAACAAAACCTCATCAAAAAAATTTCACTTCCAAGACTTCGAGGTCACTATAATATTAGTAATTCAAACTTGCCTCGTAAAAAGGACTTAAACTCAGTTTAATTGCAAGAAAGACGAGTCGGGATTTTCGTTTTCACAGTTACCAACTCAAGAGAGGTAAACGAACAAAACCTCATCAAAAAATCTTCAGTGACTCCAAGTCGAGGTTGTCCCTATCTTCACGGGAGTGTGCACAGGTTTACAAAAAAAAATGTCATGGCGTTTTGATCAGATTATGTGTTTCCTAAGGACTTTGACGTCCAGAATCCGAATCCGGGGTCCGTTTTTTCCAGAACGTCTGAGAAAAAAGATTTCAAGGTCATATGGAGGTCAAAATGGGGTTCATGTGTCGTTTAGTGATAAATTCGCTAAAATTCTGAAACTAATATTTTATCATTGATTTTTTAGTCCTTAAAAAGAATATGTGATCAAAAAGGGTATCTCGGACCTACTTTCGGAGATATAGCCGTCGGAAGATCCGGATATATCTTCTATGAAAACCGCTATAAGTTGGGAACCCCTGGATGGATTTAAAAAATATTGGTGTCATATGAAAGGTATTTTTACAACCTATAAAATTAAATTCATAGTTTTGGAGATATGACCTTTTTTGAAATTATGAGAAATTTTTCAATTACAACAACAAATACATCAACAACATCAGTAACAACAACAACAACAACAAAATACCTTTCATATGACATCAATATTTTCCAAATCCATCCAGTGGTTCCCAACTTATAGCGGTTTTCATAGAAGATATATCCGGATTTTCCGATGGCTATATCTCCGAAACGAGGTCCGAAAGACCGTTTTTAATCACATATTCTTTTTAAGAACTAAGAATTCAATGATAAAATATTAGTTTCAGAATTTTAGCGAATTTATCACTAAAAGACACATGAAAATTTTGACCTCCATATGACCTTGAAATCTTTTTTCTCAGACTTTCTAGAAAAAAACGGACCCCGGATTCGGATTTTGGACGTCAAAGTCCTTAGGAAACACATAGTCTGATCAAAACGCCATGACATTTTTTTTTGTAAACCTGTGTTATTAATAAAATTAAAAAAAATTTAAAGAGCCAAAAAATGTTGAGGGAGTCGAAAAATGGTTGTAAAGTTGAATAATTTTGAAATAGGCAAAAAATGTTGATAAAGTGAAAAAATATTGAAAACTTTACAAATACCTCTTCCGAAATAAGTAGAACTGACTTTAATAAGACTTGTCAACATGTTAGAATACTTGGTGGCGAGAAGGCATCATCTGTGTACTCGAGATCTTTCAGACAACCTTTAAAAGTCTATTGATTGCAATGAATTGTGGAGTAAAGATCTCTGCTTAGATCATTATCTAGCACTATCACAAACAGGATTAGTAACAGCAAACGCCTATAGCCTGACATTAGTGATGAGCAAACCAAGACCATAACAGTCTTGGTCTTGGTCTTGATCTGGGAGATTGAGTCTTGGTCTTCGACTTGTTTTTGATATTGAGTCTTGGTCTTAATCTTGTTCATTAAGTCTTGGTCTTTGTCTTGGTTTTGAGAAAATTTCTAGAGATAATTGAGTATTCAAAATTTGAAAACCTTACTTTTCCAAAGCAGTTGGGTTTTTAAGATGCCAAATTTCAAATTGAGGGATAATTTTATCCTTAAAACTGGGGTAAAACACCTTTTAACCATAATTTACCAAGACTGAAAGGTAGCCTTGGTCTTGACGATTATCGTGACTAAGGCAAAGACCCAGAACATAGCAGGCTTGGTCTTGGTTTTTCAAAGATATCACCGTCTTGGTCTTGATCTCGAAAAATTACAAAGACCAAAAACAGGGCTCAAGACCAAGACTAATTTTGCTCATCACTACATGGACTCACAAAAATTTGAATGTCAGCCTCTTAATTTCAGGCAATCCTGTTGAGCCTTATTGAGGTGTAATAATCTTGGGTGAAGCACAACCTTCAGTCGATGCTATCAAAAATGGTAGTGTAGTCGCTGAAGTTTAAGTGTAGCAAAGCCTCTTTAGCTTATTCCTTGCTTATGCAAAGGGTCTGTTGAGGCTCAGACTTCCCGCTGACTATGGTGAATAAAATTTTGTTCAAAATCATTTAACCTAGTCATCTTTTTTTGAATTTCGAGCAAAATTTTTATGAGCCAGTCTTCGGGTCAATTTTTTTCTAAATTTAAGTAGGATACAGCATTTAAAATTTAAAGACATAAGAAAATTTTGAGTCACCCTAATGTTTATGCAACATTGCTGGCATTATTGCTCATTTATATAAATTCAAAGTTTTGCGTTAGCGCGTTCTAACTTAAATTATAAAATCATATAAATAGTAAAAGGAAAAACAACAAAATGTCAGAGATGAGCATTCATGGCATTTATGGCAAGTACACCATTACAACAGAGCAATGGCGATGGCGACATTTGTTGTTATGCCCCTGCGGCTCTAATATCTCCCTTCAATGCAACAAAACATGTTGCCTGCTAATGCTGACAATGAGACCAAAAATCAACCGCTGCGCAGCGTAGATGCTTCTTCAAGTGAACAAGCAACCTATCGCATGCGATAATAACTATCAAATGTTTGTGTCGTCTCCACAACGCATACATATAATACATAGCAGACATGCAACATTCAACTTAAAAGGGCATTTTCTTCATTAGTTGTATTGGAATTTATTGCAAGAACTGCAGCTGTTAAGAGCGAAGCTTATAGAATGGGGGAGGGGAGGGTTGGGGAAAATTGCTTTAAGCATGTAACACATTTTATGTCGCTGCGCTAACCACATGACATCTTTTGCTCATGCTCATGCTATTGCTGCTGCATAGCATCTTCAAGTTCTTGTCTTCTTGTCCTTATGTTGCTGGCTGGCTGAGGTTGCTATTGCAATGTTGACAACATTTTTACAATTTTTAAAATTGGTTTTTTTCTTTTTTACTTCGTGTTTTATTTTGCGCTTCATTGAGGAGTGGGCATTAAAATGTCATGAGATTGTGGTAGATACTGCAGCCAGATGAAAAATGTATTAAAGAATTTCAAAGTACAACAATTTACATGGGAAAATTACGCCCGTTTTTATTATGGAAATAAATCAACACTTTAGGAAATACTAAATCATACCGTATAGTATTTATTTTGGTTGAAGTGAATTATTTTGTAGGTCAATATCTTAGCCCAATTTCAAAAAGCCACATGGCGAAGTGGAAAAATGCTGACATACTTCTTTCATGCGAAAATTCTAGCTAGAGTTGAATATGTAAAGGGCTTATGAAATGTTTCAAAATAGCTGTTAAAAACTTTCGTGAACGTTGTCTTTAAAAAATTGACGTCTGATCCAAAAGAAAATTGGCAGATATTGTTGACCGAAATAAGTCTGTTTGGGAAATGAATATTGCCGTCATAACTTTGCATTAACTTGTGCATACTGTGTATTCCCATTGCTATGCTAAAAGCCATCTCGAAATTTGTATACAACCCAAGATAAATTTAACGGACTTTTCATATGCAAGTGAAAAAGCTTGAAGCTTACCACCATTAACTAAAAACAATGCTGGCTAGCTCATACGTAACTTCTCATATGGACTTTTTTAGAACTTTCGCTCTTTCCTGCATAAAGTTTGAAGAGCGATTACTTGTTTGAAAGCTTTCTGAGCCCAGAAGCTTCCATATTTTCCCTCTTTGTTGAGCACAAACCCAAATAAGTCTTATCAGACATACAACTTATGTCCACTGTCAGTGATTTGAGGAAATCATATATTTAAAGTTCTTTCCTGTGACAAAACTTTGTTGAATTTTGAAAAAAATTAAAGAGTTTTCAAGTTAAATCAACAGTTGGGGAAGTCTCAGAAAATTTTCTTGGTAAACTATCCTCTCTCTAGGATGTCATTTGATTTAATAGCATGCGAGCAAAAATTACATGACAGAAACTGAGGAAAAATGTGAATACGAAAGAAAAGGGTCGGAAATAAAATTTGGAAACTGTCAAGGTCGTCCCCGACAAAGTCGATATAAAAAGGTTGAAAAATTTATTAAACAATTACGGGTGTCCCCCTTTTGCAAGTTTTGGTCTATTTAAAAAAAAAAGTTCTATTGGTCTCATCGATATGAAAAGTTTGAAGAAAAATTTTGGAAACTGTCAAAGGTGTACACGACTCTCCTTAGGACTTTTGGTCCCATTTTTCAAACAAAGTTTCCCGACAAGAAATTAGTTCAGGAATTACGGATTAGGATCAGATCTGGTTCAGGTATTCCTTAATACGGCCATCTGATCAGTTCCTCATCAGGATCTGATACCAAAAATCTTAATATGGTTCAAGTGCGTTGTTTAAATCAGTATCGCATTAAATTTGCAGAACTAAATAAATATTCCATATCAAAATGACTACAGAAAGTTTTCTCAAACACATTTTAGGTGGTTATCATGTTTATATCATAAAAAATGCTATAAAATGTTTTAGGAAAGCGTTTTGTGGCCGGTCGAAATTAAAATTAATTTATTTACATGGATATGATCCGATCCTCAATAATAAATATATTACTTTTCTGATGAGGACCTGAAATATTCTGATCCATTCCTGAAAACTTTATGGGATCCGGATCAGGTCCATCTCATATGAGGTGTGACGTTCCTGATCATTCTTCAGGCAAGCCTGATCCGAGTCGGATCTCAACCTGATTTTTTTTCTAGTCGAGTTATTGCACCAATCGATAGGGAAAAGTTGAAAAAATAATGCTTCCCTATCAATTGGTGCAGTATAATTTTTTCCAAAGTGACTCCTAAACGGGACACCTCTGACAGTCTCCAAAATGCTTTTTGTGCCTTCCTTATTAATTGGTGCAGTATAATTTTATTGAAAAGTTCGCCTAAACGGTGTCGTGAATACCCCTGTCAGTTTCCAAAATTTTTCTTCGGCCTTTCCTCATCAGTTGGTGCAGAACATTTTTTTTTTTAAGTGGACCTAAAACTCCTATATTGGGTCGGGGATCCCTGACACTTTTCAAAATTTTTCTTCGGCCTTTGCTCATCAATTGGAACAATACAATTTTTTTCAGAGCGAAGATCTAAACTCATTTGAAAGGTCGGGGACACCCCTGATATACCACAATATTTGGTGCAGTAAATTTCTTTAGAAAAATGGTTCCAAAACCCCTGAGGTACATTTCTGACAAGTTCCAAAATTTTTCTTCAATAATTCCCTATCAATTCGTGCAATTAATTTTTTTCATAAAACTGGGCCTAAAGCTTATACATTATAAGGGGTCGGAGATGTTAAATAAGTTTTTGTCAAACCCCGTCACATATTACACCATTGGTGCAAAATTCCATATCCTAAACATATATAAAAATTAAAGTTT
This sequence comes from Calliopum simillimum, assembly GCA_951812925.1. NCBI lineage: Eukaryota > Metazoa > Arthropoda > Insecta > Diptera > Lauxaniidae > Calliopum > Calliopum simillimum. Next base: position 89,638,635 of record OX638372.1, read on the forward strand.
GATTGTTTGTTATACTCGAAAACCACTCGACCGATTACGTTGAAATTTTCAGAGTAAATTAATATAGATAAGGGGAATGTTTATAAGTTAGAGAAATGGGCAGTGCCACTCCTGTAAAAAACAAAATTTCACATATCTCAGAAACTGTTTTATGCCTAGAAATGATATTTGGCACATATGTAAATGACACTTAGCCAAATAATAGACATAAGTAAAATGGGCGGTACCACGCCCATAAAAACAAAATTTGACATATCTCAGAAACTGTTCGCCGCATCGGGTTAAACTTTGACACATATGTAAAGGGCACTAACGCAAATAATATGCATTAAAAAAATGGGCCGTGTCATCCACCTCTCGGGATGATCGTTTGTAACAAAAAAGCTGAGGCAACGCTCGCCGGGCGATAGCTTGTGTTACATAAATTCAAAAATTAAATAACAAAACCAGAGCTTTCGTCATAAACTACGTTGAAACATTAATGGAGATAAACGTAGCAAAATATCAAATGTGGTGTGAATGCGCTCATACTGTCGATACGCTTTAGCAGCACTACTACTTTTCATGGGGAATACTGAGAGTGGTTGATAGGAGTGCAAAACTTGCAGAGACGGAAATAATAAAAACAAAGCAACAAGTATGCAGATATTCTCGTAAGCTATAATACAAGCATACCATATAAGACAATGCGAAGATATTGCTCCGGTACAAACACATCGTCATTATGAGAAGCATTTGCATAAGTCACGCACGGGAAAAATCAGGAACTCAGTGCAGCTAAATAGTTCAAGTACGCACACAACACCACATTCACACACCACCACATCCACACTCCACTGGACCACTGACATTTATTTATGTGTATAAGGGTCAGTTCTCTGTATTCATTTTTCTTTGCCATATTCAAGAGGAAACGATATGAATTTAAATTGCTTACTCCTTTCTTGATTAAACTTTTAACAAAAATAAATTAAAAATAATCTTCGTTTTAGCGCAATGTTTTGTTAATTAAAATAAGCAAATTATTGCGCTTTGAGAAACATACATTTTTTCTCAATTACGACTAATGTTCTTATACCTTTATCTATTTACGAACTTTATGTCTTATAGTTTAATGTACCGACAAAGTGCTTGTGGCTAAAAATTTTTTCCTTTTTAAAATTCTTTGACTTTCTTCAATTGACATCAATTTCTCGAAACAATTTTTTCATTTTGCCTTTTCTTCTTAGAATTTTAATGACCATAATTAAGAACCATAGTTGGTTGCGGTGCTGTTGCTGCTCTCTAACTTGTACTGCAGTCATCAATGGTCATCATTAAATTGTTGACAATCTATCAAACAAAATGTATAGAATTTCTGCTGCAGTACTTGTTGTAGTCAACGTTTACAACTCAGGAAGTTGCAAAAAAATAAAAAATAAAAAGAAACTAATGAGGTTGTATTTTAAGTAGACAAGCTGACAAATGTTGCCTACTTAAAGAGTTTTCATTACAATTTTTTTTATATATTGACATACTTTTTTTCGAACAAAATTTTAGCTTTATTTATTAGTCAAGCGAGTGGCATGCGATAAATAAATATTTATTTTTAAATTGGTTTTTAAAAAGACAAATTACCAAATATTTATTAATCAAAATGCTTTGATAACGTGGTTAATAATGGCTGCATTAAAAAAGCTTGCTACAGAAATTACCTACTTAGTATACTAAGTGAGACAAAAATGTCTCAATTTTTAAATTTTCTTGAAAATTTAAGCTTTTACACCGTAATTTTTCAGTAAATTATTAGAAAGTAGAGAAATTAAATTAAATTTTTTATGAAACACTTTTAACTTATTGTATGAGCATTCTAAGAGAGTAATTGGTTTATAGGGTTAAAAAGGATCACGCAAAATCCTGTACCCTTAAATTAGATATTTTAAATTTTTCCTATTTTTTGAATTTGGCGGCCATTTTGGTATAAAAAGGTCCTGTAAGCATACTGTTTTATAATTTTTTTTGGATATCTGGTTGAATTTCCTTTGATTCGGTAGAACATTTCATACCAGTTTTTTAATTTGAGGATAGAAAAAAAAATATTTTTCAGGAACCATCCGCTTGAAGGCTCCGCTAGATAAAAAGCAGCGCATCACATGCGTGTTTTTTTCTGATCTCAAATCAAACAAGTAAGGGTGTAACTTCTGGCCTGGCCAAAAACTCCTTCAGTATACACGGAGAACAATACGTATAATAATTTTTACTATATTGGCTAGTCGAAAAATTAAAGTAATCAACACTAAATTTCAAATATAAATTACCTTACGTATGAACTATTTGATGAGTCCGTTAAGTCATATTTACAAATAAAATGTAGTTAAATAATAAAGAAATATTTACTTCAAATTTCGTACATTTGACTATATGTAATGTAATTTGCACTTTCAGAAAAAAAATGTGTGGTCATTTTGAATTTATGATTCTAGTCAAAATAACTTCAATTTTTTTCACGCACAAAAATGAGTATCATAATTTTCACCTTACGCGAGTAAGGTAAGTACCACCAAAATATAGAGTCATTTTGACTTTTATAATTTTAGTAACAATTTATATTTTTGGACAGACATTTTCTTCATATACAAATTTTTTTGCTTCTACATCATATGCGGAAGCAGCCCAGTAGATATGTATCTGACTACCATTCGGAAGGGCCAAGGTTCGTATCCCGGTGCCGGTCAGTTAATTTTTTTTTTTTTTTGTTTTTTTTTTTTTTTTTTGTTCAAAATGCAGTAAGGTAAATATCACGCCAATTTTTTCATTAAAATTACTAGACTGTGAGGTCATTCGAACAATCTGAATTGACTAAAACAGTAAGGTGAATCTTACTTCGGTGTTAAGTTGTCACTATTCTGACTTGAAAATCTGGTAAAATTTATGAGAAATAAAGTAGCAGGTACTATTTTTTTTCTCCTTGTAGCATTTTGAATCTTTTCCTTAAATGGGAGGTGCCACGCCCTCTTGTTCAATTTAACGCAGTTTTTGCTCAAAGCTTGCTTTTATAGTTCCTGGTTTCTGAGAAAAATTTAGTTTGATTACCTCAAAAAACGTTTTCAGTAAAGCGTTTTGAAGCTTTTGCTTATATGGGAGGTGCCACGCCCTCTTGTCCGAATTCGGCCAGTTTTTTTTTTTTCAAAGCTAGCGCTTACAATTCGTAGTATTTATGTATTTCGATTGCATTGTCTTGAAAAAATACTCTTAGAGTTGCATTTTGAATATATCTTTTGTATGGGCGGTAGGCGTGTCCGTTTTCGCTCATTTTCAAACCCACGTGCTGTCTTTGACAATGGAGGCAGTGTATCAAATTTCATTGAATTATCTTGCTCAGTTTTCCCAGAAAAAGTATTTCCACGCACACCCAGCTACCCAGCCAGCTATATCGACTCAGAAGATGACGCTGATCAAGAATATATATACTCATCTATATCTGCCACTCCTCCTTTTCTGCGTTACAAACGGAAGGACAAAGTGAATATACCCTGGGTGTAAGGTATACAAATTGGTATTACAAGTGTACGAGGATTCCTAAAAAAATTATAAAAGGGTATGCTAAAATGACCGCAAAAATCAAAAAATTCGAAAAAAATTTAAAACATAATCTTTAAAGGTCCAGAACTTTCCAAAATTCTTTGAAACCCTTTAAACCAAATGCACTCTTATATAGTTAACTAAAAGATTCTTATAAAAAAGCTTTCCCGAAACGGTTGGGTGACCCAAGAAATTTTTTTTTGTAAAACAAGTCAGAAAATCGGTTTTATCCCTAAAACGCCTCAGGGTTACATTTTAGACCCCCCTCCCAGGTGCAGCTTTTTTTTAATATAGGCTTCCGCTTTCACTTCCCAGAAGCTTCGTAATCGATTACATTCTATACATAGACAGTCTCTAATTTGACAGATCTATAACTTTAAAAGAACTCTAATTTCTCATTAAATACTTTATAAAATGACAGTTACTTTTCTTCTTTTTGATGAGAATTATAGTTAAAGATTAAAATGGTGCCACTCAAATTCAATAGAAATACCCACACATCTGTAAGCACAAGCCTTTCCGGCACACACATGTTCCTGTACGCCACAAAATATGCAAAACTATTTGTATTTTTCACGCCTGTCTTCAGTGTAAACAAATTCCCACACTAACACGTGACCTTAAATTTGAAATTTTATTGCCACAACTTCCGTCACTCCCCACACTACATTACCATCGAAAAAAACAAAATACCTACTACACCCCTTTTTTTCACACTTCATTCAAGACGCCACGAATACCAACAACACGTAGCAGCAACATCTGTGTGGCATGTCAAGTTAAAGGCTTTGGAACCAGAGAAAAAAAAAAAGAACAAATTGCGAACATCTACTTTAACAACAACAATGACGACCATAACCTCAACAATTGCAACAACAACCACAACAGCAAAAAGAGAAAAAACGCTCCATTTACGCCAACGGCATAGTTAAAGCCACCGCCTTAAGTAGGCGTTAAATTAGCAGACGTCCTGTTTGTAAAATGAAAATGAAAAATAAATAAAATGGAAATACTCAAAATGTTGACAAAAAAAGCCATACGGCACACAAACGAAAAAATCGTTTTGGCAGCACTGGAATTCCATTAAAATTTACAGGCGACTGTGTGCTGCCAACAGTCGTTGACTAATTTTGGCAAGCATTTGCTTGCTTGCTGCTGTTGCTGTTCCTGCTTCCCTACTCCACCTACTTCTCGGTGTCTTTAAGTAGGCGTCTTATTGTAAGTCTCAGAGACATTGAAATTGCTCACATTTTATATAGCGAAATTTTTTTTTCATGCGCTTTTATTGTTATGATTAAATTTATGCTGCGCTAAAATGATTTATGGCAGCACTTAAAGCAGCAAAGCAGTTTGTAAGCATGCTGCGAAAAAAAGGGATTTATTTGTTCGCATTGCGTAGGAAGTATTGTACTCCTTTTTTTTGGAAAGCATAAATAAATTTGCTTTAAATGCTTTCAATGTCATGTGAAAATTTCATTTATCAAATGATTTAAGTGCTCCTTTTTTTCCTTTTTTTAATATCTACTACTTTTTTTAGTACTCATTTTCATAGTAGCTGTTTAGCATTAAAAATAAAGTACTTTCAATTTTTTATCATTCTCAGCTTTGACATGCTCTGCCATTAATTTAATTAAAATCTTTTGCTGCACAAAAAAAAAACTATTACATTGACATCATCATGTGCCATGGCAACACTGTTATTAGTAGTGTCTAATTAATTGTTGAAATTTACGAAATTTGTTCCTCTTTTAGCTAACTTTACTGCGCTCTGCTTTACGTAAAACTAAAAACTTTTGGAAAACACCACTTTTATGCAGCAGCACAAAGCGAGTGAGTTTTAGCAATGGCTGTAAATTATTTTTTTTAAACTTTTAGGAAAAGTATAAAGAACTTACGCTTAAACTGAATGGGTGATTTTATGCTTCGTCAATTGATATAAAAACTAGTAAGGGTGGTATCTTTGGCCTGGCCAAAAACTAAATACCGTACACTGCATTTCAAGTATATTATTAGTGTTCTGAGTGTTTGAGTAAAATTCGGTTAGGTTTTCTTAAAAAATCTTTCAGTATAGCATTTTGTAACTTTCGCTTATGTGGGAGGTGCCACGCCCTCTTATCCTACTTCGCCTACTTTAAGCTCAGAGTTTACAATTAATGTTCTTCGTTTTTGAGTGAAATTTGGTTGGATTATCTCAAAAAACACTTTCATTATAACATTTTGAAACTTTTGTTTATATGGAAGGTGCCACGCCCTCTAGTTTGAATTCGCCTAGTTGATGCTCAGAGCTTATACTTACTTTCTCTAGTATTTATGTGTATTTTACTTCTGTTATTGCAAATAATGCTCTTATTATTGCATTTTGAATATATTTTTTGTATGGGCGGTAGGCGTGGCCGTGGACCGATTTTGCTCATTTTCAATCCCCCGAGCTAACTTTTGCGACGGAGGCTGTGCACCAAATTTCATTGAATTATCTTGCTTAGTTTTCCCATAAAATGTATTTCCACACACACTCAGCCAGCCAGCCAGCCACCCAGCCAGCCAGACAGACGGACATGGCTATATCGACTCAGGAAGTTATGCTGATCAAGAATATATATACTTTTCCATACCTGCCACGCCTCCTTCTCTGCGTTACAAACGGAAGGACGAAGTGAATATACCTTGGGTGTAGGGTATAATTAAAAGAGATATGAGCAAAACCTTAGTTTTGTTTGAATAGTTTGCATATGTACTGCAGTTTGGCTTTAATTAAAAATTATCCCAGCCCTCGTTTTATGCAACACTTGAATAACACTTCAAATTGGATTTAAGTCTGCCTCTCACTGTGCTATTATAAGTACTAGAATCGCCCATTGGTCAAAACTTGACCACGAATGTATTGTATTAAATAATTTTGGTACTTTTTGGACAGTTTATGTAAGTACTTTTTTTGCATTTTGGTACAAAATAGAATAGCTCATTTATCATTCCGCGTACAAAGACAAATGTGAAATGAAAAGAAAACTAAAAAGTCAGTGTAAGTCAGCTTTTTGTCTTTCTCTTTGTGCTGTATCCTCTTTTCAGCTCTGTGTGCCCGCGTATTTTGTCATTGTTAATATTGAAAGCTTTCACTTAATTTTACCTGGCTTAATGGCAAACTATGAGAATAATTTTAACTTTGTGCACATTTACATACAAATTCCATTCTAATGGTGTATAATTCAAATTCGTGCTCCATTTCTAACTTAGTAAAAAAGGTAGGACAAATTTTTGTCTTGCGTACTAATATATAGATATGCATGCTAATGTCTTCGTTTACAAGGTAATTTGATTTGCACATACTTTCATGAAAAGACTTAAACGCGTTCGAAAGATGTGTGTAATTATTAAATATTACACAAAATAATATGTAAATAGTAAATATGGAAAGAATTGTATATTCCAGAACATGTATATGAAAAAATATTATAAGATGAATATTATAGTCTCCCCTTGCAAAAAAAAACTGGGTACTGGTTCATCAATCTTATTTACCAGGTAAATCGAAGAATGGTTGATACAATACAATCTAATAAGAGAACATACGGATATACCAGTACGTGTACATAAAAAATATAATGAATTGAATGGATGGATTTCAGTTCCTAAAAACGGGTACTCGGTTTTTTCTCTTAATTTATTGAACTTATATAATACAATATTATTGTCATTAAATTTTACGTGTTAACGAAATTTTTTTTTTTTTTTCTGTATAAAAATTTGATTCAATTAATACCCGAAAAAACTGAAAATTTCCAAAAGAAATAATTAATACTTATTGAAATATCAAAAATAAGCAAATAATAATTAAAATATATTATTTTTCGCTTTTCTTTTAGTTAAAATCATTTCACTGCATTCAAAGCTAAATACCGAATAACCGGTTTTTTGGCATCTCACTTACGAAAGAAATTAGAGACTCAGAAATCACGCTAAAGCTTTTCCATAGTTCATGAAACCAAAAAAAAAAAATTTAAGCGATATGTTGAGGATTAAAATAGTTGCAAAAAACCGAATACTTGAATTTTCTCTTAATTTAATAAATTGTTTTGAAATATAAAAATATTTTATCCTTCAATTTTCATTTATTTCAAATCAATTCACTGCAGTCAAAAGCAAAAACCGAATAACCGGTTTTTTGACATCACACTGACGAAAGCAAATAAAGAATTCTGTTGCTGTTTTTTAATTCATCAAATCATAAAAAAAATCAATGCTGTGAGGAAAAAAACTAGCTGCAAGAAACCAGGTATTTCGTATTTTCTGCTATTTAGATCATTTCAGTTAAAACAATGCAAGCCCCAAACGATCCCTTTGTGGGAGTAAGTTTAACCATTACGTACTTTTTAATTAACGCATTTTAACTTCATACAAACTTAAAAAACCTTAACAAACTGTTCTGTACACACTATTGCCATATGAAAAAAAAAAAAAAAAACTCCCCAACAAAAGTGGACATTTTTATGTTGCTTTCACCACGACTGCACATTTTATAGTACCTTGATGACTATTGATGCTTGTTTCTCTACAACTACTACTACACTACTACTATTTTTTTATTTTGCATCACTGCCCTGAAAAAAAAACCTTGCGACACTTATAGCAAGAGCAGCGTGTACAACAAAAATCCATTTACTTTTTATTATCGCGCAAAATGCATTTCTAAACATGGGCAATAAAATTTAGTACGTTTTTTCACCCTCGTTTAAAAACAAAAAACGAAAACAAAACTGAAAGTGCAAAATGTACGACAAAAACAAAAGCACGTCAATGCAACCTTCAATATTATAGTTTTAGTAAACTATCAAATGCAGAAAATCCCTAGTTCATTTATAATACAGTAAAAGTAAAATCGACCCTCGCAGTAGTACAAATGTAGTATATTTATACTATTCGAAGCTCCCCTCTTGCAAAGTTCTCTTTTTTTCTGGGTTTTCTTTTTGCCTTGGCATACACAAATTGCCTTTTTTAGTCAGTTGCTTGATGTACCGAATACAAAAAAAAAAACTTAAAAAATTAGTGAATACCAAAATTGCTCATAGTTTTTTTCCTTTTTTTTCAATTTTTGCTTTGGCTTTCTTTAACTGTCAAATAAACTGGCGTTCATGCTATAGAGTTGCTTGAAGTATATCGGATAAGCAAAACATAAAGTATAATTTAAATAGTGTAAATCGTTGATATGCTACTATTAAGGCAACAAAAAAGTAGTGATTTTTTGTATAAAATCCAACCTTTTGAAAAATGAACATAATAAAATATAAATTTAATAATACGCTCAATGACTTGAGTTTTACTTTACCTTTACTTAACATTTACTTTATCTTTACTTACTTTACCTTTACTTTACCTTTACTTTACCTTTACTTTACCTTTACTTTACCTTTACTTTACCTTTACTTTACCTTTACTTTACCTTTACTTTACCTTTACTTTACCTTTACTTTACCTTTACTTTACCTTTACTTTACCTTTACTTTACCTTTACTTTACCTTTACTTTACCTTTACTTTACCTTTACTTTACCTTTACTTTACCTTTACTTTACCTTTACTTTACCTTTACTTTACCTTTACTTTACCTTTACTTTACCTTTACTTTACCTTTACTTTACCTTTACTTTACCTTTACTTTACCTTTACATTACCTTTACTTTACCTTTACTTTACCTTTACTTTACCTTTACTTTACCTTTACTTTACCTTTACTTTACCTTTACTTTACCTTTACTTTACCTTTACTTTACCTTACTTTACCTTTACTTTACCTTTACTTTACCTTTACTTTACCTTTACTTTACCTTTACTTTACCTTTACTTTACCTTTACTTTACCTTTACTTTACCTTTACTTTACCTTTACTTTACCTTTACTTTACCTTTACTTTACCTTTACTTTACCTTTACTTTACCTTTACTTTACCTTTACTTTACCTTTACTTTACCTTTACTTTACCTTTACTTTACCTTTACTTTACCTTTACTTTACCTTTACTTTACCTTTACTTTACCTTTACTTTACCTTTACTTTACCTTTACTTTACCTTTACTTTACCTTTACTTTACCTTTACTTTACCTTTACTTTACCTTTACTTTACCTTTACTTTACCTTTACTTTACCTTTACTTTACCTTTACTTTACCTTTACTTTACCTTTACTTTACCTTTACTTTACCTTTACTTTACCTTTACTTTACCTTTACTTTACCTTTACTTTACCTTTACTTTACCTTTACTTTACCTTTACTTTACCTTTACTTTACCTTTACTTTACCTTTACTTTACCTTTACTTTACCTTTACTTTACCTTTACTTTACCTTTACTTTACCTTTACTTTACCTTTACTTTACCTTTACTTTACCTTTACTTTACCTTTACTTTACCTTTACTTTACCTTTACTTTACCTTTACTTTACCTTTACTTTACCTTTACTTTACCTTTACTTTACCTTTACTTTACCTTTACTTTACCTTTACTTTACCTTTACTTTACCTTTACTTTACCTTTACTTTACCTTTACTTTACCTTTACTTTACCATTACTTTACCTTTACTTTACCTTTACTTTACCTTTACTTTACCTTTACTTTACCTTTACTTTACCTTTACTTTACCTTTACTTTACCTTTACTTTACCTTTACTTTACCTTTACTTTACCTTTACTTTACCTTTACTTTACCTTTACTTTACCTTTACTTTACCTTTACTTTACCTTTACTTTACCTTTACTTTACCTTTACTTTACCTTTACTTTACCTTTACTTTACCTTTACTTTACCTTTACTTTACCTTTACTTTACCTTTACTTTACCTTTACTTTACCTTTACTTTACCTTTACTTTACCTTTACTTTACCTTTACTTTACCTTTACTTTACCTTTACTTTACCTTTACTTTACCTTTACTTTACCTTTACTTTACCTTTACTTTACCTTTACTTTACCTTTACTTTACCTTTACTTTACCTTTACTTTACCTTTACTTTACCTTTACTTTACCTTTACTTTACCTTTACTTTACCTTTACTTTACCTTTACTTTACCTTTACTTTACCTTTACTTTACCTTTACTTTACCTTTACTTTACCTTTACTTTACCTTTACTTTACCTTTACTTTACCTTTACTTTACCTTTACTTTACCTTTACTTTACCTTTACTTTACCTTTACTTTACCTTTACTTTACCTTTACTTTACCTTTACTTTACCTTTACTTTACCTTTACTTTACCTTTACTTTACCTTTACTTTATCATGTGAAATATTTCTTTTTCGATGCTTCCTTAGTAATTTTTTGAAATCTCTAACTGAAACTGTCAGTGCTTGAAATGCCATTTTAAAAGAATTTCTCAGGGGGGTCGTTTGCTGATGTCTTCAGCGCATCGTTGTCGTCACCAGCGTCTGCAAGTCGAATTGCACTCGTCTCTTTCACTTTCCTTAGATTCACCCTCCCCTCCTAGAGTCATTCCCATTCCACTTGCTCCCTTTTTAAGTACGAAATATTTCGCTTGTGCTCTTTTCCATCTTCACGGTGCACTTGCAGTAAATTAACATTAATGTTAAGAAGCTGTTATGTTATTTTTCTTTATTTCCTGTTTTTTCATTGTGAATTTTTCTTTCGAATAAAAGCAAAAAAAAAAGAAGACATTTGCACTTTATACTTCGTCTTCATTTTGTACTATGGAAAATTGCAATTCTGGTGTAAATTTTTACTCCGTTTTGCGTCATTTAGAGCGTATGGAGGCGTTTTGGTAAGAATTTTCCTTCAGTTTTTTGCACGCGGAAATTACGGAAATGTTATTGAAAAACTCGCATGGGAAATATTAATTTTTATGATGATTGCATGTTTTGAATTTTCTTTCTTAAATACCCGTTGTTGTTGTTTTTATTTTTTTTTTTTTTTTCACTTTCAATTTTCTACCACATTTTTAATTTTACTGCATGCAAGCGTTGCGCAGTAAAGCGGTATCGCACGTAGCAAAACATTTAAGAACGAATTGCTCTCAAATTTTAGCATTAAATTTATTTATTTATATTTAGCAAAATATTTTGATTTGAGTCCTTTGAATTGAGGAATAAAAATTCGAATTACACATAAGTAATGTAGTAATTTAAAAGATACGGAAAATCAACAGAAATTCTGCAGTGAGATTTGGTCGATTTGATAACATTAAAAGTGTCATGCAACTTTTTTGCCGTACACAAATTTTTAGTCTTATGCATGTTTTTCGTTTTATGCTACTTTTTGTAAGTCTTTCGTCAGTCTGCAATGGAATATAACACATTAAAATTTTGTAACCTCTTCAGTTCATGAGGTTTTACAGTCTCATGAGACTTTCAAGTTTGAAGCAAATTTTAAGTTAAATGCCACTTTTAATGCTTCGGTGATTTTCTACGGTTATGCGATTTTTTTACTTATTGCGATTTTTTCATGCCTTCTGATTTTCTATATATACGACCATTAAGTCTTTAGAAATTTCTTAATCCCGTGATAGTTTTTAGTCTCATGCAACTTTCTAGTATGTGAATTATTAATCTCATTTAGATTTAGGCAGTGCGATTTATCAATGTCATGCGATTTTTTTTTTTTTTTTTTTTTTTTTTTCTTCCACATCTTTCTAATCTCGTGAAATGTTTAAGCTTCTGTAGAATAGTGCGACTTATTTTTAAATTTTAAGTTTCCTTAAAAAAATCAACTTTTTAGTATCATGCGATTTAATAGAACTTTTATTTATTTTTAACTTTTCTTCGAAGAGCAGTGATTTTTTTTTTATATTTCAAGCTGGCTTCTTTCTTTCTCAAACGATTTTTCAATTACATTTTTATCGAACCTTTTTTAACGATTTTTTCCAATGTTTCAATTTCACATTCATTTTTTGGACAGCTCATTTTATTCACAAAAATTCATTTTTGACTACAATTTTTTAATAAAAAGTAATAACATTTACTTTTCGTTAAATGGGAGTAAAAAATACTACTTTCTGATATAAATAATAAATTTCCATTTTCAGCTTTTATTTGACATAAAAAAATGAAAAAAAAAAAACAATATTCAGTACTGATAACTCTTAACTTTCGCAAAAGTTGTACCCGTTGGCAACATGCAACCAACAAATAGACAAAATATTGACAGCCAAATGTCCTGTACATAAGGATGTGGTTCTTGTACCGCTGTTCATTTTTTAAACATTTGCAAAATACGATTACGACTTAAATTTTTTTTCGTTTCGTTTCGTTTCGTTGCCACAATTTGGCTTTGGCAATAAATTTTTTATAAATCATTTTACGATATTTTATTGTGGCACACTATCAACTGCAGAGCGAGCGTTGCCATCAACCCCCACGCATCTGGTAGTAAAAATTTTACACTAATAAAAAAGGAAAATTTGCTTACAGTTCAATGCCGCTGCTTTGCCTTTTATCAACTACAACAATGCACATGGTTAAAAGAAAAATAGCAACAATAAAAATTTTGAGTCAAATTGATTTATTTTTTGCTTTTATTTTTTTGCATTTTGTGGCATTGCCTTATCGTTGCGTTTTTAGGCAACATAATGAAATTTAAATATTGTTGCGGTTAAAATTTCATTTGTGCGATAAGCCCATGTTGATGTTGTTGTTTTTTGTCTTTTTTTCGATAGCAACAATTTACAACCGACATGACAACAACAACAAATTGGCTGTTTTTCACGACGGCTCTCCTTTGGATTGTTTGGCTTTTATTGTTGCTGTAAATTATTTAAGCGCAAAGTGCGGTTAACAATATTTTAAATGCATTTTGGCGTTGTTTTAAATGCATTTGTGGATTCATTGTGTTTTCAGCAATGGAAAAAATGCCACCGCGATTTTTTTTGAATTAAGAGCTTAAACGAAACACCCGGAGAATTCATCAGGTAATGACGGTGAAAAGTTGCAAAATTGAAGTCAAAATTTAAAATATGATGAGATGAGGAGAATGAGGATGGCAATGAGAATGGGAATGAGAATGGGAATTGGAATGTGGATGAGAACGAGAATGAGAATAGGAATGGGAATGAGAGTGAGAATGAAAGTGACGATGAGAATAGGAGTGAGAATGAGAATAGGAGCTACAATGAGAATGGAGATGAGAATTAGAATGTAAATGACAATGGAAAATAAGAATGATGATTGAGGATGAGTATGTCAATGACGATGAGGATGAGAGTGAATAAGAATAAGAATGAAATATAGGATGAGAACGCGTTTGGGAGTGATTATAAGAATCTAGATGAAAATGGAAGTGGCAATGAGAATGGGATTGAGAAGGAGATTGTGTCTGACAATGAATATAATGAGAATATAAGTGATAATAGAGAATGATGACAAAGGTGGGGATGAGAATCAGAACGAGAATGAGAATAAGAAAATAATGAGAATGGGAATAAGAATGAGGAAGATAATACTAGTGAGGTTGCGAATAGGAGTGAGGATGACAATAGGAGTGAGGATGAGAATAGAAGTGAGAATGAGAATGAGAGTGACATTGAGAATTAGTAAAAGAATGGAAGTGGCAATGAAAATGGGAGTGAGAATTAGATTGGGAGTGACAATGAAAATGAGGATAAGGATGAGAATATAAAAGATAATAAGAATGAGGGTAAAAATGGTGATGAGTATGATGAGGAGATTGAATGTAAAAATAAGAACTAACATGAGAATGAGAATGAGAATGGGAGTAAGTATAAGAATTGGAGAGTGAGATTGAGGATGAGACTAAAAATAAGAATATAAATGATAATGGAGGATGATGATGACGATGAGGATGAGAATATGAGTGAGATTGGAAATGGGGGTGACAATGAGAATGAGAATAAGAATATAAATGATATGAGGATGAAAATGAGGATAAGGATGGTGACGAGAACGCAAATGAAAATGAGAATGGCGGATGAACATGCGATGAAATAAGCTACTCAACAATTACACAGGCCCACAAAAAAAAAGTACCATGTGCGAAAGATCAGACCACCTGAACTTTATGTTTTCAGGGTCGCTGAATCCAAATATGGTGTCAGAATAGCGAAGTTGGCTCGGGTTTTTTCAGAAACCAGCAAAAATCAGTAATTTTCAGCATTATTGTTGATATCTGAAAAAAACACGAACCAACTTCGCTATTCTGGCACCATATTCGGATTCAGCGACCCCGAAAACATAAAGTTCAGGTGGTCTGATCTTTCGTGCATGGTACTTTTTTTTTTTGTGGGCCTGTCTTATTCAAACCAAATTGGTTACCAAGAATGGTATCCTTTATTATTTCTTTTATAAGTGGTCATTTACACTGTGAAATCTTTCTAACAAATTTGCTGAGTTTCGTATTCCTCCTCTTGCCAGCAAACTCAGTGAAATTGTTTGAAAAGCCTTCTAGTGCAAAATGCCACTAACTCATTACCGCTATATATAATTATTTTGACAAATCGCATTATTTCAGATTGATTTGTTGTAAATTTTTTTAATATTCGGAATTAAAGTTTTCTGTTTATTTTTTCATGATGCACTAATTTAATCCTATAAACCAAGTTGATTTGTTTTTATTCGTTGAGCTCAAATTTTTGTTCTTAACAATAACCAACAATTAATAATGCAAATTTTCTTGCAATAATTTTTATTATAAATTCATGGAAGAAAATTGTAAGTGCTACAGTCAGTGGAATTACATGATGTTGCACAGTATATAAAGTTCTGACTTCTCGAATGCAATTTGCATGCAAAACTTTGCGCATATGTTGCACGGATTATGGAACGATCGCATGAAAATTAATGGGAACGATATTATGGAATTAGCATAAAGGATTTAGATATTGGTAGCAATGTACTGTACGTGTATATGTGTGAGTGAATAGGACTGATAAAAATAATGGTAAATGTGAATGGGAGGTAGCAACACGGATTTACATACTATATACATAGCATGCAATTTATGCATGCGTATAAGTAGGTTTCCATGCTGTTAAGTTAAGAACAATATATCACGTTAGGTAAACATCAAAGATTATACACGTAGTTAAGGATTTTTCTCTTTTACCGCTGTGGCAGTAAATTATAACTTGAAGTTTTAATGTAATTTATACGTTTGTGACATATTGAATCATGACATATGAGTGTGTAAGATATATTTGTTATTCATTGCAAAAATGTCATATGTCACATAAAAATAATTTATTTTTATTGTATAGTAACAGTATCTTGACTGAAAGTAGCAAAAAATTACAAAATTGGAAGTAGGGAATGTAGGCAAAAATAAAATGTAATTGCTTGTCATAATATTAGAAGGGATACAGATCTCTTTCGCAGAATTTCTAATAATAAAATAATGAACTAATGAAATAATGAAATAATGAAATAATGAAATAATGAAATAATGAAATAATGAAATAATGAAATAATGAAATAATGAAATAATGAAATAATGAAATAATGAAATAATGAAATAATGAAATAATGAAATAATGAAATAATGAAATAATGAAATAATGAAATAATGAAATAATGAAATAATGAAATAATGAAATAATGAAATAATGAAATAATGAAATAATGAAATAATGAAATAATGAAATAATGAAATAATGAAATAATGAAATAATGAAATAATGAAATAATGAAATAATGAAATAATGAAATAATGAAATAATGAAATAATGAAATAATGAAATAATGAAATAATGAAATAATGAAATAATGAAATAATGAAATAATGAAATAATGAAATAATGAAATAATGAAATAATGAAATAATGAAATAATGAAATAATGAAATAATGAAATAATGAAATAATGAAATAATGAAATAATGAAATAATGAAATAATGAAATAATGAAATAATGAAATAATGAAATAATGAAATAATGAAATAATGAAATAATGAAATAATGAAATATTGAAATAATGAAATAATGAAATAATGAAATAATGAACTAATGAAATAATGAAATAATGAAATAATGAAATAATGAAATAATGAAATAATGAAATAATGAAATAATGAAATAATGAAATAATGAAATAATGAAATAATGAAATAATGAAATAATGAAATAATGAAATAATGAAATAATGAAATAATGAAATAATGAAACAATGAAACAATGAAATAATGAAATAATGAAATAATGAAATAATGAAATAATGAAACAATGAAATAATGAAATAATGAAATAATGAAATAATGAAATAATGAAATAATGAAATAATGAAATAATGAAATAATGAAATAATGAAATAATGAAATAATGAAATAATGAAATAATGAAATAATGAAATAATGAAATAATGAAATAATGAAATAATGAAATAATGAAATAATGAAATAATGAAATAATGAAATAATGAAATAATGAAATAATGAAATAATGAAATAATGAAATAATGAAATAATGAAATAATGAAATAATGAAATAATGAAATAATGAAATAATGAAATAATGAAATAATGAAATAATGAAATAATGAAATAATGAAATAATGAAATAATGAAATAATGAAATAATGAAATAATGAAATAATGAAATAATGAAATAATGAAATAATGAAAAAATGAAATAATGAAATAATGAAATAATGAAATAATGAAATAATGAAATAATGAAATAATGAAATAATGAAATAATGAAATAATGAAATAATGAAATAATGAAATAATGAAATAATGAAATAATGAAATAATGAAATAATGAAATAATGAAATAATGAAATAATGAAATAATGAAATAATGAAATAATGAAATAATGAAATAATGAAATAATGAAATAATGAAATAATGAAATAATGAAATAATGAAATAATGAAATAATGAAATAATGAAATAATGAAATAATGAAATAATGAAATAATGAAATAATGAAATAATGAAATAATGAAATAATGAAATAATGAAATAATGAAATAATGAAATAATGAAATAATGAAATAATGAAATAATGAAATAATGAAATAATGAAATAATGAAATAATGAAATAATGAAATAATGAAATAATGAAATAATGAAATAATGAAATAATGAAATAATGAAATAATGAAATAATGAAATAATGAAATAATGAAATAATGAAATAATGAAATAATGAAATAATGAAATAATGAAATAATGAAATAATGAAATAATGAAATAATGAAATAATGAAATAATGAAATAATGAAATAATAAAATAATGAAATAATGAAATAATGAAATAATGAAATAATGAAATAATGAAATAATGAAATAAAGAAATAATGAAATAATGAAATAATGAAATAATGAAATAATGAAATAATGAAATAGTGAAATAATGAAATAATGAAATAATGAAATAATGAAATAATGAAATAATGAAATAATGAAATAATGAAATAATGAAATAATGAAATAATGAAATAATGAAATAATGAAATAATGAAATAATGAAATAATGAAATAATGAAATAATGAAATAATG
This sequence comes from Calliopum simillimum, assembly GCA_951812925.1. Taxonomy (NCBI): domain Eukaryota; kingdom Metazoa; phylum Arthropoda; class Insecta; order Diptera; family Lauxaniidae; genus Calliopum; species Calliopum simillimum. The sequence continues at coordinate 89,656,651 of OX638372.1, forward strand.
AAATAATGAAATAATGAAATAATGAAATGATGAAATAATGAAATAATGAAATAATGAAATAATGAAATAATGAAATAATGAAATAATGAAATAATGAAATAATGAAATAATGAAATAATGAAATAATGAAATAATGAAATAATGAAATTATGAAATAATGAAATAATGAAATAATGAAATAATGAAATAATGAAATAATGAAATAATGAAATAATGAAATAATGAAATAATGTAATAATGTAATAATGAAATAATGAAATAATGAAATAATGAAATAATGAAATAATGAAATAATGAAATAATGAAATAATGAAATAATGAAATAATGAAATAATGAAATAATGAAATAATGAAATAATGAAATAATGAAATAATGAAATAATGAAATAATGAAATAATGAAATAATGAAATAATGAAATAATGAAATAATGAAATAATGAAATAATGAAATAATGAAATAATGAAATAATGAAATAATGAAATAATGAAATAAGGAAATAATGAAATAATGAAATAATGAAATAATGAAATAATGAAATAATGAAATAATGAAATAATGAAATAATGAAATAATGAAATAATGAAATAATGAAATAATGAAATAATGAAATAATGAAATAATGAAATAATGAAATAATGAAATAATGAAATAATGAAATAATGAAATAATGAAATAATGAAATAATGAAATAATGAAATAATGAAATAATGAAATAGTGAAATAATGAAATAATGAAATAATGAAATAATGAAATAATGAAATAATGAAACAATGAAATAATGAAATAATGAAATAATGAAATAATGAAATAATGAATAATGAAATGATGAAATAATAAAATCAAAAAATCAAGAAATATCAAAATTCTTATCAACAGTTTGTCCCTAAAAATGGATAAAATCAAACAGTGCACAGTACTCGTGTATCCTATTTTATGCATTTAACCTGCAAAGTACTTTCTGTCAATGCAAGCATTTGCAATCTTATTTCATTTAAATGAAATAAAATAGAAGCACTTAAGCAATATAATCACCAAGTCTATGATATACTTATATTAAACATTCATATGTATGTATGTCGCCTAAAAGTATGCATTGTTACTACGACACAATTAAATATGATATTTACAGTGTACGCATAAATGTCAAAGTCTTAATAGAATAAAATAAAAACAAACGTCCTTGAATACATACATAGGCAAGGAAGATGTAAGCCTCTTTCCAATGACAAACATAATAACATCATATCATCAACGAAAACAACAAGAATCCTAGATATGTAAAAGCAACATAAATTGAGGCGGCATAAATTTTATTATCAACAACATCATCACCACCACCACCATCACTAACCTCATCAACACAATTCGTAGCATAACATAATGGCGCCTTGCCCCATATGTTATGTACAGCAGAGGCGTTATACACGATTCTCTGGGGGCTGTATCTTCTTTAGACGAAAAAGTGAAAATTATTATCCTATTTTTTAGCATTATCATGCTGCCATCATTCAACCCCACCTCAAACCCCAAATACAAAGATTTCAATTGTAATTTACATTATCAAAGATGAAGCAATAAATGGAAAGAAACAAGAAAGGAAAATGCGTTGTTGCTGATGTCATCAGCAAAGAGCAAAAACAATTTTCGTTGCGTACTTTTAGGCGTCATATAGGATAGAATATCGTGAAATATCATTAGTGATAAACACAACCGACATTATTCGACGTTTTTGTTGTTGTTTGTAAATTTAGTTAATGCAAAAGTTTTTGCTTGCTGTGCTTAAGAAAGCAAAACTTTGTGGGGTGAAAGTTTTTTTTAAAAAAAAAAAAACTTAACTTGTTTTTAGGCGCAATGAAAATGTCATATACGCGCGCTGCATGTGCTAAGTAGTTCTCTTCTGAATGACAGCAAAATTCTTTGGAAATCTTTTTAGCTTTTTTGCTAGGCTTCAAAAGTTTTCGAAAGTTTTACTCAATGCTGATTTGTTTTTTTTTTTTTCAAAATGTTGATTTTTTTTGCGGAAATTGGAGGAAAAAAGCGTTAGAGCTGGAGTTTCATTTTCTCTTGAATTTTTCATAAAGCATTAAGAAATGATATTTAAAGAAAATTCAAGTTTAAATCATTAGCGTGTTTAGGAAAATGACTTGCAGCATCTTTATGTTCTGCGAATTGTCTCGTTCTAACTGGAATTTCCATGCTAAAAAACATGCCTTTATATATTGCATAAAAAATAATGACCCAAGGGGAAAAGAAGTGCTTCAAAAATCACAAATAAGCGCTTCCGCTCCGTAAGAAATATACTTTCTTTTTAACATTGCATGTCATAGAATGTAAGCGAGCAAAAACTTGCCGCAGCCTTACCAAAAAAGAGTTTTTAAAGTGCTTATTTGTAATGCTGCGGTAAGCGTTTTTTTCAATAAAATTAAAAAAAGAAAATAAAAGAAAAAAAAAACTGGCCACGCCAGGATTTGAATCCACGACCGTCCGCATGCTAGATATTTTTACTTACATTTAGCTACTCTTTAGACCGCTACACCAATGCCCGATGATATGAAGAGGTATGCAATTTGTATATTAAGCAAATGTTGTCCAAACAGAATTTGACTTACGAATGCTCCTGAAGCCTTACATAAAATCATTGTGCAATCAGTTTCAATTCAAGTAAGCAAATGTAAATCAAAAAGAGAAAGGAAGGAAAATAGAAAAGTGATATAAAAAAGGTTGAATAAAAAATATTTGAATAAAAAAATAAATAAAGCAAAAACTAATAAAAAAAAATCACCCGGGCTGGGTTCGAACTCACGTTGTTCTTACTGCAGCCTTATAAAAAATCATTGTGAAAGTGCTTCTAAATTTCTATGGGGACAAGCACTTTTGAAGTGCTTGGATCAGAAGCGCTAGAAATTTTTCCTCTTGGGAAGCTAAATGTATAACAACAAATGTAGCATACTTTGAGGCATGAATATTTTGGGCGAAGAGTGACGAATCACGCATTATATTGTTAATAACTTTTGAACCAATATCGATAATAATTTGAATTCTATGCGCAGTGTGGTAAAATTTTTAGCAATTACTCACAAAAAAATTCGAAAAGGATTAAACATCTCTCCAATTTGACATTTTTCGAACTAGAAATATGACAGTTTGTTTAAATGTAGCACAAACATTTATTGCATAAATTTACAACAACTACAACCACATGATACTTTATTTTTTTGTTTACAAAATTGCATTCAGTTTATTTACTTGCAGCTGTGACAGCCATGTTTGTTAAATTAACGCCATCACAAAATAATTGATATCAATTAAAAGTATTAAAATGAATTTTTTTTCATTGTTTTTTTTTTATTAAAAACTTTTTTGACACTCCAACATACAAATATTTGCGTATTGTTATTTACTTCTATAAACATACGTATGTACCTACATATAATAGTCAAATGTGCATATGTGGAAAAAAAAGTTAATTAATTTTCGCCGGCACTGTACAATGATATTACTTTTTTTTCACTGTTGTCTTGTTCTTTTATTGTGTTTGCATCCTAAGTGCAAAACAATTTAAAAAAGAGAAAAATGAAACCAACAACAAACAACCACAAATAAATGAATCAACGAGCCAGTGACAATAACGGCAATGTGTGTACGTACGAGTTGAATGAGTTTGTTTTGGGGTGGGCCTTAACTTCGACATTTTCTAATAATACAAATTTCGCACAAATTTTTTTTTAACATGCTAAAACTTTTAATTATAAAACATGGTTAATTATTCATAATTTTTACATTTCGAACATATTTTAATAAATTTTTTCTTTCTTGTTTCTTTGCAGGTGAGTCGAAACAAACCATTATGTTGCCTATTTAGCAAAAATGCCCAAATCGTTGTAAGTTATTATGTATATTTTAAAGCTGCGGTGCTCATAAAATATTTAAGGAGTGGAACCTTAAAAAAAATACGTATATCACTTAAAATACGAAGCAAGCTAACCGCTCGAATACTGACAAAAAACTCAAACAACAATATGTCAGCAGCGAGCTAAAACCGTTCGCGAACTACCAACTAAATACCTAACGTGCTGTTCGACCGCCGTCAATAGTGCGCAAAAAACAATAACAAAGCAATAGGAAGTGAATGTGCCGGTAGCAAACTGAATTCCTTTGAAATTTTACAAAAAACTATGTTGTAAAAGTAATGTCATAATGTGAATCTGTCATATAAATAGAAATGGAGCCCAATTTTTTAATTTCTTGCTAAGTGGCATTCAATATACATTACTTTTGCCCCACCATATATATAGCAGTAAACAAATCCGCTCAAAAAATTACACCAAATTTACCTGTTGGCATCAAATAGTTTGTTCTCTGGGTTATTTTTTTATATTTTTATTGGCGTATAAGAAAGAAATATTTTGAAAATTTCCACATGGGGCTTTTCATAAACTCTATGGCGCTATAATTATCCCTCCACCCTGTTTGACGGTTCTTTGAACCCTCCCCCTTCCCTATGAGCGTCACTGAGCTTATGGACAGCCTCTATCAACCACGAAATGTATCAGAAAAATCAATCCAATCGTAAGAAAACTTTATTGCCTTGCGCTATGATATGATACCTTAAACTTCAAGCCATAGTAAAAATATGTATAATGTATATTTTGATATCTTACATGATATATTGGTGATACTTTATTTGTCTAACTAACGACCAGTTTTTAAACAATATTTCACATGAACATTTTAAGAATCATAAAAGGTGTATTAAACTACGAAAAAATTTGAATTTTGATTAAATGGGTGATAATTTTAAATCTGATCAGTACTATTGTACCTTGCCTTATGCAATCCTTTAGCTTTTGTAGTCAAATTCTGGTCAGTATTAAAATTTTGAACGCACTGTCATAATATATGTGTACCTTAGATCAAGGGTGTCAGCGTAGAAAAAAAGTGAGCCAATTTTGGCTTGACCAACAACAACAATATTTCTGTACAACAATCAAATAAATAATTTTTTTTGTTTTTTTTCACGCTCGTCAAAATTTCACGTTTTTGTTGCTTTTTTGCGTGCACACAAAATCGAAGTCGAACCAACATAAAACAACAACAACGACTACATTGCATCAAAAAACAAAAACAACAAACAATATGGGTATTAATGCGTTGATGCACAGTTGCGAAAATGCAAGTCTTTTACGCACTAATGCCTGAACGTTCAATTTAAATATTTCTATCTTGAGAAATTGCAGAAGTAGTGCGAAATTTACGGCAATGTGTTTGATGTTTTACAAATGTCAAACTTTCGCAAACCGCACTTCAGCAATGACGCAAGAGCATTGCGCATCAACGCGTGAATACCCCTACTTTTTGTGTGTGTCCTGGTTCTTAGAAATTTTGAAAATAGTTGAAATATCATTGTTGTTGTAAACGAGGCATGAAAAAACAACAAAAAATTGTTTTTGTGATTGTTGTAAGTCGAATTTGAAGTTGTTGTAAAAGCGAAAATTTTGCGCTGACTGCGCTGCATGCGCTTGGCTCAGTGATTTGAAAACGCTGACACCCTTGCCTTAGATAATAAATTTTGTATTTGCTTATGTATCTACTTTTTGATCCGGAAGCAAGTATCGTCTTTGTCAAAGTATTAAGTTTGTATCAAGTTTCAGGTGCAGAGACAACACCGAATCGATCAATTGAAATTTATTTCGATTACTTGAAGTTTACTGAACTAAAAAGCATAAAAAAAGGCTCATTCGTGCAGTGTTACCGCTTAAAAAAAAAAACACTTTTCTAGGTCTGACTTCAGTTAAACAAGTTAGAGTTAGCAAGTTAGATTTCAATTAGAAATATTTCGCTTTTATGCCAATTAGTTTATGTTTCCAACGATGTATTATTTGTTCAGATGAATTAAAAAATGGTTGTAGAAAACTAAAATTTCTAAGCTTACAATTTTAAAAAAATTTATGTTTGAAAATTGCACCGATAGCTTATTTTATAACAAAACTTTTGAGCCAGTGCGTACCGAGATAGAATACAAATTGACAAATTTTTCGGCTTTTGAGTGAATGAATCTACTCCTTAATAAGGCGATTTAATTAGTTTTAGCTGAGGCAGTTATGCACAAGCCTAGTAAGTTATATCAAAATCTTTGCTTTACTCTGAAATATCCTGAACTGCAATAACGAAAAACCATGTTTTTTGCGATTGTTCAACTTTATAGGCTACGATATTTTGGAAAAGAAAAAACATATCGATATAACGTCGGCTGAGTATTATTTTGCCATAAGCGCCACTTAGTTGAAAAAGCAAAAGCAGATAACTTGTGCTCGTCTCTACACAAGTTATGTGCTTTTGCTTTTTCAACGAAGTGGCGTTTACGGCAAAATAATACTCAGCCGACGATAGTTTAAAATTGGTTTTGAAGGCCAAATCTAGTTCTTTCAAATACCATATCCAGATGGTCAGAAACTATCATAACTTGTTACAAAACTTAAAAAATAGCCAAAAACGGTGTTTTTTGCAATTTTAGCTTAAGATATCTCAAAATCCTGACAAGTAAACGCAATTTTGGTGCCAGATACGTAGCCAGCATCAAAAAATACATCTAAAACTATTATTTCGTTTTTTATTTGTTGGTTTTATTTTAACGATTTTTTCGATTTATAAATATGAAAATTTTAATACAATTTTCAAAATGAGATTTTTTAAATACGGGTCAACGGATTTTTTTAATTTTTTTTTTTCACAGTGTTCAAAAAACCCCTAAGAAAAACTGTATATAAGAATTTCAACTAAACACGCATGTTTAGGTAAAACGATCCTCTCCACCGCTGTGTGTAAAGAGCTTTTCGATTTGTATGAGAAGTTTAAGTTAGTTTCAAGTAAACCAAATGGAAAACCAAATAAATAATCAGCAAAAACACAATGGTTTTTTAACCATTGTAACCCTGAATATGAAAGATTTCAAGACTTTTTTTACTTTAAAAAAGCTTATAAAATACCTTAAACAAATTATTCAAAAATAAAAGTCAAAAACTGAGAATATTGTTGTGGGAAAAAACCAAACTACATAGTATGAACGCTGATTTTTGAGCTTTGGTTTCCTTATTTCGATTTGGCTAACCAAAGTGTGGCGGAAATAAAGTATTTGCTACAAAACCTAAAAAAAGCCTCTACTAATTTGTAAATTTATTAGGTGCTCTCTACAGCTTTAAATGCTAAAGTCTAGTGTTAACAATGAAGAATAAAAATGTGTACACTCCATATACACTGTACTGCAAAGCATTCATATAAAAAAGCTATTAAACAAGTGGAAAAAGAGAATAAATAAATTTTTATTTTAAATTAATCGAAATGAAATGTTAAACTTGGGGTTATTCTTTTATTTGTCATTATTTTTTTGTTATTCGTTTTAACTATTATTTAATTCTGTTTTATTTTTTTTTTTAAATACAGCCAACACATTTTTTAAACTTTTAGTTCAATTATGCAGGGATGTCGTAATTAAATGTCAAAGCAATTTGACATGCACTGTAATAGCTTTTTTTTGCCATAAATTGAATTTTTTCACAAGCAAATAAATCATTTTAAAAAGCCATTTTATTTGTTTGGTATTGATTTAAATTTATATTTTGTGTTTTAACTTAATAGACTTTTAATCGGTTTGATTAAAAAAATATGAATTTTAATTAAATTCTTTATCATATGCAAATATGTATATTATTTAATAATATGATATGAATCATTCAGTGTTCAATGCTAAATTGACTTATTTCACAGCAGTAGCATATTTATCTATACGGAATTGGCAACACTAGTGTTTGTCGCAACCATCGGAAATATTTATTTACTGAAAAGTTTAATGTTGAACAGACCTGCCCTTTTAGAGTAAGAACTTCAAAATTTGGTACGCTCTCATTCTCTAAGATTTTCAGATTTACCATATTTTGTGTGCGCCGTTTTTCATTTCTAATAATTTGGTAGTTTTGCATTGGCCCATGTTGTTAAGAGAATTTCATATGTTGGCTCGCAAGGACGTGTCTGACTTGGACAGTATATGTACTAAGGTCATTCTATCATTCGAAAGTTAATGTTAATTTTTAGAGTAAATCTTAAAATTTCCAACTCATAAATAGCAACATACGCATCGATAATTTCTTCAGTTAAATTCTTGATCGTTTTTTTTTTTTCCAACTGTCAAGGAACCCTTAGATTTCCTAAGGCCCCGATGAAAAAATTTATCGTCCTAAAAAAATTACCTACGTTTAATGCAAAGTGTTTTATTGCTACTTTAAAAAAAAAATAAACTTTTTTTAAAGGCGAAAAAATTGGCAGGAGTAACCGGAAGTTTAGGTCTCCGCATTGAATGTGCTGCAACTGTCACAAGCGTTGCAAAAGCATTTGCTTCTTTGCTTTGTTGCTGTTGTTCCTTATGCTGCTGCTGCTCCTCCTGCTGCTGCTGCTGATGTATATAAAGTGTTGTCAACGTTGAAAAACAGTTCATTGTCAGTTCGTTTTTTTCTGTAAAAAGAAGGAAGTTAAAAAAAGAAACAAAAAATAAATGCCTCTATACTGAAGGAAGCATATGTTGAGGATGCAGCAACATAAAGAACATAAAAATGACAATGCCAACAGTAGCAATGAATGATGACGTACAGACGGACGTAACTTGAACGTTGAAAAGGACGAAAAATTCATTGTTTCAGCACGTTGATGAAGTTCAGCGTTTTAAGTTGAAGTGCGTTGATGTTACATCATGAATGCGTGTTCAATTATGCGGGAGTTTAAAAAGAAAATTAAAAACAAAAAATACAAAAAAAAAGCCTGATAATGCTTACGATACAACACTGAATGTAAGGTGGAAAAAAGTGCCAGAAGACAAAATGAAAAAGTAGATATGTACATTGCTGCTTTTGAAAATGTAACAGCGTCAAGTGGATCATTAAAATGCTTCAAGCAGGATAAGATAAGAAACATTTCGTTCACTGTGCAAAATCAGTGAAAGATTGAATATGTGTTGAAGACTCCAAAAGTAATGTCATCATGTAATGAGAATTAGTTGATGATAACAACAAACCTTTAAGCTTTAAAGCAGTGAAATTCGAAGCCTATGCACACGGGCACTTAAGCTTTTGTGCTTAAAAGCTTTCCGTATACGTATTCACTCACAGATAAGCGTTCAACTGTGTCAGCTTTCAAAGAGCTTTTATACATTGACAAAATGCGCTTGCATTGAGTTTGGTTATCACTGCTTTAAAAGTTTCCAAAGCATATGCCCGCGGGCACTTGAGCATTTGTGCTTAAAAGCCATTCCGTATACGCATTCACCCACAGATAAGCTTTCAACTGTGTCAACTTGCTTGCAGCTTATGCAAAACATAAAAGCTTTCAATGACCTTTCATACATTGACAAAATGGGCTAGTATTGAGTTTGGTTATCACTGTTTTAAAGGTATCCAAAGCATATGCCCTCGAGCACTTGAGCATTTGTGCACAAAAGCTTAACGTATACGCATTCACCCACAGATAAGCTTTCAACTGTGTCAACTTGCTTGCAGCTTATGCAAAACATAAAAGCTTTCAATGAGCTTTTATACATTGACAAAACTCGCTTGCATTGAGTTTGGTTATCACTGCTTTAAAGTTATCCAAAGCATATGCCCGCGGGCACTTGAGCTTTTGTGCTTAAAAGCTTTGCGTATACGTATTCACTCACAGATAAGCGTTCAACTGTCTCAGCTTTCAAAGAGCTTTTGTACATTGACAAAATGCGCTTGCATTGAGTTTTGCAATCACTGCTTTAAAGTCTTGAAAGCCAAAATTTAAGGAGAAATCACTAATTTAGAGCCGAAGGTTTTACGAGCAACAAATATGTTAAACAAGCAAGAATATTCATCAACTCAGAAGTTATTCATTTGACCAATATCAGTCTTTCAGCTTAATTTCATTAATTCTACGTCTTCAAGTAAACTTTTCAAAAAAACATATTCCAATTTATTTTGTTTATAACAAGAAAGCCAATTTACAATATACGAATTAATGTTTTTGTTTTTATTTGCTTTTGGCGCCTCATATATAAAGTGTGTCCCATAACTCACGCAAGATTTGAATCGAATAGAAAATTGATATTTCTAATCGCATTTTTTTTTTTTTTTTTGCTGAAACAAAAAGTCCATAAAATATGATTGTATACGAAAAACTACACCTGGAAGATGACTTTTACGGCTTAGCTGGCAAAAACGTAATCTTTATCATAATTTTTCATGACAATTTTGCATAAATGTGGGAAAATTTCCTTTTTTAATCCATTTGTACTAGCCCTAAGCTTTCTGCTGTCGAACTGTTTCCTCTTTTTTTGGTTGGCAACACTAAATTGCACAAATTGTTGCAAGTTCAAATCTGTCGTAAATTGTGGAACAAGCTCTTATATTTTTCGATGTACACTTTCGAAAACGCAATATATTGGTATAGCAAACACTCTATACTGCCGTCCTAAGAAAGAATGCCGTAACTCCAATAAATTTTTATTTCTGTAAAATGAGTTCTTGTGTTTCTTACTGTTTCGTTTCCTCAACGCTTTCAGCTTAAAGGAAAATTATTTTATATTCTTCATTCCTAAAGGATTTTTCACACTCAATATGATGGCAATAGTGGAAATAGCCAATTCCTTAAATTTCAGTCAAAAATGGAGTTACGGTAATATGTTTTGCATCACACTACTTCTGACGAAGCTGATACAAATCAAAAATGCCGTAAAGTCAACTTTTGATTAAATTTACTGTGAAGAAAGAGTAAATCCGTAGAAACACTCTTGTGTTTTGGTGACCAAGACCAATACCAATTTTGTGTCTACTGGCTTTTCTTCCTGGCAAGCTCTTTTCCGTTGTTCTGCAGTATCTTTGTAATATTTCTGCTTACGCACAGTTCCTTTTTTTGTAAGAGGGTTTTGATCTGATTCGTTGTCCACCATGTGGGGTTGAATTTCCTTAAGTTGTGATTTCCAACTTGAATCAAAGATTAATTCATCTGAGCTGCTACAGTTGTCCTCTGTGGAACCATTTTCTAAAATAGACCTTAGAGAAAATTTTAGTTGACTGACTTGTCCAGACAGCACCGTGCGCAGGATTTGCTCTTGGAGGGAGGGGTTCATACAAAAAAAACGAGGGTGCACTATACTAAACACTTGATTTGTACCATTATACATATATGAGTAAAATATCTTCCTGGGGGATTTGAACCCCCAAAACATCCCCCGTGTGCTAGGGCCTGTGTCCAGATACTTTCTACGCGCACGAGATGTTTCATAAAGAAAATATGTTTGTGTTTGAAATGATTTAGGGAAACGAAATGATTTTAAAAATGTATGATACTACATACATTTTTATGGAGTTGCGGTGTTTTTGCTTAGCATGTGGAGATACGGTATTCTTGTTTAGCAAAATGAATACGGCTGGGAGTTACGACAAAAGTCGTAGTTGATCTTATAGGGAAAATAAAGGTATAGTGCAACCTGCTCTTGTGGGTTGGCGGACAGAACCGAGATGACCCAAAAAAGCCCATAAACTCGTTTTTTTGGGAAATTGGAGTTACGGCATTCTTGCTTAGGACGGCAGTATAGGGCAACGTTCTATAAACTGGATTTTCTATTTTCTTACGTAGGCAGTGCCACGCTCCTAAATGAAAAGAACGGTCTTGCGGCTAATACACTGCATCGATTTTAATTAAATTTGGTATGGAAATAGGGTTCATACTAAGGAACAATATTATCACCATTATGGCTTAAAGTGGGTGGTGCCACACCCGTAAATGGAAAAAAAACGCTCTCACAGCTTAACGGCTTCATCGATTTTTATGAAATTTGGTATGGAGACAGGGTAAACACTGAAAAACGATTATATGAACTTCATGCTTTTAAGTCGGCTTTGCCTAAAGAGTAAATGCTCAGACATTGTTACTCGTGACAATTTGTTTGCTTAAGTCAACAGTTGGGTGATTTTTTTAAAGCCAAATATCAAAATGGTCGAATTTTGGCCAATTTTCACGATATTCCCATATCCCTTCCTATTTCTACCTTGCATTAAATGTAGGGTATTTCAATGTTGACTTAACCTACTACAAGCATATGTAATGTTTATATTTTCTTCTCAGTTTCTTTTAATCCATACTCCTTTTTTTGTTACTTCCTACGCTTTTACAAAACTGCTGCTTATTTGCATGAATGCAACGGTAAAGAAGAAAAAAATAGTAACAAAAGCAGCACAGTAAATGTTCAAGACGATGGAGTGCCCCATATGCAAAGGAAGATGAAGATGATGATGATGAAGTGCTGTGATGAGGTTAGTCATTGAGTGTAGCAGCAGTGTACCCAGTATAAAAAGTGGAAACAGCGTGCAATATTGACTGACATTTTTACTTTCTTATATTGCCAGCAGTTCGCTCGCATGCATGAGCTGTTAAATTAAGTTAACCGTTCAAGATTCGTTTTTGCAAAGGCTTAACGAGTTGCTCTGCGTGTGTGGTCTTTAACGTTGTAGGTCCATTCCTGTCATTAGTTCCCCTTTGGTGGTTGCTTTTTAAATTTTTTTTTGCTTCGTTTTTTATACGCTCTTCTTTGGTTATGTATAAAAAAAAGTGAAGTGATCATCTTCGCTGATGGATTCGATGGTAAATCTGAATACTGAACACTCAATTTTTGCATTTTAGTGATATCTTTAAATATGACACAAATACCAGAAATAACTCATACAAGCCCAATATACATTTTTTCTATTATCAAAGCAGCGGGCATGGATATGCAAATTGGCCGATACTGTTCTCAAAGTCCGGTAAGAATTGCCTAAGAAATCATGGGCAATATTTCGGTGAAAGCGGAGACTCTCTCATAGCGTTCCATAAAATGAGAGTGAGGACCGATCCCTACAATACATCTAATGACAACCTTTATCACTTCATGCGTTCAATGGTATCTCAGCATAGCACTCAGTCTTCAAACAGTTTGCTTTTTTTCGAAGCAAGGGTCTTTGTGCTTTCAAGACGATTGGTTAGATGAAGTAAGATTGGTGGAGCATCGCATGCTTGATGCTTTAAGCCTAAGTAGCACTCTTCGTGCAGTTTAAATACCATATAAGTGATGAGCAAACCAAGACCATAGCAGTCTTGGTCATGGTCTTGATATTGGACATTGAGTCTTGGTCTTAATATTGGGCATAAAGTCTTGGTCTCGATCTTGGTTTTGAAAAAAGTTCTAAGGATTATTGAGTATTCAAAATTTCCAAACCTTATTTTTACAAAGCAGTTGGGTTTTTAAGATGCCAAATTTTGAATTGAGGGATGATTTTATGCTTGAAATGGTTTTGATGATCTAGACATTAGCAGTCCTGGTTTTAGTCTCGAAAAATTTCCAAGACCAAGACTTATTAGTTATCTTTTATATCTCATTTAAAAAACGTTTTCCTAGACCCTTAACATGATACTAGATAAAGCAGATAAGTTGCGAAGAAAGTGTTCAAAAGATTCTTTCTCGTTAGCATCCATGCAACACTGAAACATGAAATTAAAAGTGATACTGAGTTTTTCCCCTGCGATGACTTTTATCTCATGTCACGGCTTCGACTTTCCCGTGATTGGATTCCTTATTCAGCTATTTTTCCCAGTTGGTTCTCGGTCTACCACGTCATCTACAGCATTGTGGATTTCCCGAAGAGTATGACATATTTATCTCTACTTGCTCAGCTTCACCGTATTTGATATAGCCCTCGGATTACATTTTTGATGTAGTTCGGCAAACGTATCTCACTTAGAAAGGAGCCATATCGTCCTAGTTCATCAGCCTTTTCGTTGCACTAAATGTTCCCATAACATGTAGCCCAAACAAGAGTAAGATCAGATAGATGTCTTATCTAGATTAAATTTTTCTCACATTTCTCGACTCCTTTTGATTTGACTGTAACACAGCCTTGATAGCGGCTTAACTATCAGAGAAGTTCGTCACTTGTTTCATAACTGAGTTTAGTAGTCTCTACTAGCCTATAGAGTTTAGCTTCTACACCTATTAGCCTTCTTGGCTATTTAACTTGGAGCTCTAAATCAATACCTGATTTATCGTGAACGTACTGTCTTTCCATTGAGGACTTTCACCAAAGTTTTTCTAAAAATATTATCTGTGGAGGAGAAGCAAGGTTCGACTGGTAAAGAATAAAGGTGCGAACATTATTGAACTCATTCAATGAATGAGGTTGGAAGAAGCAGATGTTAAAAGACACTGAGAGCTTCGTTTGTGCAATATCCCAATGCACCCGTAACACCAACACAGGCAGGCCTTTGCACTCTCTACAGTTTGTCTGACTGTACCCCTTACTATTGGCTGGCCACCAAACTGAAGAGCCGTAGGTACAAATTGAACGTACAATGGCTATATACATCTACAGAACCATTCTTGGCCGAAGTCCATATTTTTTGCTCAAGATTTTTTTGCAAGCATAAAAGGTTATAAAGGGTTTTTCAATAGGGACGCTACAAAAGTAGACCGATAGGGACAGCAAACGACGCCATATTTTTTCCCGCTCTCTTGACATTTCTCTTCAGTAAGATTTGCCATTTGATCATGAAGAGATATACGAGCCAACAACGAGTAGAAATTATTAAAATTTACTACCGAAATTCGGAGTCAGTGGCCTCAACTTTAAGAGAGCTACGTCATCTTCAGCGATGAGGCTTATTTCTGGCTGAATGGCTTCGTCAATAAGCAAAATATGCGTTATTGGTCAGACAGCAATCCACACGTACTCCATGAATCAGCATTGCATCCCGAAAAAATTACGGCTTGGTGCGGTTTATGGGCCGGCGGCGTCATTGGGCCGTACTTCTTCTGTGATGATCTAGACCGGCACGTTACTGTGCATGGGAATCGCTACCGTTCAATGATAACCGAATATTTTTGGCCCGAATTGGATGATATGGATTTGGACAATATGTTATTTCAACAGAACGGCGCCACAAGCCACACAGCGAGTAACACAATCAATTTATTGAAAACCAAGTTTGGTGAACGTGTTATCTCACGAAATGGCCCAGTCGATTGGCCGCCTCGGTCGTGCGATTTGACTCCGTTAGACTATTTCCTGTGGGGCTACGTCAAGTCTATGGTCTATGCCAACAAGCCAGCGACGATTGATGAACTTCGTTCGAATATCGATCGTGAAATTGCAGCAGTCTCGGCCGATTTATGCTTGAAAACCGTCGAAAATTGGGTTCAGCGTCTGGACTTCTGCAAGCGTGCCCGTGGTGGTCATGCAAAAAAAATCGAGTTCCATACATAATGGCATCGAATGTACTTTCACAGGAATAAAGAATTTCATTGATATCCAATACCGTTTTTGTTTTATTTAAAAAAACTTTTGTAGCGCTCTTATTCAAAAACCCAAGACTTTGAGAGAACTTTATACTTACCTATATTGTTTTTTCTGATGACTTGAAGTTCTCTTATAACTTGTGGCCTCTCAGCTGGGTTGAAAGCATTTTTGACATTTTCGTCGACGGACCTGATGGTTTTTTCTTCACTACATTGAGGATATCATCCAGTCCTGGTGCTTTGTTGTTCTTAACTTATCTCAGAGTAATTAACAGTCATGACTTCTGGTTCGATAAGGATGGAAAGCAGAACAATGAATTTTTTTTATGAATTGCTAGAAAAAATCGTATGTTTCCTGCGTAATTTGTGATAACAGAGTATGTATACTATTTCGAGAACTTAGATAAAAGTAGATCGTAGGAGCTTTAAGTTCAGTCTGTGGGTTCTTTTTGGTACATTTTTGTACAGTTTTTTTTAAGGTTTTTCCTATACTTAACAATAAAACACAAAATAATTTGTTTGGACTGCCATCCTCTTTGTTTTTTTTTTTTTTTTGGTCATAAATTGATGATGAAGTACAGCAAATTGTAGTTACAGTTATTGCACTATACTATAGCACATCAGCACTTAATGTATCATTGATTTTTTTTCCATTCTTTTGTAAAAGTAAATTTTCCGTTGCCTATCGATCATAATTTTTTGACATTTTTACTTCGTTTCATCAAAATGTCACTTTGTCGCTAATAACTTGCAACATTTGTATCCAATGCCAAAGTACACGAGATATGCCTGCGCATTTAATTTCAGCGTCCTATAGGCTGAAGCGGTTGGTTTTTTCTTCTTTTCGTCCACACGACAAATACATAATGTGAGCGCATAAATCTCGACAGAAATTTAATATTTGATCGATTACCGACGCGCTTACAGGGATGAGAGCTGTGAAGTAGGGTTGCCAGAAATCTTCAAAAGCAATTCCCAAAACTGTTCATTGTTGTTATTTTTTCCTTATGAACCATCTTTAGAAAGCTTATAATTTGTTCGTTGAAGGTCATCATTTGTTAAAACATCATAGATACCCGTACCACGGAAAAGTGAACTTTTTATGTTTTAATTTCAAAATGTAGCCAACATTTTGGTAAGGAACTAAAAAGGTAGTGGAGAGCTCGATTAAAAATTAAACGAAATATAACACATATTTTTGTTGCACAGTGTACTTTGCATTGAAAACTTGAATCATTTGTTATGCACTTTGCAAGACATTAAAGTGTGATTGACGAATTAAACGTGAAAATTCCTAATTAATGGTAAAATCCAAACATCTAGCAACCCTTAGCTAAATAATGCTGTATATGGCAACTGCTGTTGCTGTTGCTGCCACTGACCCACCGCTGTTATTGTGCTGACAATGCTGGATAATATTGTTGACAAAGATATAGTCAATAACGATATAGTCGATGATATGTATGTTGATGATGATGACGATGATGATGGCAGAGCAGTATTGATACATATTATTGCCACCACTGTGCGCTACTCGTATTCGTCGTATTAGTGTTACCATCATACCCGTAATCTGTGCAATGCGATATTGACAAATGCAGTTTGTAAAATTTCTCTATCTAATCGCTTTCACTCAATTTGCTACGAGTGTACACTTTCTCAATTTTATTGTACAATTTATTTATTGTGTACACTTTGTTATCCTTGTGCAAACAGGATATTGCTTTGTCCTGTTTGTGTGCGTTGTATGCATTGTGTGTGTGTGCTATATGGGCAAATCGATCATTTTGCCCATGTCAAATTTCATAGTTGCTCGCTTATGATAATTTTCGCAATTTACTTGAACTCTGCATGGACTATGCTGCTGAGGCGAAAAATGATGGATGACGTTTTATGAATGGATGGAAGGATATTTGCTTGAGGCATCATAGGTGCAGTGCATGTAAGGTAGAAAAGATGAATTGTTCACATGCATGAATGTCATATATGGCTCTATGAATGTTGTTATTAAATGCAACTGTTCAATTTAAGTTTTTGGGTAGTTATTGCTAAAATACTTTATTTATGTATTGATAACCTTATGAACTTTAAATTCGCTTAAAATTTAATATCAAAAAACTTTTTCTGAGAGTATTTTTAAGGACAGTAATTGCTACAATTACAGTAAAAGCGGTATTTGGTAGGCAAAATATACATAAGTTCATCATCATGTATTAAGTTTCATATTGAATGCTGCAATAGGTGCTGAGATATTTTATTCTTTGTATTGGGGGTACAACGCCCTTTCGTCTAGTTCTCCCATGTTTTTTTTTTTTCAAGTTATTTAGCAGATAAAAAATGCATCCTACAAAGTATCCCAACGATAGCTGGTACAATCAGCGATATAGCATTTTAAGTTTATTTTGTAAGGGGGATCAATGCCCCTTCATTTTATCACCTAATTCTTGCAAAATGGTTGGTAAAAACAACAAACTTACATGCATACATCAAGTTTTATAACGATAAATATTATAAATAAATGCAGATATATTGCATTTTGTGTGATTTATTTTACATATTGGTACAACGCCTCTTCATCTAATTGCCCCTACTTTTTGCAAAGTGTTTAATGTTTCACAATGATAGCTGCTGCAGTCACAGAAGTATAGCATTTTGCGCATTTTTTTTATACGGGGAGTGCAACGCGCCTTAGTCTAAATCCCTTTTCAAGTTGATTAGGTCATATATCGCAAAAGGTATGAGATATTTTGATGAAATTTGATAAACAGGTGCTGAATGTCAGTACCTTGTGACGAACGAAACATGGGGCATTAAAAAAGTCCTACGCCTACTTTTTAAAAAATTAAAAATTTTAATCAATTTTACTTACACAATAATTGTTGCAAGCTTTTAAAATGAAAACTTATGAGATTTTGCTTCCATTAACAAGTATTAACGCCCACAAAATGTTGATACATAATAATAAGAGAACTTAAAGATAATGTAATATATTTAAAACTTAACAAAGGGGATTAAGTCAAAACCAAAAGGGCGCGAAATTTTATGTCATAAAAATCTTCGTAAAGAGTTGCATTAGATACGCACGATGGATTTTGGCCTAACGCTTTTCCATATGCACAATGAAAATCTGATCCTTTTTATTATCTACTAGCTATTGCCCAGTGAGTGTTCTTTTACCTTTGTCCCGGTTACTTTTTTTCTTTTATGAACAATCACCACGCCCGCACGGGAGGTGCATGGCACCGACCATTTTTCTAATTAATGTTATATGGCTTAGTGCCTTGAACATATGTGCCAAATTTAATTCCGATACGTCAATCAGTTTCTGAGATATGTCAAATTTTGTTTTTAGGGCGTGGCATTGCCCATTTTTCTAATGAGTGTTATTCGGCTTAATTCCTTTTTTATATTCCAAATTTCATTCCTATGCGTCAAACAGTTTCTGAGATCTGTTTAGTTTTATTTTTGGGGGTGTGCCACCACCCATTTTTCTTATGTGTGTTATTTGGCTCAGCTTCCTATACATATGTACCAAATTTCATTTCAATGCGTCAAACAGTTTCTGAGATATATCGTATTTGGTTTTTTAGGGGCATGACACCGCCCATTTTTCTAGTATAACCATTCCCTAATTCATACTATCATAGGTACTCTGCGAATTTCATCGAAATCAATCAAGTGGCTTTCGAGTCCATAACAAACGAACACACGGACAAAATTTAATTTTTATATATTAGATGAAGCGAAGAAGCACTTTTAATCCAGTAAACAGGATTTAGCTGAAGATATATTTCTTCCCAATCAACCAAATATTTTCGGAGCGCTCAAAATCATGAGTCCGAAACACAAGGTATTCAGCAACGTTTCAGTATAAGCTCACAAAATAAGTAGTGTATTTGATGAGAGGATATGTATCTACATATTTTAGTGCGAACTTAAGAGTACTCATAGTTTTGTGTCGGAAATGACACGTATTTAAGATAAAATTAATGTCAAAAATAAGACTATTTGAAGATCTTTATTAAGAACTTATAATAATGAACCAATTTACAAGAAAAATTTGGTCTTTCCAAAGCATTTTAGAGTCATTTTTAAGCTTTTTCTGAGCTCTTTGAAAGCGGATGAGTTTTAAGACAAGAATCTTAAAAGAGTCTTTTATGACTCATTTGGTTAGATGGATTTCCAAACATACATACACAAAAGAAACATTTTTTCTACATTACTTTGCAAGCATGGATCAGATTTTCTTAATTTTCAGTAATGTTAGCAATATTTTTTTGCTAATTTGAAAACATTTTTTTGTATAGCTACCATAAAATTCAATCACATAATTTAATATTCAATTCCCTTAACAGCTTGCGATGCCAATATGTAATGTCATCAGCTTTATCTTCATTTTTTAATCAGTAACAACAACAGCAACAACAACAATAACAATGATTAACATAAATTTCAATTTTCTTTTTCAATTTCTGTTCAATCGTTGTTCGTTGTGACGCCAATTTTCCTGTACATGAATTGAAAATTGTCGGGGTATCTTCATTTTTTCAACTGAATATCTATTTAGGTTCCTTTGTGCCACATTTGCATGAGTGGAGTATGGCGTACTGATAGAAATCTTGCGCTTTTTAGTGGCGTATCTTATTAAAACACTTCATTGTTGTGTACTCTTCTTCAATGTATTGTAATATATGTGCATATATTTGTATGTATGAGTCGTTCATTTTAAAATTGGTTTGAGTATCGATGGGTATGCATTTAAATCGATTAAAACAGTCACTTTCACTTTAGGTTTAAGTAATTTTGCCTTAATTTTTATATTTGTAAAGAACCTTAATAGGTAACTCGCAGTGGCTTGATGCGCTTTGCTTCACCTTAAGTTACCGGCCTTTTTTAACACAGAAAACAAATATGATACAGACATCATCAAAATCAGTAGAGTGGTTCTTGAGTGGTATAGATTTCAAAAACTTTTGAAATTTCTCAACGCATTTTATTCCCAAAAGCAAAATATGGGGAAAGTTTTTTTTTTTTTGTTCTGTATAATTACCACATTCACGATTACACTGTGGAACAAAATTTGGTCACCAAAAGTTTACTCGAATCTGACACTTCGGGGTGAAAATATAGGCCAAAATAAAAGACCATTTGACTCAGTTTGTTCAAGTTGGCTCTAGTTTTCGAGAAAAGACCGTTTGAATTTTGCACCTTGAATTATGTGGTTTTTTCGATATATCTCGTAAGTTAACTGAATTTTATAGCATTTGGTGGTGAGTTTTTGTTCGTCTCATCCATATCTACTCTTTCACTACCAAATCAGTGCTTTTCGATGCAAGTAAGTGCACAAAATTTCCAAAAAAGTGATATTTTTCGCATTTTATGATACTAGGCTCAATACAAATCACCCGAGTGGTGGATTTATGACTTTTAACCTATAGCCGAGATCCATACGAACACTTTGATGTAATATATGTTTCATACGGGCAAAAATATCTCAAGTAAGCCACTTTAGAAATTAAACGTAAAAAGGGCTTCAACAAAATGATGTTTTATAACGACTAGTAAAGATTTTGTACAAATGTTTTTCTTTAGAGATATTTAGCATAGGTCGGGAAATAAAATGGCATTTTTTTTTTTTTTTTGGACCAATATTTTTAATTTATTATTGAAAATCATTATTTCAAATATGTACATAAAACTAAAGCAACTTCTCCGCCTCTGAGAAAAATATAAAAAACATGTGGGCACTCTCCACTTGTAAAAACTATATCATAGAAAAAAATTGCGGTAATCGATATTGGTTCAAAAGTTATTAACAATAGCCGTGTTCGTTGAAAAAAAACTTCATAAATATTTGTAAATATTTATAAAGTTTTTGTGACGCAAGTATGAAATTTTTGTTTTAATGAACGTTTTTTGTTAAAAACTTTATGAATATTTACAAATATTCATAAAGTTTTTTTTCAACGAACACAGCTAATATAGTGATGACGTGCAAGTCTTTTTTCATCATTAGAGAAAAACAACGCATCTTACGAAAAAAGCTGTATATGGCATAAAATGCTTAGAATTATCTTAGGAATATGTGTGAATTCTTTCAGAATTTTCTGAGACATTTTATAATTTTTCTTACATATGAAAGAGTAGTGAAAGAGTAGATATGGACGAGACAAACAAAACCTCACCACCAAATGCAGTAAAACTCAGGTAACTTACGAGATATATCGAAAAGACCACATAATTCAAGGTGCAAAGTTCAAACGGCCTTTTCTCGAAAACTAGAGCCAACTTGAACAAACTGAGCCAAATGGTTTTTTACTTTGGCCTATATTTTCACCCCGCAGCGTCAGATTCGAGTAAATTTTTTGCGACCAAATTTTGTTCCACAGTGTTATTGACTCATATAAATCATTTGTTGTCAAGTAAGATGCTTAATTTAACTAATTTCTTTACTTCTCTTTTTTCAGGTAAGTCATCGAAAATCGAATAAAAAAAAAATTTCTAGTGATTACTGTAAGTATAAAATTCTTGAAAAACAAATCGTTACTATTAAAAAATCCTGAAAAATTTGAGAAATATGCACTACATTATTGTCGAATACTGTTGAAAAAATTCTAAGAACTTTAAAGAAGTCCATATATTTGGAAAAATGTTTAAAAGCTTTATAAACCTCGAGGTTAGTACAACAGTGTTCTAAGTACGTGCAAAATGTGTAGCAGATAGAACCCTGTTGTTTAAAGGTGACTAAATATAAAAAAATCGAAAATTTTTAAGAGTTTTAAAAATGTTAAACAGATCGAAAAATTTCAAAAATGTTGGAAAATATAGGTAAAATTAAAAATTGCTTAAAAACGAAAATAATTTAGAAGAAATAACTTCGAATTTTATGTAAAACTTTACTTTCGACCTCTAAACACACTGAGCTTGAAAGACAGAACTATGGAAATGGATGGCTTTTGTGATAATTTTCATAAGACTCAGTAAATGCCGCACGATTGAAAAAAAACTAGTAAGGGTGTTAACTTTGGCCTGGCCAAACATTAAATACCCACCACTGCAGTATTTTAAAAATTTTGCTTATATGGGAGGTGCCACGCCTTCTTGTCCGAGTTCACCCAGTTTTTGCTCAGGGCTTGCATTTACAGTTTTTAGTGTCTGAGTAAAATTTGGTTCGATTAACTCAAAAAACGTTGTCAGTATAGCGTTTTGAAGTTTTTGCTTATATGGGAGGTGCCACGCCCTATTTTTCGAGTTCATCTAGTTTTAGCTCAGAGTGCGCATTTATAATCCTTATTATTTGAGTGAAATTTAGAGTGACTATCTCAAAAAATTCTTTCAGTATATCATTTTGATACTTTTGCTTATAAGGGAGGTGCCACGCCCTCTTGTCCAAATTCTCCCAGCTTTTGCTCAGAGCATGCGCTTAAAATTCGTAGTATGTATTTATATGTATTTTGGTTGCATTGTCGTGAAAAATGCTCCTAAGTTGCATTTTGAAAATATTTTTTGTATGGGCGGTAGGTGTGTCCGTTGGCCGATTTCACTCATTTTCAATCCACCGAGGAAACTTTTGCGACGGAGGTAGTGTTCAAAATTTCATTTGTTTTTTTATGTAGTTGAAAGTTCTAATCTTTTTCTTCAAAAACTAATATAAATTATGTCGATACCATTATTTTTCTCCGAAACATCTCAGACTGAAAAATTAAATCAGGTACGGATATTTTCGAGAAAAGAAAAGTTATACAGCGTGTAATCAATAAGGTTATGAAGCTTCCGGGAGGTGATATAGGTGGCATAGACTAGCAAAAAATTGCATTTGTGGGGCTTAAATGT
Organism: Calliopum simillimum; assembly: GCA_951812925.1. Taxonomy (NCBI): domain Eukaryota; kingdom Metazoa; phylum Arthropoda; class Insecta; order Diptera; family Lauxaniidae; genus Calliopum; species Calliopum simillimum. The sequence goes on from OX638372.1 coordinate 89,679,821, forward strand.
ACCCCTGAGGAGTTATAGGGTTATAACTGATTTTCTGACTTGTTTTCCAAAATATAATAAAATTTTTATCGGAAGCTTTTAGCTAATTGTATGAGCTTTCTAAAGGTATTACTGGTTAATAGAGTTCAAAAAAATTTCGCAAAGTTCTGGACCTTCAAAATTGATATTATTAATTTTTTACTTAATTTGAGGCTTTGGCGGACATTTTAGTATGAAAATGGTCCTATACGTATACTTTTTATAATTTTTTTTTTTGGAATTCTCATTATATTTCTAACCACAAATTAAAGAACTGGTATAATATCTATATGCATAATATGTACTATCAAATTAAAGGAAATTTAACGAAGATTCCAAAAAAATTATGAAAAGGTATGTTAATAGGACCTTAAAATGTGTACCAAAGTTAAAAAATAGGAAAAGAAAATTGAAAATATTAATTTTAAAGGTCCAAAACTTTGCAAAATCCTTTTAAACCCTATAAGCCAAGTACATTCTTAGAAAGCTCATAAAATAAGCTAAAAGTTTCCTTTACAAAAATTTCTCTGAAACGTTGGTATGATCCAAGCAAATTTTTTGTTTTTTTTTTTTTGTGATACAAGTCAGAAAATCTGATTTTACGCTATAACTCCTCAGGGGTACATTTTAAACCACATCCATGTGCAATTTTTTGTTATTCTAGGCCTTCTCTATCACCTCCCAGAAGCTTCGATTACACCCTGTATGGTGAAAAATTTGGAAAAAAAGTTTTGAAAGTGGACCTGTGCTAAGAAAATGTGAAATGTTAAAAAAAAAAAAATAATAAATTCCGAAATCCAAAAATTATATGACGAAAATTCTAGACAAGGCACAAATTAATTGCTGACCTTGAAATCTTTTAAAAGTTTTGAAAAGAATGGAAAGTTTCTACATTTTGTACTTACTTAGTTAAAAAATGTAAGAAAAGCGGTCAAAATATAAGTGCCTATATGTACAAGAAAGTTTTAAAAACTAGAGACATAGATATAGATTTTCTATCGTAAGTGTATTTCAATAGACGTGCTAACACAATTAGAACGACTCATATAAGTACATATTTGTATGTATGTATGTATTTCTCATAGCAACTATGTACCTCTTACTGAAAATTGCCAACTGTCTAAAGCAAAATTCTAATTTAATGTTCAATGTCAAAATGACCGCAACACTTAATACTTCAAAGATGATGTGCAATCCTCATATACTTACTAGCGCCATACACAGTCGTTACCCCTAGTTACCACTCGTCGTCGTAACTCCTAGCAAATGCAGCCAAATAGAGACCAATTAGTAACAAATGCCGCTGCCAGCCAACACCCTATGAGTGGAGGAGCAGAGAGTTAATGATGTGCGCTATCAACGATGCTGCGCTGCAAATGCAGTTACTCCCATTTCTGCTGCTGATGCTGTGGCTGCTGTTGACTCTTTAAAGGCAAATCCATAGTATGCGCTGCGTTAGTTGTGGCATAAATTAACGTTGCATCATTTGGGATACTCAACATTGGTGGCCGAGCGCTGCATGAGAGGAGGCCGCTTTATCACTACAGTAATGCCAGTAGCAGCAGCAGCATCATTTGATTGCAGCGCACTTTACTCTTGGCTTGGCCAGTGTTGCCATAAGTAGGGGTTTTTGCTATTTACTACATAAAGTATGTGACATTGTCTTGAAAGTTTACATGTAAATAATGTATATAACTCAGCAATGAATACACAGTAAAAATTTTAGTTATATTTTAAAACTACAACGTTTTTATATAGAACAATGCCAAAAAAAGTATTAATTTTAAACTTTTCTGGAATAAATTTCAAACTTTTTTGAAAAAAAATCAGAATTAATACCAAAAAAGTTTTAAATCAATACTAAAGGTAATCAAAACTAAGAAAAGTAAACTACATTTTTTTTTAGTGTGTACAAATAGCACAACTTTGTTGTTTTGACCCGCTGCGCCATATTAAATGCTCATTAAAATGCCATTTAATTAATAGTGGGATCGTGGGTCAGTCCGTCAAAACCATGCAATTGTCAAGTGGAGCTGGGAATGCATGGTGAGTGTGCAGGGTGCATTGAATGGAGGAGTATGATAGGGCAGAGTTAAATGTTAATCATACTTTGGGGCGACGACAGTGGCAAAGTTACTTGAATGCATGCAATCCAAATGAAGATTCAGTTGGTGTAGGCAAAGTCATTTTAATTATGGCAGCAATTACACACACACAAAGAGATATTTTATTCAAGTGTAAGAAATGCAAATGCAATTGTGTGTGAGATATTGGTCGAATTATTTGAATGAAATATTTCAAGCTGAAATAATTTTTGCTTTACCATTATTATAATTATTATCTTACACCACAATACGAAAGGTCTTTTTGCTTATTTACTCTAAGACTGCCATAAGTTAAAGAACCATAAAATTTCAAGAAAAATAATTTTATGGATGAGGTTATAATAATGAAGCCATTACAATATATGATAACTTTTACCATGTTGACATGCCAGAAATCTTTGAGTTAAGTCAATCATGTGTAAAGTTTTACATGATTCATTAGAATAATTGTGTCGTTTTTCCGAAATAATTTTACAAAAAAATACAGTTATCTAGAAATTATGAACCGCATACAACTTCCTTTAGTTTTCAACAGTAATGTCACAAATCAAAGTGGGCTATCTACTGTAAAATGTAAGTTTTTTCGACATTGAAAATGCTTTTTGAACTGGTTCCAGATTTTTTGATCTAGTAGCTCTTTACTCTCCACGGTGGGCTTTAAAAAATACTAGAATCGCGTAGTAGTCAAAATTCGACCACAAATGTATTAAGGGGGCTTCTCATGTAACACGTCAAAAAGTAGTTGTTTTTCGGGATTTTTTTTTCACTCGGAAAATAAAAACACACACAAATTATTTTTTGCACATATTTTAGAACATGTTTGAACTATAAAAAAAGCATTTTTTCAAAAACTAAAATGACAAAATATCGCCACACTCGACATTTAATAAGTCGGATTTATCGCGGTACATTGTGGAGCCCAAAGTTTTTATCTGAAACATAAAACAAAATTTTTTTTATTATTCAGCAGGGTTCCCCTGAGTGCATGAATGTCTGCAACTCCAAAAAATTCGATTCTACAATATTGAAATCACGTCTTGAAAAAAAAGTGCTATTTTTTCGTCATTTTTTGTCGCTAAATGGGGCTAAAAAATGTATAAAATAACTTTTTTTCCACAATTTCAGACATTCATGCACTCGTTCAATTTATAATCTGCAAACCACTTTTTAGAAATCAAAAATCGGTTAAGTAGTTTTTTCGCAACCGTGTACCGCGATTTTAAAACCATAGTTTTGAGAAAAAACGATTTAAAGTTTGAATTAGTTAGCCAAATCGCACACAAAGCGCACCCGAGCGCGCTGGTTCAACCAATCATATTTTTCATAATATTTAGAGTTGAGTCATGAAACTTTGGGAATATACTCCCAAGACGTTATTCTATCAACCTATGAAAAAAAAAATCGATTTTTTGAAAATTTTACATGAGAAGCCCCCCTTAAATAATTTGGTACTTTTTGGACACTTATTCCTTTTTTTTGCTATGTGGTACAAAATAGAAAAGCTCATTTATCATCCCTGGTATAATTCAAGCAAAATATAAACAAAACAAAAAACATAAAATCATTACTATGCCTTTGTTCTTCTCTTTATCCTTTGTTCAGCTCTGTGTGACCGTATATTTTGTTGTTGTTAATATTGAAAAATTTGTATATAATTTTATCTGGCTTAAAGTTAAAATATTAAAATAATTTGTGCACATCTACACACAAATACCTTTCTAATGGTGTATAGTTTAAAGTCGTACTCCATTTCAAACATATTAAAAAAAGATGGACATGTTTTTGTCTTTCGTATTCGTATCAGGAATCCTTTAAATTATAATTTTTCACCAAAAATCTATTTAGAAATTATACACTGCTTTATCAACATAGAATTTCGAGATATCTTGAGCTAAAAGTTCGAAAACTATGGTTTTTCTATACTTTTGAGGTTACACACAAAAAAATGATCCGGAAAAATTGATTTTCAAATAGCACAAAGTGATAATAATCTCATGAAAAATTACGGTTTGTTCCAGTAATTTAATTACTTTACTGAATTTTCATGAAAAAGTAATGGCACGAAAGTAAAATATACGGTTTAGACTTCAAAAAGTACAGAGATAAACAGTTAAAACTATTGAATAGAGAAGTAAAAACTTGTCGCATGAAAAAATGCCAGTGAGCTCTGTAATATTTGCTTAGAATACATTTCAACTATTACTGATTGAGATTGTAAAATTTTTTTTGAAAATGAATTTAAATTAAACAATAAGCTACAGAAATGAAAGTGCTACAGTAGCTCAGTGGATAGAGCGTCGATTAGCAACACAAATGTCTTAAGTCCGATGCCATTAACACACATTTTTTTATATTTTTTTTTTTTTTTTAATTTACTGTATGTAATCAGTAAAAAATACGGTTTTTCTTTACGGGCGCACGTTACTGAAAAAATCAGTAAAAAGTACTGGGATTTTCAATGAATTTTTACGGTTTAGTTTTTTCCGTGTATACAGGTTTTCTACTCCAAGTTAAACATTTTCTCCATCATATTTTCCAAATCAAATTAAACTTTTACCAAATCACAATAAGCCTTTTTCAACGAAATTAAAGTTTTCCCAAAACAAATCGCCGGTGCTTACGAAGAAAATCTTCCAACCGAAAGTTGCGGCGAAGAAAATCTTTTTTTGTAAATTGCGGCGAAAAAAATCTTTTTTTGTAATATGCGGACAAGAAAATCACTTTTTATAAAATGCGGCGAAGAAAATCACTTTTTACAAAATGCGGGGAAGAAAATCACTTTTTACAAAATGCGGCGAAGAAAATCACTTTTTACAAAATGCGGCGAAGAAAATCACTTTTTACAAAATGCGGCGAAGAAAATCTCTTTATTTAGTGAGTACTTTTTCGACGAGTTACGAAAATAAACATTTTTAAAAAAGAGATTTTCTTCGCCGCATTTTGTAAAAAGTGATTTTCTTCGCCGCATTTTATAATAAGTTATTTTCTTCTCCGCATTTTGTAAAAAGTGATTTTCTTGTCCGCATTCGCACAAAAAAGATATTTTTCGCCGCAGTTTGAAAAAAAGGATTTTCTTGTCCGCATTTAAAGAAGAGATAGTCTTCGTAAGCACCGGCGAAATCATATTTACATTTTTTCTAATCGCTTGCCCAATAATCGCCACATTTTGGAAGGTATTTTAAAGACATGATATTCATCCATATATCAAGTTCCATAACAATTGCTACTTCAGGTATAGGATGCAGGTATATCGATTTAAGGTTTTTTTTTGCAAAGCTTAATTTTTTTTGGAAAAAGTTTAATATGAACTGGAAATTTGATTTTAAAAAAATATCAATATGATGTGGAAAAGATTAAGCTTCGAGTGGAAAATCTGTATACAAAAAGCACGAAATTTCTCAATTCTTTTGAAGTTATACAGGTTTTCCACTCCAAGTTAACCTTTTTTACATCAATTTCATCTTTTTCCAAATCAAATTAAACTTTTTTCAAATCACAATAAACCTATTCCAATGAAATTAACAATATCCCAAATCAAATTAAATTAAACTTTTTTTTTTAAACGCTTGTCCATCCACCTCCACATTTTGGAAGATGGTTGGCAGACACAATATTCATCCATATAGCAAGTTCTATAACAATAGTTAGTGAAGGTACAGAGATATATCGTTTTAAGTGTATTTTTTGCAAAGCTCAATTTGAAATGTTAAAGTTTAATTCGATCTGGAAAATGTTTATTTTAATTTGGTAAAGGTTTAATTTGATTTTAAAAAAGATGTGGAAAAGGTTTAACTTTGAGTAGAATATCTGCATATAGAAAGCACGAACTTTTTTTCTATTTATTTTGATAAACATAATCTGAATGAATCTTGATGAGTTGTCATCAGAGATAATATAATTTTTTAAAGGCTCATATTGTCTCAAAAGACAACCGTCGAGAAAAGTTTGTGTCTTCAGCCTGCTTTGGCTCTATGAAACATTAGTTCGACCAACTTTGTTCTTCTGGCTTTTAGTGCTCTGTTAGACTAAAATCTGGAAGGTCAATCATTTGAAATTAAATTATTTGCAGATGGACACTACATATTGTACTCGTATAAACTGTTTCCTGGAAGTATTCATCTATGATGAATTTTTAAACGAAAACAATATAAAAGTAATAAAATTTGTAAAATTTTTCTTGCAATTACAATGAATCTTCGTATAATTTTTTTTTTTATTTTATTTTATTAAATTGCTTTGCGAACTTTTCATCAAATACGTGGAAACATTTCTAATGAAAAAAAAAAATTAAAATAAAAACCAAAATAAATTGACACCAACATTTCGAAATTCCCCTTGAGGAATTTCTTGCTTCTTCCACAGAGCAAGTGATATAATAATTGAAAATCAATTTAATTGAAGCAAATTAAATTGAATTGAATTTGATGGAAAACGCTCGAAATTCGATTTGAAGCCAGAAATAAATGTTCGTGGAAGAATGCTGAAGTGTGGCATCAATGGATTTAAAAAAAATAGAGAGAAAAAATAAAAAATCAAAAATAAAAAGGTTTGCAAGTTGACGCTATCATTGATGACACCAGGCAATGAGTATAGGAAACATAAGACTAAGTGAATTAATTCTCTGATGAAATCAAACACAGATTCACGACGATTCATTGCAAAAGAAAAAGATAGAGAGGCAACTAAATGAGCAACCAACTGGAAATAAAGTGACATTCGGAGAACTCCACTTTAAATTTTTCTGCTTCTTTTTTTGTGACACAGGCACTTTCAGTCGTGGAACAGTGTTAAAGGGCAAAGCGCAAAATTATTTGTATCGTAGAGAGATGATTTCAAGGAAATTGTGTATTTCGTCTTTTCTGTGTGCAAAATTGATGTTAATCGGAAATTGATTTAAACTTTTAAAACAATTTTAGTTTAAAGTTAAGATTTTTAGATTTTGCTTCAAGTTGGACTTTTCCAGTTATATTTTTGTGCTTATAATAGAAAACATTTATTTGTGAATTTAAAATCAGCCCATTACTTTAGGATTTTGAGGTATAGCATACTCAAAAAATGGTTTTCTGGGCTACTTTTGAGGTTATGTAGAGGGTGCACTATTCTAGTCCGTACTATTTACTTTACCCCTTCGATATTAAGCATTACTTTTTTCCCTCAAAATAAGCCAGTGAATATTCATCTGCGATTTTTTTTTAGCAAAGTTATGGTCATGTTAAGATAGCATCATTAAATCTTGTCCCAGCGCCAATATAGCCCAACAGCCTTATTAGTTTCGATTTCTCAAAATGGCCACAACTTCTTAAAGAAAAATAGTATTTGGATGATCAATCGTTCGCTCATTTTATGGAAAAGAGTAATACGAAAGGGTGATATTAGTAGAAAAAAGACCGTAAATATTGGGCGTCACACTCAATTTTCGAAAAAAATGTGCCGATAATGCCACCGTCCCCCAAAAACCACACCGAACAGTCAGCCGATCCCGACACGTTGACTTCTCTAACAATACGGGTGTGATTTCCAAGCAACCAATACGTTATTTTGATTTACTTAATAACAACATAACCACGGGGCTTGAAATGCTTCTCATAAAAAGGAACCTCCTGGATTTTACAGTTGCATCGAACTGAATTCTACTTCATTCTTTATGCTTAACATAAGCCTCATTGGAGTTATTTCATTTTATTGCGGGCATTATTTTCTCATTGCGGGAGGTATTTCCTAATAAAAAAGGTTAGGTTAGGTTAGGTTAGGTTAGGTTAGGTTAGGTTAGGTTAGGTTAGGTTAGGTTAGGTTAGGTTAGGTTAGGTTAGGTTAGGTTAGGTTAGGTTAGGTTAGGTTAGGTTAGGTTAGGTTAGGTTAGGTTAGGTTAGGTTAGGTTAGGTTAGGTTAGGTTAGGTTAGGTTAGGTTAGGTTAGGTTAGGTTAGGTTAGGTTAGGTTAGGTTAGGTTAGGTTAGGTTAGGTTAGGTTAGGTTAGGTTAGGTTAGGTTAGGTTAGGTTAGGTTAGGTTAGGTTAGGTTAGGTTAGGTTAGGTTAGGTTAGGTTAGGTTAGGTTAGGTTAGGTTAGGTTAGGTTAGGTTAGGTTAGGTTAGGTTAGGTTAGGTTAGGTTAGGTTAGGTTAGGTTAGGTTAGGTTAGGTTAGGTTAGGTTAGGTTAGGTTAGGTTAGGTTAGGTTAGGTTAGGTTAGGTTAGGTTAGGTTAGGTTAGGTTAGGTTAGGTTAGGTTAGGTTAGGTTAGGTTAGGTTAGGTTAGGTTAGGTTAGGTTAGGTTAGGTTAGGTTAGGTTAGGTTAGGTTAGGTTAGGTTAGGTTAGGTTAGGTTAGGTTAGGTTAGGTTAGGTTAGGTTAGGTTAGGGTGGCGGCATTACTGCCACACATAGCCCACAAGGGTCCATAGTGATACGACAAACTCTCTTATTAAAATCTATTTATGTATAAACTCTGGTTGTTTCAGTATGATGTTTGTCCAAACTGAAGGATCCTATCAGTACAGCGAATCTTTTAATGTCAATTAGGCAAATTATAGTGAGTTTCTTTAAGGAGTTGAAGGGGCAAAACGGACGAAGACAGTTACGAAATGGACGTAAACGTTAAAAGGAAATTTGATAGGAGACAAAGGATAACACTTTAAAATCAGACAACCAACATTAAAAATAACAAAACGCTGAATTCGTACAAATGAAACGGACAACAGACAGTTGCAGACGGACCAGCAAATAGTGAAAGATGTGAAAATTAGAAGTTAAAACAAAAGAACTGCGAAGCTAAAATCTAAAAATTGAAATGAAAAAAAAAATGTGTAAATTTAAAGCAAAAGAAATCGAAAACTGTGTGTTAAAACATAATACGAAAACAATAAATATAAATAAATTCAAATTAAAACTGAAGCAATATTTGGAATATTCTGCTTTGTGAAAACGAGGGCAAAAGTCCTTTTTTGTAGCGCAAGCAGGGAATTGTTCCCAGCGACTGTTTGCTACCTATAGCATTTGCAAGTTCTTCAAAGAGAAGAAATGTTAAAGCGAGGCTGCAGTTTTAATGGGTTGAGCTTCTAGAAGAGCTCTAATAGATCCGCCTTTTCAATTCCTAAAATTTTGCAATGTGATGGCACCCACTGTAGAGATACCTGATTTTTTTCGCTGAAATAACTTAAAGCGGTATAACATTGAAAAACTGTCTTTGATTTAATTCTGAATTTGAGTCTGATTTTAAAGCCTTTAAGGCGGCTTGACTATCGACGTACAATACGAGTTCTTTATTGTTAACTTTTTGTTTGTCTTTTGAGGGTGTCAGCATAGAACAAAAATGAGCCAAATTTGGCTCGCCTACAACAACCACAATATTTCAAAAATTTGCAAATTTCTCGGAACTACAATAATCACGAAAAATATTTTTTTTTTGGTTTTTTTTTTTTGGCTCGTCTACAACAACTACAATAGCTTGCAAACTTCTCCGAACCCCAATAATCACAAAAAATAGTTTTTGTTGATTTTTGTTTTTTATTGAAATACTTTGTTTTTTGTATTCGATCCAAAAAAAACAACAACAAATATTTCTTGTGATTATTGTGATTCCAAGAAATTTTCAAAATATTGACTGCGCTTGGCTCCGTGATTTTGAAACACCCTTGATGACTAATGTCAAAACAAAGAATTTTGCAAATATTCAGCTTTCTAACTTTAATTGGGAAGTTTGCTCCTTTTTAACCGACTTAACTTATTTGGCTGTTTTCGACCTTTTTAACAAATTTCGACTTGCAGCAAAAACGTCACAAAGTAGACTACGCAGTATTTAAATTATTGCAAAAAAAATTTCATAATATACAATATTATACAAAAAATGCAGTTTAATTTAAAAAAAATTTAAATATTTGTAGTAAACATTTCAAGCAAATCTATTAAAAGCAAACTTTTAGCGACTTTCCTGAAATCCATGACATCCAAAGCTTTCAATAACTTTTTAATACACTTCCTCACTTTTGAGCCTAAAAGCCACAGAAATTCCGAAAACTTCACGCACTATGTCAGCGCATTATCAAAACTTTATATTTTCTAGCAAACAAATGCAAACAAAAAGAAAATTATAGAAAAAATTTTTATATTTTTTTACAATATTTTTCTGGCATACTTTTTTAATAAAACAGTGAATGTGCACAGCAAACTTCAACATAATAAGCTGCATGTGCAAGTGCAGTAGAGTTCAAGCAATACGGACTGACTGACTGACTTGACTGCTTTTGCTATGAGTAGTGTGCGAAAGCATAAAAAAGATATAAAAAGTTCAGCAAAACTTTCAATTTCAGCACCATTTTGTAATCTAAAATGCATTTTGCAGTCAAAAAAAACAAAAAACAGAAAAATTCTATGAAACTGAAAGAAAAAATACCAAGTCCAACTGAAGGAAAAAACTAAAACTTTGCAACTTTTTTGCCGCAAGTTTTCTACATGAAAAGTTTGCAACAGTAATTTTGCTGCAGCACTTTTGTGCCATTTTAATGCTGTGATTTTTGCCGCCATGCTTTTTTCTTTCTTTCTTTCTTTCTCACTCACTCTCTCTCTCTCTCTCCTTTTCTCTCTTGTTACCATTGCCATTACTTTATTTGTATTTTTGTGCGCTTTTTGTGTGCGCTCATTATTTGCATCGATTTTCAATTGAGACTCTTTTTGTATTCAATTGCCAATTGCTTTGATTCTGGGCCACTTTTTTATTTCGTAGCACCCAGCGTCATTGAAATACATCTCCAACCACCAACTTATGCCATCAAGCTCGATTTGATTTGCACTTGCACTTGTGCTCAATACACAGAAACGTCATCAGTGGCATAAGAGAGTGAGAACAAAATGCCATACTTAAGAAGATTTCAAGTGTGAAAAAGAAATTGAAATTTGTGTCAATTAGTTTTTTGCAGACTTTGTGAAATTTTTCAATTCGATTGTTGACTTTTTACGGTGCATCAATCTGTGCATATATATTGTACTTAACATGTTGTATAGAGGTCGTGAGTTTTCGTTTAAGGTGAAATATTAGACTTCTATTGACTTTGCAACATTTCATTCATTTCAAAAAACTTTCATCATTTCATCAAATTTCCATCAAAATTCATTCATACCTATTATCAAAAGTAATTTATTATATCAAATTTCTTCCATTCATCAAATTTAATTCATTTCACATTTCATTCATTGCACCAAATTTCATACATTTTATCGAATTTAATTCATTTTATCAACTTACATTCATTTCATCAAACATCATTAATTTCATCAAATTTTATGCACTTTATTCAATTACATTCATTCCATCAAATTTCATTTATTTGATCAAATTTCATTTATTTGATCAAATTTCATTTATTTGATCAAATTTCATTTATTTGACTATGTTTCATTTATTTGATCAAATTTCATTTATTTGATCAAATTTCATTTATTTAATCAAATTTCATTTATTTGATCAAATTTCATTTATTTGATCAAATTTCATTTATTTGATCAAATTTCATTTATTTGATCAAGTTTCATTTATTTGATCAAATTTCATTTATTTTTTCAAATTTCATTTATTTGACCAAATTTCATTTAATTGATCAAATTTCATTTATTTTGTCAAATTTCATTAATTTGATCAAATTTCATTTATTTGATCAAATATCATTTATTTGATCAAATTTCATTTATTTGATCAAATTTCATTTATTTGATCAAGTTTCATTTGTTTGATCAAATTTCATTTATTTGATCAAATTTCATTTATTTGATCAAATTTCATTTATTTGATCAAATTTCATTTATTTAATCAAATTTATTTATTTGATCAAATTTCAAACATTTTATAAAATTTCAGCAAATTTCATTCATTTCATCAGATTTCTTTCATTTCATCAACTTTCATTCATTTCATCGAAATTCATTCATTTCATCCAGTTCCATTTATTTCATCAAATTACATTCAATTCCTCAAATTTCATTCATTTAATCGAATTTCATCAAATTTTATTGAATTTTTTCTTCATTTTCAACATTTTTAATAAGTATTTTTCACCCCTTTCCATATATAAATTTTCCAACTTAAGTCAACTTTTGAATTTTTTCATTTGGGCTGTATAGGCTTTACTACGTAGATGAAGGCGTGGTATCGCCCATTTGTCCGGTGAACATTATTTGTCCTCATGATTTTTACTCATTTAATAAATCTCATTTATCTGCGTCAAAGAGTTTCGGTTTTATGATTAGTCAATTTTTTGGGGGGCGTGGCACCGCCCACTTTTTTAGTATATAGCTTAGCCTTTTTTTGTACTATCATAATATAAAAACTTCTTTAAAATCGGTTACTTAGTTTCCGAGTTAATAAAGGACAAATACACAAACAAACAAAATCTACTTGAAAACTATAAAAGATAGCGCAAAATTTGTAACATTTTTGAAATTAGCGGGGTCAAGTTATTAAAAATTGATACCCATTTTGAAAAAAAATTTGGACCACGCCCCAACTTTGTACGGGAGGTAGGCGTGTCCTTTGGCGGATTTTGTTCATATTCACATATTTTTATTCTTTTGATGTAAAAAACATCTGTATCAAATTTCAATAGCCTAGCTCTATTATTACTATATATGACCGCCGTTCCATTCAAACCCTCCCATTGTGCGCCTGTGCCAAATTACCGATTTAATTCTGGTTGGATCCCTCACGATTGAATCTTTGTTTCGATGTTTTAACCTGTCATGGTCCCAAGCAGGTTACGATCTTTTTGAAATCGCCTCGTATAGAAATTGATTGCATTTTCACATAGAATCTGGTACAAAAAAATTCCGTATTGCGACCCAGTTCAGAACATCAGATACGATTCTGACTCAAGCCAAGTACTGGAACCACAAAAAATCCTGTGAGCATTTTCGCACTTTATTTTTTGCATTCATAAATAAAGATTATCCTGGGCTATCAGTATAATCATTGCTAAAAATAACACTTTAATATCCAGAACATCTTATCTCGAAAATCTTATCTTAAACCTTCTCTGAATCAAATTTAACTTTTTCCAAATCAAATAATTTAAAACTTTCCAGTCAAATTAACCTTTTTTCAAATTAGGCCTTACAAAAAATACACTTAAAAGTATATATCTCTGTACCTACACCAGTTATCGTCGTAAAACTTGGTATTTGAATGAATATTGTTTATTGGTTGACCAAGCGATTTGGAAAGAGAATAATCTGATCTGAAATAAGATCAATATGAAAAGTTTCCTACACCTCAGAACTAACTAAGTATTCATTGAAGTTTTACTGTCTAAGCATTTCTGGAAAATTTAAAAATTCATGCAACAGAAATGTTCACTCGACTGGATTACCATGCATATATCAATGGTTGAAAGTACAAAAATAAGTATGTTCTATTTTTATGTACATTTTTATTTTTGCCACAAAAACAATGACATATCCTTGTATGACACTTTCTTAGGACTGAAACTTTTCATAACATATACACAGCAATTTTTCCATCCCCTTAACGTACTTGATGCACAAATCCTTTTGTCCCCCTAAACAACACGTTAAATTTTCATCAGCATGTTGTTGTTTAACCACTCATAGCACTTGTGACCCTTATAACCCCACTTGAAAAGCAGCTATTGATATGCATTTGCTGTCGTTTGTGGCACACATTTATTAATGACTTTTAAACGACATTCATTGCATATTTATAGGCGCTTTAGCGTATTATTAAAAGCAGAACCGAGTGCAGTAGCGTTGGCAGCAGCTGTTGATGATGATAGTTTGACAATAAAAGCATATGAAAAATAAAACTTATGAAGAACATGTATGTATCAACAAGGACATTTTTAGCGTGCAATTTATATTTTTATTTACTTTTTTTTTTGCCTGGTATAAGCCACAAAGTGAAGCATAGTTTTCGGCATGCAGCTTTTATGATGACAAAAGCCCTAAAATGTTACACCAAGTTATATGTGTTACAATTTTTTATCTGTAAAATAAAAATGCTACAAATTTTGTACTTGCACTTTTCTCTAGATTACATATGTAGTTGTGTACTCGTGTGCTTGTGTTTGTATTGTGTATGACAACATGTGTATCTGATTATTTGTCATGTGACTGTCACGCGTTGGGATTATTTGCATATTATAGCATATTTTTTGGCATACATTTTTATGCTTTTTTATTTAGTATTCAGCGCTTTTGTATGGTAGAAATAAAAAAAAACGTTTTGGCAAAACCGCCATCATTAAAATTTTGCAAATCAGATAATAAGTCAGCAAAAATCTGTAGTCTGTTGGCAACACTTAAATTTTTATTTTATTCAAAAATATTTGGCTTAATGCTGCATATGTTTTGTCATCGTAAGCATGAGGACTAATTTTGTCAAAATTTTATTTATAATTTTATTCCACGAATTGCCGCAATTCCATGTAGTTTTTTTTAACAAAAATATTGTTACAATATTCAGACTTCAGACATACCCACGCGGACCCAAAATTATAATCTTCTGATTTTGCGGACCAACGTAAAACCAAACTATTAGAAGTAGAAAAAAAAATATACACAAGAAATGGTTATAAATTATTAAGAGAGTGCCTATAGTTTTTCGACTACTACAACTGCTGCAGTGACTCGCAGTAGTAGCCGAATACATACACCGCCGCCTACAATCGATGAAATAGTGAATGCTATCCAAAGCATGAAAAACAACAAGGCCGCCGGTATAGATCAAATAACAGCTGAACTGCTAAAGGCATGCCCCATAACATCAGCTAAAATTCTGTATCCTCTGCTCACCAAAATCTGGAGCGAAGAGCGTTTGCCAGAAGATTGGCTACATGGCATGTTAGTCAAATTGCCGAAAAAAGGTGACCTAAGCGAGTGCCAAAACTATATACCTTGCTCTCAGTACCATCAAAAGTATTGACGAAAGTGCTTCTGAACAAAGTAAACGAAAAACTTGATTCGGCCATTCGAAAGTAGCAAGCAGGATTCCGGCGATACCGATCATGCGTGAATCAAATCAACACCTTCAGAATAATTGTCGAACAATCATCCGAGTGGCGTGCTGCACTTCAACTTGTCTTCGTAGACTTTAGCACTGCCTTCGACAGTGTCTCCCGAGAAAACATCTGGGTTTCACTGCAACGAAGAGGTATTGCTGCAAAGGCCATAAACTTATTACGTGCACAATATGAAGGCTTTAAATGCAGTGTGTTACACAATGGGTTGTTGTCACCGACATTCACCACTAATTCAGGAGTACGGAGGGGTGTCTACTATCACCATCACTCTTCCTTATCGTTCGTGATGATATCCTAAATAAAGCTCTTAATAAGACCAAAACGGGTATTCAATGAAACTTTACCGAACATCTGGAAGATCTCGACTACGCTGACCACATCTGCCTCTTATCGTCCAAACATTCAGATATGCAAAGCAAAATTGAATTGGAATCACAAAAGGCCGGCCTAAAAATCAACGCATCCAAGACTAAAAGCATGAAGCTAAACGAAAGCAATGCCATCACGTTTAAAGCTGGCAGTGATGACATCGGAAACATCGATAGCTTCACGTATTTAGGCAGCATTATCTCCATGGATGGTGAAGCAAATGAGGATATCAACTCAAGAATAGCAAAAGCAAAAGGCGCGTTTGCTCAACTGAACAAAATATGGTCTTCATTCGTTACATCCACCAAAACGAGAGTGCGCATTTTTGATTCGAATGTGAAATTGGTTTTGTTATATGGGTGCAAAACGTGGCTTGTTACTGAACAACTAACGAACAAGCTGCAAGTATTCGTCAACAAATGCTTAAGGCGAATACTAAAGGTTTGGTGGCCTCGCACTATATCAAATGCCGAGCTACATCAAAAATGCAATCAGCGGACTATAGCAATCGAGGTCAAGCTGCGCAAATGGAGATGGATTGGTCACACTCTCCGGAAACCACACAGCGAAGTTTGTCGCCAGGCTCTTGAGTGAAATCCACAAGGCAGTAGAGGACGTGGTTGACCCAAAACCAACTGGAAGAGGTCGCTGGAAAAGGAAATCCAAGAATCGGGAAAATCGTGGCAAGAGATTAAAGTCATCGCAAGGGATCGTGACAAATGGAGAGATTTTATATTGGCTCTATGCTCCTCCTAGGAGTTTAAGGAGAATACATATATGACCTGGGAGAATCCTGATGGCACGGGCTTTCTCAGACGAAAAGACAAAGTTACGGCTGAAAGAAAAACACGAAAAGCCAACGGTGGAGACATGACTCCTAGTTCAACTAAAGATACTGGTCTTGAGATTTCAATAATTTGATTTAGATAAATTTTGTTGGTCCCATTTAAGGTAAGGGAACAATTGAGTGAGTGTTACTTTTTAAATAAAATTGTGCAGTTTGTCGTTTATCAGAGAGGAAATTAGATTTAAGTATACAAACACTGGGTATCGGCGGCTTTATCCAGCTTACTGACGGAAAAGATTCTTAATAGAGTGGTTGAGGGCAGTGGGGTCTTGAATTGCTAATAGGTGGTGAAAATAAGTGTTGTTATGAGGTAGGGGTCTGCACAATATGCCTTGTTGGGGTTTTAAGACATTTCGTTTCAATGTACGTTATGTGTATTACTTGCATGCAAATATCTTGACAATACTTAAATTTGAAAGAAGAAAAAACAAATACCATACACCTCTGTCTTGTTTGATGTGCTTCAGTTAACTTCAGTGCATATCTTTTAGTTGTAGTGCTTACTAAAAAATGCTGCTTTAGTTACAAAAGTAGTTTTTTGCTCTCTTCTGGTGCCTCTTTTTGGTTTGCCCTCTTTCTCTCTCGTGAAAATGTATGAAAGCTGCTACAAACCTGGGTCACCAATGCAAAGCAACTAAAAGTGTTACCATATCATAAAATTTTACTGTATTTTTTCTACTCGCACGTTCGGCACTGGCGCAAAGTACTTGTTTGTATAAAATACAGTAAGCTGAAGTATTTTTTCGTATCAGGTTTTTTTGACTCCGATAAAACAAGTCAGCGTACTTCAGTTTCAAAATTAAATCGAAGTACAGTGAAGATTCGAATCTTGAAATTTTTGGATCAGATACTTCAGTTCAGTGTAAAATGTGCGAGTAAAAAATATACTATATTTCAAGAGGTTTTGTGCATGCCCCTACTATGAAGGTTCATGATTCATGACCAGGTTTCTCGACGTCTGCTTTCCCAAAGAGACACGAGCCTTTTTAAATTGGCAATGATCTCATATAAATCATTTGCACAATATCGACAATGAGTTAATAAGTTAAGAGTTCGAAGTTATACTGATAGTGGATGGAACTATTCTAGTAGTAGTGATGGACGAAATCTTACCGGAGAATTTTCGGTAATCAGTGGCCAGCGGATAATCAAGCTGGCTGGCGAAAGTTCAAAGAAAATTATTACCGAGGTGGCGGTGTTTGTCGCTTAACTGGACCGTGTAAGAAGAATAAATAAAAATGTATAATGCCTCTTGACATTTTGGAGGAATGAATCCTCCAATACCCTCTGCTTTAAGAAAATGCTACGCAGCCATACAGCCCACACCCCCACCCACTCTCACATGCTCAGATACAAATGCCACCCATTGTCTGTCATTGTCATAAAAGTCTTAAATACCGTAACGTAGTCCAAAGCGGAGCGGTTACTTGCGATGTGCTCTGCATATGTAATCGAACTAATAAAATTTTTTTATTTTTTCAAGACCCATTCAACATGACGTTGCGATACGAAAAAAACAAAAAACGAACTCTTCACATTTGTTTACTAGCCACAGGCACACACTTGTACTTCAAATGTGCCCACCCACACATATGCATATGTAGTCACAGACACACACATGCCCAGAAGTGTTGCCTTCCGTTTGATCGCCACCACATACTTGTTAAACGGAAACAACAAAGGACATGAGACAAGACGGAAGCGCGCGCTACAGGAAGTTGGATGCGCTTTGAATTTTTAAATAGGCGGCTTGGCGGTTTGGTGAATTTTATTTTTATCGCAAGTGTTTGTTGTTGTTGTGGTTGATTTTAGTACGTTTTCGCTCAAGAAAAAATGGAATGGAATAAATGGAATTTTTCGTATGCGACGACGTCATTGGTGATGGGTCGTTTGGGGCGGGGAGGATTAACGGAGGAACATAGTCATGTCTAGCAGAGCAGCTTGCAATTTTCGATACCTTGAATGATCGATGACATGATTTTCAAAAAATAACTGTCTTTTTTTTCAGAAAAGTACAAAACTAGAATTTTGAAAGGATCGCAGTCCTAGCAATTAAACCAGTAAAACCGTCTACAGGAGGTCTTCATTAAATTCAATTATTTTGTTAATGTAGTGAACGTTGTCTTTTGGATTAATTGTCAGTTAACAGTTATTTCTAAGGCACCAAGTCACTGGGCGCTAGTTGGATACTTCCACATCTTTATTTTATATCGATGAGATTGAATTTAAATTGCTTTTATAAGATTAGCTTTGTAGTTCAAATGGGTTACCGGACATAATCCCAACGGACATAATCCCCATTTCGTAAATGGGGATTACCTATGTCCGAAAATTTTTCGGTCATAATCCCCATTTTGGCCATGGGGGTTATGTCCGCCAATTTTTCGGACATAATCCCAATGGGGGTTATGTCCGAAAAATTTAATTAAGATTGAACAAAATTTTTGCAATAATCCATTTAAAAAATTTATATGGTGTTGGATATTATAGACTGATCCGCGGCCGAAGGCCGCCGCGTAGCCGGTATTGGATTTTTGGGAGTTTTAAATCCTGAGTTGCGGCCGCAGGCCGCCCACTTACCCCTACCCTTATGTAAAATTACTGTGGAATTTTTGGGAGTTGTAAATCCTGAGCTGCTTCTGTTGTCAATAACAAAATATCGTTATGGGGACTATGTCCGTTTTTTCCTGGGGATTATGTCCGAAACACTTGTGGACATAATCCCATTGAAAAAATGGGGATTATGTCCGAATAACTTGCGGACATTATCCCCATATCGTGAATGGGGATTATGTCCGTGGGGATTATGTCACGGCACCGTTCAAATGTGTTAATTACTAAAATGAGAAATTTGAAACAAACCAACAAAATAGTATGACGATATTGTAATAGACTAACTATAATAAGCTTAGTACAATATGGCAACATTAGTAAACAGCTGTCACCTCAATCAGCTGTTCCCCACACTGAGGTGAGTTGGGATTATTAAAACCTCAGTGTCGATAGAAAATATTGAAATTCTAGCGGTGATCTGCACCGAGTGAAGTTGGTAAGAGTGGTAGTTAGAAGAATTTGGTTAAAAGGAAGCTTGGAAAGTAAACATTGGTCTTTGTGTATTCGTTTGTATTGAGCAATGCCGAAACTGCAAAGCCGGATCGGACAATAGAGTGAATAAGTCCATAGTCGTGGTTCTCGCTAGTGTTTCGGCACTTGTGCAAAAAAGACGACACTAAAACATTGGGCGTTGTATATTCTTTTGTACTGAGCAATGCCGATACTGCGAAGCCGGAACGAATAAAAGAGTGAATGGGTCTATAGTCGGGGTTGTCGCTAGTGTTTCGGCACTTGGGCGAATGAGACGACACAAAAACATTGGTTGTATATTCGTGTTTGTACTGAGCAATGCCAATACTGCGAGGCCGAAATGGAAAATAGAGTGATTAGGTCCATTGCGAAGCCGGAACGGACAATAGAGAGAATTGGTCCATTGTCAGGGTTTTCGCTAGTCTTTCGGTACTGGTGCGACAGAGACTACACTAAAACATTAGTCATTGTGTATTTGTTTATATTGAGCAATGCCGATACAGCAAAGACGGAACGTGCAGTAGGGTGAGTAGAATCTCAAAGAGAGAGTAGAGCAGGGCGAGGACGCAAAAATATATAAATAAGAAACCGTAATCGTAAGAATATGTAAATGTAAAAGAATAAAAGACCGAAAACCGGTGATTATATTCAATAAAAAAGAATCTTTACAATTGCTATTGTTAACATAAATATTTTGTGGTACGAACCTCGGCCACCGGCGAGCCAAGACCTCGGCTATAGGAAAAGCATCTTCACATGATATTTTTGCCTTACATCCTCAAGACCGTCTGCAAATGGTCTTTCAAGCCCTGAACAGTAAGACAAAAAAGTATCGATAAACAGAATTTAGATTTGCAGTTCTTGTACCAAAACTATTAGTTTTTGGCTCGGTAACTTTTCGCAAGACTTCTTCTAAATATCGATACTTGACATTTGATAACATATGTACGAATACATACATACATATGTGTGTGAGGCAATTGTTGCAATGCCTTTGTCGAAACTTTAACCAAAAATCTTATATGACGGTCATGTTAAGGATAACGAAAAATTTGTGCATGTCTTGCCATGGTAAGGCAACGAGTTGCTTGCCGCTTCGGCTGCTGGAGCAAACTAGTCGTTGAAGCACATTAAAACGTGCGTGGCATTTCAAAATACATGCGTTTTCTCGTTTAAAAATAAAAATTTGGATGTAAATGGAATTTTTAAATTTTATTTCAGACACTTTGCAAATGGGAACTTTGCATGGTGCTTCAATTTTATGCTCATGAAAAATTTAATATCGGATGATATATAGTAATGATAATAGAAATTTTAGTTTTGATGGGAAGCTTCTTAAGTACTCATTATTTAAAGTATATCCTTGACTTGCTTCACAGCGTACAATTGCCTTCGATGAATTCTGAGAATTTGGTAGTTCAGAATGATTGTACTCTGCACAAATCAACCAGGAAAGTCTGCCGCCAATCATTGGAATGCATTCGCATGGAACCCACAAGATAACAGGAATTGCGTCTGGCTGAAGAAATAATGAAAACGATCGCTGGAACAAGTAAAACGTGATACAGGAAAATCTGGGACACAAATGAAGGCAGATGTCTGGATCTTGGTTTGCTCATCACTAGTAGAGGTTCCATGGAGACAAATAATTTCAACCCAATGCTGCCCCTGGGAGTTATGGGCGAAATTTACCATTAGTTATGTCTTTTTCTCATTGCGGTTATATGATGAATTATGTTTTTTCGAGTTGAATAATTTTGTTCAGAGTATTCATTCATTCGTGGATTTATTTAATTAAAAATATGAAACCAACTGAAGTGTCTACATATAAACTACAATAAGCGAGTATGATTTCATATTTCTTTTTAATTTAATTAACCAAAATTGCAGTAATTGCTTAAAACTCATTAAATTGCAAAAACTTAAATTTCTTTCAACTCTACACCACCACATTACAATTCGACAGGAATTCTACACTGACGATTATAATAAATTAATTTGCTTTTAACAGTAAATCCACGCGTTGTCAAAAGGAAATAAAAAATAATTCACAAATATACGAGATATTTTATAC
Source organism: Calliopum simillimum (assembly GCA_951812925.1). Lineage (NCBI taxonomy): Eukaryota > Metazoa > Arthropoda > Insecta > Diptera > Lauxaniidae > Calliopum > Calliopum simillimum. Next base: position 89,701,329 of record OX638372.1, read on the forward strand.
TTAACATACATATGTATGTACGTATTTAAGCTTTTTTCATGCTTTTGGTCTGTGGTCTTATATAATTCGTATGTATTCGCGGCATTATAGGGTGCCACATCTCTCACGGAACAGATATTCCTTAACACGGCAATCTGATCAGTTCATGGTCACAGTGCAATACCGGACACTTAAATACAGTCATCTAATCATTTCCTCATCACAATTTTGAATTGAAAACTTTTATATAGTTTCAGTATGTTAAAGTCAGTATCCTGAACTGAATCACACACACAGAATTTAGTTTTTTTACCAGATTCTGTCTATGTGTAATATTCTTTATCAAATAATATGTATTATAATATATTATAACGAACCTTTTTGCCGCTAGCCGGGGTGTAACCGTCGGTGCCCAGGGTTCGTATACAAATATTTATTCCCCGCCGCGGAGAGAAACACTTTTAACAATTTTCACTGGTTTTATTGTTCAATTTCATTCTAAACCTGAAAAGCACTCTTAAATAGGTTAAAATATACACTTAGCACTACAAGTGACCAATGGGCTGAATAATGGATGAATAGTCAATAAAATAGATAATAAAATCAACCAATCCAGGAGTCGTGCCACCACTGCCTCCCCGTGGACTTGTATCGCCGGTCCGTGCTCCGTCCAGATGTCAGGATATAAGAGAGTCGTGACACCGCTGCTTCCCGTTGTCCTCTGCTAACCTGTACTCGTCTGTCTTTTTTTCGAAAAAAAAAAAACAAAGCATAGTCACTGTCCACTGATACGTCTGTATCGGACTTTCCTTGAAAGTCTGCGTTTTGTCCAAGGATGGTTGAAGTATTCGAGGAACATGTCTTACCCCGTCGCCGGCTAAGTTACTAGAGAACGATACCATCACCAGAACTTACATTCCATTTACATCCACGATCAGGTGTTTCCTTTTTATCGATATCATTTGACAGTTGGTACTCACTGTTTTGAGACCAGGGTTGCTGCTGCACGCGATAATATTGCGATTCTCGCCCAACTATTTATCAAACATTTGCACGATAGTTTGTTCTGCCAGTTGGATGCAATTGTCCTAAAACTATCTACTTACTAAAAAAAATCCTTAGTTTTAAAATAATTCTAGACTCATTTAACTAGAAATTCATAACTTATTTTAACCTTAATTAGTTCTTAAAATTATTAATACTTTAAATACAAGTAGCTATTATAAAGATGTGGACGCAAATGAGAGTTCCGATTTGTGTCCTCACAATAAGTATTTTAAATGATCGTGTTTAGATATATTCGACGCATGATACGAAAAGTAGGATGATTCAATTCTCCTATGAAAAGTAGGTTTTCAAAAATTCTTAGACGAAAAGTAGGACGTTTCAAACTTATTTGGACGAAAACTAGGTTGTTTCATTATATATGACGAAAACTAGGTTTCTTCGAAGTTTAATGTATAAAAGTAGGACGTTAATGTTTTTATGTCGAAAAATAGGATGTCTGAACATTTTGGACGAAAACTAGGACGTTTCGATGCTTTGCAAGAAAGCTAGGTTGACGTTGATTCTTGCAGCATATTTTTGGTGAAAACTAGGGTGTTTCTTATTTTGTTACATCAATTTCCTAATGTTAATGAAATATTTATATCAGGTGTAAGTTACTAAACGAAAGAACGATGAGAAACCATAACATCTATATATATAAAAATGAAATGGTGTCCGTATGTAGCTTATGAACGCGGGAACTATTTACAAGACCGATTTACATAATTTTTTTTTTTTTAATTGTTTGGTATGGTCTGTGGAAGGTTGTTAAGGGGGTGGGATGCCACTGAGGGGAACGGGGGTCGCACCCCCCATACGAAAAAAAAAATGCTATATCTCTACAGTTATATAAGTTATGATTATGAAAGTTGACTCGGGGGATATTGGGTGTAGGAGAATTGCATCCACTTTTCAAAAATACACAAAATGCTATATTTCTTCACATATCGCAGATATCGTTATAAATCTTGGTACATACATTTACTTTGAAAAACTTGGGCGGGGGGGTGAGAAGGGGGAGTTACACCCTTCATACAAAAAATATATAAAATGCTATACCACTGTACCTATGGGAGCTATGATTACAAAAGTTGATACATGGATCTTTAAAAACCTTGGTGATTGGAAGAGAGGGACGATGAAGATGGATGGGACTTTGTACGTAAAGGCATCGGGAATAGGCGACCGAAGTCGCAACCAGGCCAGCTAGTATCTATATAAATATAAAGAGGTAAACGAAATCGGTTCAGTCCCTTTCTATGCCTAAATTTCAACATATTCACTTGATTTTTTTTGCTGGAAAGGCTGTGAAGAGTAGCAGTGCATAGGATATTTTTTTTAAGTGGGCGGTACCACGCCCCTAAATAGAAAAAACATTCTCACGTCTAAGCCACCGCATCGATTTTTCTGAAATTTGTGATTGCTAGTTTGCTGTAGTTTTGTTTAGGCTAATCCACGTTTTATTTTAGCCATCTCCGCTGGTGTATGTTTAGTTCGAGCATCAAAACAATAAATATTTAAGCAGATTTGTTTATGACACAAGCGTTTTAGGTCATGCATAAACTAAAAGAAGCTCACAGGGAAGGCAAGGGTTCATTTAAATACATAAAATAAGTTAACAAATTTTTATATGCGCTTATGATATGATTCACCCTTTTTTTTTGTCGTTCCATATGAAACATCCTATATTTCGTCTAAAAGTTTAACAAAACCTAATTTTCGTAACAAATTATGAAACGTCCTACTTATCGTCCAAGAATGTAAAACATCCTATTTTTCAAAAAAATTATGAAACATCATACTTTTTGTTAAAAATTCTGAAACGTCCTACTTTTCTTCCGAGAATATAAAACATCCTGCTTTTCATAGAAGAAATGAATCATCCTACTTTTCGTATCATGCGTCGTATTTATGTGCCTATATCGACGCATGATACGAAAAGTAGGATGATTCAATTCTCCTATGAAAAGTAGGTTTTCAAAAATTCTTAGACGAAAAGTAGGACGTTTCAAACTTATTTGGACGAAAACTAGGTTGTTTCATTATATATGACGAAAACTAGGTTTCTTCGAAGTTTTGTGTATAAAAGTAGGACGTTAAAGTCTTTATGTCGAAAAATAGGATGTCTGAACATTTTGGACGAAAACTAGGACGTTTCGATGCTTTGCAAGAAAGCTAGGTTGACGTTGATTCTTGCTGCATATTTTTGGCGAAAACTAGGGTGTTTCTTATTTTGTTGCATTAATTTCCTAATGTTAATGAAATATTTATATTAAACGAACCCAGTGTGCCAGGAGGTTCATAACTTCGCTTTTTTACCCGTTACGGATCCGTTACTGATCCGTTTGCGGGAGAGATTCCAAAAAAAAAAACGATTCGCTTTTTTTTGGGAATCTCTCCCGCCAACGGATCAGTAACGGATCCGTAACGGATAAAAAAGCGAAGATTTGAACCGTCTGGCACACTGGGAAAGAACGATGAGAAAGCATAACATATCTATATATAAAGAGGTAAACGAAATCGGTTCAGTCCCTTTCTATGCCTAAATTTCAACATATTCACTTGAGTTTTTTTTGCTGGAAAGGCTGTGAAGAGCAGCAGTGCATAGGATATGTTTTTTTAAGTGGGCGGTACCACGCCCCTTAATAGAAAAAACCTTCTCACGTCCAAGCCACCGCATCGATTTTTATGAAATTTGGTATGGAGATAGGGTTAGCACTTAGGAACGATAACCTTAATGTTTTAGATACGCGGTGCCACGCCCACACAGTGATTTAATTTTCTTATAACATTTATATAATGAGTCCACCAAATCAAAATTACTTTTTTTTTCGACACTTAGTATACAGCATAAGTACGCGGTTCATATAATTCGAAAAATGTGCACGTTCTCAAGCTCTGAGTATCAACTCCTGTAGGTGCTATGCAAGAGATTCTCAAGTATCCAAGGATAGAAACAGGGTTATACTTTACGGATAATCATTTTTGAAAATATTCTGAATTTAATCATATTCATCTGTGTTGTGATTGTTAGTTTGCTGTAGTTTTGTTTAGGCTAATCCACGTTTTATTTTAGCCATCTTCGCTGCTGTATGTTCAGTTCGAGCATCAAAACAATAACTATTTAAGCAGATTTGTTAATGACACAAGCGTTTTCGGTCATGCATAAACTAAAAGAAGCTCACAGGGAAGGCAAGGGTTCATTTAAATACATAAAATAAGTTAACAAATTTTTATATGCGCTTATGATATGATTCACCCTTTTTTTTGTCGTTCAATATGAAACATCCTATATTTCGTCTAAAAGTTTAACACAACCTAATTTTCGTAACAAATTATGAAACTTCCTACTTTTCGTAAAAAAGTTTGAAACGTCCTACTTTTCATCCAAGAATGTAAAACATCCTATTTTTCATAAAAAAATATGAAACATCATACTTTTTGTTAAAAATTATGAAACGTCCTACTTTTCTTCCGAGAATATAAAACATCCTGCTTTTCATAGAAGAAATGAATCATCCTACTTTTCGTATCATGCGTCGATATGATCTGAGCCTGATCATGATTCGCAATACATCTTTTAATTCTAGTCAGTTGGGATAGTCCTAAATTCCAAATGAAATTACTTTTTCATCAAATTTTTTCATTCTCTTCAAATTTAACAAGAACTAAGTAATAAGGGATGTTCAAAATCTAATTACCCTACACTGCAGAATTTGTAAAATTTTACTTTTATAGCATGTGTCATGCCCAATTGTCCGAATATAATTTTGATTTTGCCCAGAGCGTACAATAACTATTCCACAAACCTTTGCGAAATTTAGCCGCATTTCCTCAAATAACGCTTGCACTACAACATTTTGAAAAGTTTGAGTGTATTGGAGGTGCCACGCCCTCTTATCCGAATCAACCAAGTTTCTGACCAGTGCTATCACTTTATATTTTTAATGTTTGAGTGAAATTTGGCTGGATTATCTCAAAATACCCTGTCAGTATGGCATTTTGAAAATTTTGCTTATATGGGAGGTACCACGCCCTCTTGTCCGAATTCATCAAGTTTTTGCAAAGAGCTAGCACTTACTATACTTATAATTTATATGCATTTTGATTGTGTTATCGTGAATAATACTCATACAATTGCGCTTTAAATGATTTATTTGTATGTGCGATAGGCGTGTCCGTTTACCGATTTCCCTCATTTTCAATCCCACGAGTTGTCTTTGACAACAAAGGCTTTGTACGAAATTTCATCGAATTATCTTGTTCAGTTTCCCCGTGAGAAATATTTTCACGGACGTTTAGACAGGCGTACATGGCGATATAGACTCAGGAGGTGACGCTGGTCAAGAATATATGAGGCATTTTTTGTATAGTGGACCTCCCCACCCTTTCATCGCAGTTTTTCAGATAGAAAAGATTAACCCAGCTTAAAATTTTCGTTGGAGCAATATCTTTAAAATGTCATGTGGCGATTTTTCATAGCGATTTTCGTACCAAAGATAGGAATCGGGTGAAAATAATATACGTGTTTTTTACTATAACTTTTTTTCCACACAAAATGGATACCCAAATTTATTGGAAAAATAAAGATTATGATATTCTTCTCTACGTTACAAACGGAAGGACAAGTGAAAATACCCTGGGTGTAAGGTATAAAAATTTCATAAATTAATCATCCTTACATACTGTACTTTTAAATGTATATCTGAACAGAATACCTGATTTTCCATAGATCCAATAATTCGATCCGCTTTAGACAAATACCGGATGTGTTGAGCGAATCAGGTCGGTCTCATATAAGGTGCAAAGGTTATTGTCATATCGAAAGCCTGACCAGCTCCAGATCATACTTTAGACAATTACGATTTATATCCCATACAAACTGGATTTAATTTCTATTCGAGATCAGTTAATTCACGCTCTAAAGATCAACTACACCAATAGGAAGCGCACTTTTGTGGAATTCGTAGTCTCATTTCTACCATGGCTCTTCAACTTGAATCATCACTCACTTTTCCATTAAAGAATCGCAGTGATCGCCATGAAGTTTAACAGTTTACTTTAAAAAAATTTAAATAAAGTGCCACCCTGATAAAGGGATATATTCCGTATTTAAAAATACGTCTCTTTTATTTATTGGTACACCATCCTGTGCCAGTGCGCCGTCATTTGCTGGCGATAATGAATGCTATTTTAATGCAATATTTAAGGATTACTTGCTGAAAAAAAAAACAACAACAAACATATCATTAACACATATCGACACATTTACATATACATACAAACATATATACATATATCTTCACATATGACATCCTTGCTGTTGCATTTAAGTATACGTATTTGTAAATATTATCGCCTGTCCTGCACACATACAACTTTAATACGCTCTTATTCCTTTCATTTCGTCCTTATTTGACTTTCAACTTATTTCGTATTCTCTGCGGCTGTTTTCTGTGGCGTATAAATTAAATGCAGCAGTTTTCGTAGTATTTTACACCATTACTTTTTCATGAGTTTGCACCATTAATGTCGATGTTGCATTAATTTTTAACCTATTTTATGATGGACATACGTTGGTGAGCACTTGAAGGAGTCATCTCGTATGGATATATCATTGTCGGGGGGTACGTTTTTGTTACAGCAAAAAAAGAAGTGAAGTTTTGAAAGTGGGTGTTCCTCATTTATATAGTATTCATGTTCGGTGCCTGCTTACCAAATTTGATCAATGTAGGTTGTATAGCTTTCGAAATAAAACGCTATGTAACGAAAGGTGTCGAAAATTGTAAAGCGGCTTTGAATCTTTACCCATAGCGCGGACAAAGAAGTTCCAATTTAAAAATGTTAATTAAAGCTATCGATATTACAATGTACGAAAAAACCAAAAAACAAATAGATGAAGAACGAGAATTCGGGATATTTTGCATGACATTTATTTAATTGTTAGACTCAGATATAATTAAACTATTTATTTTTACTGTGCGAATGGAGTAGACGCGCGCTTATTAATTTATATTTGTTGAAAACCATTTGACTGTATTACATTTTATTTAACATGTGGCATAATTAAACAGTTTTATTGGCTCCAATCATGTATTTCTTTATAGTTACCCAATCATTTTTTGGCTGAAAGATAAATTTCTTTCGTGGAAACATTCATTTGTTTATAATTACCAAATTCCATATTTGCCGAAAATTTAACTTATCAATCATATATTTGTTCATAGTTTTAAAATAATGATATCCTTGTCGGAAACATTCATTCACAAATTTATTAAAAATCCATCGGTAGACGCCAGTAGCAAAAGAAAAACAATATTTAAAAATATTGATTCACAAATGGATGTATTCCAAACAAGTGGACTTACTACACGTATTTAGAGTTTTAGTTTAAACATTTCAAACCACGCTGCAAAAACTATTAGGTGAATATAGTCGATGCCAGATGAAACGGAGTTGCCCATAAGCTGTTCAAATTCTTAAAAATTTATGTCCTTTTCCCTCCTTTGTGACGGTATTTATTTTACTCCATGCTACCGTCACATAGCGGGGGAAGGGGGCATATTTTTAAGAATTTTAGCGTAACGACACTTATAGGTCAACTCTCAACTGGCATGGATAATATTTACCTTCCGGCTTTTTTTGCTTTTTTGATTATTTTATCTTTTTTTATTATTATTTAGAAGGAACGTCTATCGACAAGGTACTTTTCAATCAAAGTATATGTATCTTTCTCATTGAAATTATTGAAAATGGAATATTTTACTGTTCGACTAATCAAGTTGAGAATGGGTTCAATAAATTAAGAATCACACATTTTCATGTGTGTTTGAAATAATCCAAAAAATGATTGCAAAATTTCTTTTGACCCAATCAAACCTTTCGAACTCGAAATTTTTTTTTTTTTTTCAAACGTTGTTATTCCAGTATTAGCCCAGGAAAATAAGACATTTTCTGCGAAAAAATTCCCAGTGGAAATTTTTCACCGGAATTGTCTTTATTTATGCATGATACACAAACTGTGAAAAGTCCATTGCAAAGTTGTGTGCGCATAAAAAGTTATTAAGGCTCAAAGGTCGCTAAAATCGGTTTTTTGCAAATATCTCGCTAATGCTAACTTTTACAGAAAAATGTTGGTCTCCAATTTGGTAGCACAGGAAATTTCCTACAAAAGTACGTTAAAAGTATTTGCGTACGACGTCTAGTTTAGGAGATCACCCAATTTAAAAAGTTGTTAACAGTTATGATATGAAATACTACCTATGAGTTCATATTAAAATATCTTACTTTTTAAATTGCAATAACTCTTCAATGAGAAGTTGTACAAACAAAATTAAAATGCCGTTTGAAAGATAATTTAATTTTCTATATACCGTACAAAATTTTTTTTTTCGAACGGCTCATGACCTTAAAAATATTCTTGAATAACCATTAAGGCTTCGAAATTACTGGTTTTTTAAGGATATCTGCGAATTGGTAAGTACTACGATAAAAAGTAATGGGACCAAATTTGTAGAGAATTACAAGATCTACAAAAAATAAGCGATATGTGTACACATAGAAGTAACCGTATAGGAGATATTCAATAGAAACCGGTTTTTTGGCATTTTAAGGGTTTTTTTGGAATATCTTCTAAACGGTTACTTCTATGTGTACACATATCGCTTATTTTTTGTAGATCTTGTAATTCTCTACGAATTTGGTCCCATTACTTTTTATCGTAGTACTTACCAATTCGCAGATATCCTTAAAAAACCAGTAATTTCGAAGCGTTAACGGTTATTCAAGAATATTTTTAAGGTCATGAGCCGTTCGAAAAAAAAAATTTTGTACGGTATATAGAAAATTAAATTATCTTTCAAACGGCATTTTAATTTTGTTTGTACAACTTCTCATTGAAGAGTTATTGCAATTTAAAAAGTAAGATATTTTAATATGAACTCATAGGTAGTATTTCATATCATAACTGTTAACAACTTTTTAAATTAGGTGATCTCCTAAACTAGAAGTCGTACGCAAATACTTTTAACGTACTTTTGTAGGAAATTTCCTGTGCTACAAAATTGGAGACCAACATTTTTCTGTAAAAGTTAGCATTAGCGAGATATTTGCAAAAAACCGATTTTAGCTACCTTTGAGCCTTAAATAACTTTTTATGCGCACACGACTTTGCAATGGACTTTTCACAGTTTGTGTATCATGCATAAATAAAGACAATTCCGGTGAAAAATGTCCACTGGGAATTTTTTCGCACAGAAGCTCTTTTTTCGTCTTATTTTCCTGGGCTATATGAACATCACAGTTTCTTATCATCTGCTCTGCATGACAGAGAGAAAGTTCTCTTCTGCATCGGCAGAATTGTTCTAGACCAACAAGGAATTTGATACTTCTGTCTTTGATAGTTTAACTACTTAATTCTTTCAATCAATATGCACTAAGGAGCGTTCATAATTTTTCAACAGGTTATCTGGTGAGTGTAAAGCGTATGCATATTTTAGTTTGGAAGATGGTGATGTATTTACTCATGGGTATTTTAACGCTTATTCACAAATGTGCTGGTTTTCACTGTAGGTTTTAATTACTAATATGCAGTATTATTAAAAGTTTTCATATGAAAGTGGAATCTGAGATTAACCTCTGACAGATTTGAATCTATTTAAAAAAATAGCTTTTTATCATTTACCAACTTTTGCAACTATTCAATTTCAATTATAAAGAACAAATATTGATTTCGACTTCTTAATATAAATTAAATTTTGATAAAAATTAATGTCTTAAAATAAAATATTTCTCTCTTTCATTTCAGGTAAGATCTTTAAAGTGCTATTTTAACTGAATTGGTCCGTTTAACTAATGTATGTAAGTTATTAAAGAACTTTTTTGAAAATATGACTACTTATGCAGCTTAGGCACAAGAATGATAGAACAAAACTCGTTCAATAAGAATTCTTTGTTTCTGTTATTATCCGATATGTGATTTAAAGTTGAAAAAAAAAACTTATTTTGACACCTTGTTAACTATAACTGAGTTAAACTTTACAAAAAATGTGTCACACAATACTGTGTAAATAAAATTTCACTCAAAAAAGTGTAAAATTCTCTGAGCATGTGTGAAGAATTACCCTGCAGGCAAAGGGACTAGTTCAAGTGAAGTTCATTAATAAGTCCTCTATTGACCAGCACTAGTCCGGTTTCAATCCCTTTCGCATACAAGCAACTTTTCTTTTTTGTGTGTTGATGACCTACGAAGTAGTCTTTTAGCAACTAGTCTTTAACCATTGGTTTCGTGTGTAGTCGTGTGTATACTAATATTTTTTTTTTTGAGATGAGTTTACAAAATAAAATAAATAAATACAAATTACATTCATAACAATATTAACAAAAATGAGTTCATTAATTTAATTTTTTTTTTTCACAATTTATATTGGCGCTCAAGTGGCACAAAACACAAATTATTTCAAAAGCAAAAACGAAAATTGTATTTGGTTTGCGTTACGATTCAAATTTATTTTCCCCTACAAACTACAAACGGATATCAAACTGGTCCCCACTGCATCCATTTTTCACTAGTTTCGGGCTAGTACTAATCGTGAACTAGTTTTTTTTTTTTGTAGACTGTCTCATATTTTTACTGCAGAGTAGTTATACACATCAATGACACTCTCATTTCCAAATAAATTTTACTCAGTTTGTGTGGCTCACTTTTTGTACAATTTGTGTCATATTTCACACAGTTTTATTTTAAGTGTATGCTATTAAGTAATTTATGCTTTAATAATCTTAATATTCTACTATTAAGTAATACCTCAAATGATAATGTTAATCCAATATGTTTCTCTCATAATGCCAATGTTCGTGCGTCATAATGTCATCAAAATCTTCTTCTTCAATATCCTTGAACGCGCTTTTGACTACACTTCACACTACATAATTGAACTTAAGCATATTTGTTTGAATGTGTACTTTTTCAATGAAAAGCGCCTTTACTTTCCTCTCCAAACATTTGATTATAGCTGTACTACTCCGGTAATAGCGTTGTCGCACCAATGCTTTGGCAAAAGAAATCAATTTACCGTAAATAAAGCGATTTCATAACATACGGCAATAAGTAGTAGCATTAGAAGAGTATTTTCTTTTTTCTCAATATTATTTGATACTCTTTTTTTTCTGTTTCTACAACTTGAATGCTGTCATCCACCTTACTTCCTTCCTTATAAAGACTAAGAAAAACATTCTCGTTTTTTTTTTGCACAATTTCCGCTTTATTATTTTTGTTGTATACAATACGCCTTTTGCTGTTGACTGAATTTTCTATCATTTTTTCTAACTTCCTTTTTCTACTACTTTTTTTTCTGCTACTTTTTTTGTACTTTTGCTGCGTACTTTTTTTTTTGTTTGCTTTTACGAACAAGTCATCTTTATAACTTTATTGGTCTTTACAACACTCATCAGCATCATCATCGTCATTGACAGGAACGTTATCATCATCAGCGTCATCGTCGTCGTCGTTGTCAGTCTTTGCCAGTGTGCCCAGATAAAGTAGTATAAAGCGTAGCGAAGAAAGATTTCAAGATTTCAACGTTCTTTTGCGTCAGCTTGCAGCAGCATGCAACATCATATAGAGTGCAACTAAAGAAACAAAATAGACAACAGCGAAAAACAGTAAATCTAGCGGAAGCTGTTAAACTCCACAAGATGGCGTTGACTTTGCTGCTGCTTGTTTGTTTGTTACGTCTAAAATAGTAGTAGTTTATATTCTGTGTTAAAGGCACTTTGCTACCTTTTAAATTTCAAAGTGAAGTAAAATTAATTTACTGCCATTTAATTATTAAAGTTAAGTGCGTTTCAGTAGGGTCTTAGTACATCACTCAGGACAGTAAGTAGGTTGATGAACTCAAAAAAGTTGTAATTAGTGGTACCTCGACGAACCGTTCAATTTAATTGATTGAAAAAAGTGTACTGAAGAAGGGTGATACAAAGGAATTGGTCTTTTTGCCACAGTATATAAAATTCTTTAGAGAGGTTGAGTACGCCGAAGCACTGATTGGACGTTATCACTATGGTTTCAGTCCAGGAAAGAACTCCAAAAAAACAAACTGACACCTATCTTCTTTTTTATCGATTATAAAGCAGTATTTGATAGTTCAAAGAGAGATAACCTCTATGCAGCAATATCCGAGCTTTGTTTTTCTGAAAAGCTGGTAAGGCTTTGCAAAATGCCATTGAGAAATACACGGTACGCCGTCAAAATACAAAAAGTAATGTCATTATATGCATTAGTCATAATTTTTGCAAAGAGCATCAAATGTCATTATGCTTTGACAGTTAGATTGTAGACAGATAAAGAACTTGTTAACAATATGTCAACCAATTTGGGGCCAGATGTTTTGCGTGTAACAAACCAAAATGCTGTAAAACGATTATCAACTCCGGAGGTGGTCATATGCCCAAATTTATTTTTATACCCTTCACCCAGGGTATACTCACTTTATCCTTCATTTTGTAAAGCAGAGATGGAGGCGTGGCAGATATAGAAAAGTATAAGTATTCTTGATCAGCGTCACCTCCTGAGTCGATGTAGCTATGTCCGTCTGTCTGTTTGTATTTTTTGGGAGCAAGATAATTTAATGAAATTTAGTGCACTGCCTTAATCGTCAAAGTTAACTTTTCTTATTGAAAATTAGCAAAATCGGTCAAAAGACACGCCTACCGCTCATTAAAAAATCATATTTAAAACGCAACTTATTTTTCACGACAATGCAACCTAAATCTATATATTAGTACACAAGACAAAAATTTGTCCTACCTTTTATATTATGTTAGAAATGAAGCACGACTTTGAATTATACACCATTGGAGAGGTATTTGTGTGTAAATGTGCACAAAGTTTAAATTATTTTTATATTTTCCCATTGAAACAGGTAAAATTAAATGCAAATTTTTCAACAAAATTCACTGTTATGCAGAGCTGAAAAGAGGATACAACACATAGAAAAAGACAAAAAACTGACTGACATTGGCTTCATGTTTTTTGTTTTCTTTTCGTTTCACATTTATCATTGTACCAGGAATGATAAATGAGCTTTTCTATTTTGTACCAAATAGCAAAAAAAGTACTTAAACAGTCCAAAAAGTAGCAAAATTATTTAATACATTTGTTAGCGCAACCTCTAAGCAAAAACTAGGTGAATTCGGACAAAAGAGGGTGGCACCTCCCATATAAGGAAAAGATTCAAAGCGCTATACTGAAAACGTTTTATGAGATAATCCAAACAAATTTCAGTCAGACACTAAGAACTATATATGCAAGCTCTGAACAGGAGCTGGGCACAAGATTTCATAACTATGGTATATTGTAGGACCTATCACAACATATTTTGACTCTAGTTAATACTTCTTAACATGGGTTAAAAACACAATTTTTGCGTGGAAAACTTTTTTGTCTGGCTACATAACACTGCAAAAAAACCCACAAAAATATGTAGTTCCGTAAAAAGTTCTGCATCAAATGATTTTAGATATTAATTTTAAAAACACTAAAAATTTTTAAATTCCAAACCAACCACCCTTTTTTCGAATACCCTGAAAATTTGCAATTTTATTGGGTGTACAACTTAAAAACCGGAATTTTTTAGCGAAATTTGATGCTTTATTGTGGAAAAATGTTACAATATATTTTATTCAAAGTATTGTCCATTGGAAGCTATAACATTTCCCCATCTTTTAGGCAATTTATGAATTCCATCCCAAAAAAATTGCGCCGGCTTGGCGGCCAAAAATGAATCGAGCCAATTTTCGATATCTTGAACTTAAGGGCATTCTGCATCGATCGAAACAAATGGTAGTCAGATGGTGCAAGGTCTGGGCTATAAAGCGGGTGAGGCAAAATTTCCCATCCGTTGTTTTCCAGGTAATTTTTGACTGGGGAAGCAATATGTGGCCGAGCGTTATCGTGGTGGAAAATGATTGACTCGTGTCTGGTCGCATACGTTGGCCGCTCTGCCTGGATTTTCTGCTTCAATCGGATCAATTGTTGACGATAGAGTTGAGCATTAATGGTTTGGCCACCTGGCAACAGCTCATAATGGATCACACCTAGCTGGTCCCACCAAATACAGAGCATTACCTTCGAAGCGTGAATATTTGGCTTCGGCTGTGATGGGCCGGCCTCACCTTTCTTGACATACGCTGTTTTGCGCTTGGGATTATCGTAATGGATCCACTTCTCACCGCCAGTGACAAAACGATGCAAAAAATGCTTCCTTCTGTGGCGTTCAAGCAGCATTGTAGACATCAAAAACCGGCGTTCGACGTCCCTTGGCTTCAACTCGTATGGCACCCAATTTCCCATTTTTGAAAAATTCCCAAGGCTTTCAAACGTCTGAAAATTGTTGCTCAATCAACTTTCAATGGTTCTGCAAGTTCTTCTTGCGTTTGACATGAATCTTGATCGAGTAATGCCTCCAACTCTTCATCCTCAAACTTTTTCGGCTGACCAGGACGTTCTTTGCCTTCGACATCAAAATCACCACTTTTAAACCGTCGAAACCACTCACGACAGCTTGATTCAGCTGGAGCATAGTCCCCATAAACTTCTACAAGCAAACTATGACTTTCCGCAGCAGTTTTCTTTGCTAAAAAATGACCCAACAGAACCTCCCGCAAATGCTGTCTTTTTCTCCAATTTTCGAAGTTATTCATCGTGAAAAATAATAATGATGCACACAAGATAAAATTGTTTTGTTGACTGATTTTGACAGCTGTCAAATGTACCTTCAAAATGACATATATATAAAGTTCGAGCTTTCACGATATTTGTTAGTACGGACATCCACCGTCAAATTCCGGTTTTTAAGTTGTACACCCAATATTTAAAAAATTTAGAACAAAACAAAGCGTATGACCTTGAATTTTGTCGACACCTAGAGTGTATTGATAGAAAATAAAATAGCATACTTTCAGGCTATATGCAATAAATGGGTGATATGTTTTCATAATCCATATTCTGAGTTAGCGGGTAACCTTCCAGTAATCTTTTGGTGCATATCTTTAAAATTTTTGACACACTATTTTTGTGAATTTTTTTTCCGGGCCCACGGAAAATTTTCATCAAATATTTTGCGAAAAGCCTTAAAATATACCAAGGAACATATTTCAGTTAAAATCAACATAATTTTTTTGGCAACCCACCTTAATGTACGTATGTATGCCTGTTCTACGCATATGTTAATTTCATTAAAAATTCGACTTGACAAAGTCATTCATCATCATCGTTCAATAAATTTGTCCAACAGAATTATGAGATGAATTGTATTATTTTTGAGCGGAAATGAACTTTTGAACTTTTTGTTTTTCCAAGTAAAATTATTAAAATGTTTGCTTTCAATGTCTCATGGCGCATTTGTCAACCTCCGATGATTTGAGTCATTCATTCGTTGTCATCAACCCTGTGTGTACATCAGCAGTAACTAAGTAAAGTATATGGCCATGTGTGTGTACTTTTTTAATACGTTTTTCGTTGAATGTCAATTGGAATTAATTAAAATTTGCATAAATTTACAAAAATGCAGAGGAAGATGCAAAGGCCTTTTTCAGTAGAGTTAAGGTCATGTTGTTGCATCATTGCAGAGACGTTGCCCGACAAGGGTAAGTCAATTTCTTACATGCACTTAGATACATTAAGTGATAAGTGACTTATACTTAGTTCTGAAGAGTAAATAGCTGCATTTATAGTTTCTTTTCATGTACATATGTACTTATTTATAAACCTCAAAATTTTAACTACTTTTGACTTCCTCTTTTTAATTCGAAATACCAACGATTTTTGGCCAAACTCCAACTCAAAAAGAATAAACCACACACGTTGAGGAAGTGGAAATTTTAAATCAACGTGATTTAGTAGTATTTAGGCAGAGCAAAGTACACAAATGGCAATAAATAACACAACAAAACATGCGTTTTCAGGAAAAATACGAGTTGTTCCCAAACATGCAATAATGCAAGGCAAACCCTAATGCGGCAAACTTTGGTATTTAAGTAGAAACTTCATCTGTATGTATGAGTACTATGTAAAATATATTGCTATGAAAGCTCACATCTGTTCTTAACTTTGAACTTTACCAAAGAGGTCATGGGAAAAACTTGAAAAATTTGCGAGTAGTTTTTATGTTTTTATGGATAATAAGTTAATTAATTAGGCATATCAAATTCAAGCCTGTTTTTATTTGTATGAATTTGTATTTGAAATTATGTTTCTTTTGTTTTTTCATTTACATCTCTGTATTAAGTTAGGGGAAGTCAACTGTTACGCCTCCAAAATATCAATTGGTTTATTTTTTTATTGTATTAATGTTTTAGGTACATTTCAATTTGCACAATTTGTTTCAGGAAATTAGTGATAAGCAAAATTTGTCTTGGTCTTGAGTCTCGTTCTTGGTCTCGATAATTTTTCGAGACCAAGACATATACCTTTGCAAGACCAAGACCAAGACTGCTTTTCAGACTTGGTAATTTATAGTTAATACACTGAGCAGAAAAAAAAATAAAAATGAAGAAAAACATCTTCAATTTTATTATTTTCACATGTTAAAAAGAGACCTTAACGAGTTTATTAAAATTGAAGTTGGGCAAATTTAAACTTAGGTCAGTAAGGGTGTAACTTTTGAACTGGCCAAAAAATAAATACCCTACACTACAGCATTTTGAAAATTTTGCTTATATGGGAGGTGCCACGGCCACTTGTCTGTTTTTGCTCAGAGCTTTCATTTATAGTCTTTAGTGTCTGAGTGAAATTTAGATGGATTATCTAAAAAAACGTTTTCAGTATAGCCACGCCCCCTTGTCCAATTTCACTAAATTTTTGTTGAAAGCTTTCATTCATAATTCTTAGTGTCTGAGTCAAATTTGGTTCGATCATCTCAAAAAAACGCTTTCAGAATAGCGTTTTGAAGCTTTTGCTTGTATGGGAGGTGCCACGCCCTCTTGTTCGATTTTACCCAGTTTTTGCTCAGAGCTTGCATTTATAGTCCTTAGTGTCCGCGTAAAATTTAGTTCAATTATCTTAAAAACGGTTTCAGTATAGCGTTTTGAAGCATTTGCTTATATGGGAGGTGCCACGCCCTCTTGTCTGAATTCGTTCGGTTTTTGTTCAGAGCTTTCGCTGACGATTCGTAGTATTTTTGTGTATTTTGGTTACATTGTCGTGCAAAATACTCCTACAGTTGCATTTTGAATATATTTTTTGTATGGGCGGTAGGCGTGTCCGTTGACCGATTTTGCTTATTTCAATCCCACGAATCAACTTTGGCAACGAAGGCAATATACTAAATTTCATTGAATTATCTCGCTTAGTTTTCCCAAAAAATGTATTTCCACACACAGCCAAACAGACGGACATGGCTATATCGACTCAGGAGATGACTATGATCAAGAATATATATACTTTTCTATATTTGCCACTCCTCCTTCTCTGCGTTACAAACGTAAGGACGAAGCGAATATACCCTGGGTGTAGGATATAAAAATAAAATAAACGATCCGCAGGAGGATACGAACCTACGACTGTCCGCATGATGGATAGAAACATGATATTTTTACTTACAAACTTATTAGACCTCTACACCATTGACCAATGTGATAAAAAGGTATAATATTTGTATATTAAGAAAATTTTAAAACAGAAATTTCTCTCGAAACAAAATTTTTTATTTGAAGGCATATCTTCAAAAAATATTTCTTTTGTCTGCTTCTTTACAAAAAACATTATGTATTTAATTTCAATTCAATTCAACAAAAAAAATATACAAAAAGGCAAAAAGGAAAAAACTAAAATAATTTAAAAAAAGTAAAAAAAAAACTTCCCTACGGCGGAAGTCGAACCCGGGAATCTAGCAAACTTGCGTAACGTGTGTGTAAAACAACTCACACGACATTCAAAGATTAGCGTATGTACATTTGTATGGACAAAATATTTTTTGAAGGTGCGTACTTTGAGATTTTATTTGAAGCAAATATGTTCAATTTAACAATGCGTTTCTTGGCTCAGTGTGGGTTTTTCACACCCGTTTCCAGGATTAAATCATCCTTCACTTTGAAATATGGCATCTTAAAAACACAACTGATTTAAGAAACTAACTTCGAAATTTTGAATACTTAATAATCTCTAGAAGTTTTTTCAAGACCAAGACCGAGACCAAGACTTAATGACCAAGATCAAAACCAAGACTTAATGTGCAATATCATGACCAAGACTATTATGATCTTGTCTTGGTCTTTGTTTGCTCATCACTTCAGTAAATGTTTTGAAGTTTTCATCTGTAAGAAATTGACATACCACATGATAGATTTATTAAACCTCTCGAATTTTGATAAATTTAAGAAATCATGCCATACAGCACAATTTTCTTAACAAAACGCGAAGTGTACAGGGTGGCTGATTCGAACTGTTACCAACTTCAGATAGACTTATCTGACAGATGGAACATGACAGCTGTCTAAAAATTGGCATGATGTTAGTTCATTCTATTGTCAACAAGCAACCAAAAGCATCAAAAGCGCGTCAATTTATTGAAAATAAAAAATTTTCGAAATGGAATTCAAACGTAATAGTGTGATTGCTCTTTATTTGGCTGGAAAATTGCAACCAGCAATTGTTCGTGAGCTGAAACATTTAAAAGTGAATAAAATGTTTGTGTATCGGACCATAACACGTTACAATGGTACCGGCAGCGTTGCCAAACGACATGGTGGTGGTCGGAAAATAACTGCAACATCACCAGAAATGGTTCGAAAGGTGAAGGCCAGAATTGAGCGAAATCCGAGACGCAGTGGCAGACAAATGGCTGCCGAGCTGAAAATATCGCGTGAACGAATGCAACACATATTGTCAAACAAGCTCGGACTAAAGGCTCTCAAGTTCCAAAAAGCGCATGATCTCACTCCTGCTCAAAAAAAAGTTAGGCTCGATAGAGCCAAGGAGTTGTTGCGCTTGCACGCCGCCGGAAATCTGTCACAAATTGTCTTCTCTGATGAGAAAAATTACTGTATCCAGCAATATGTAAACAAGCAAAATGATCGGGTTTACTTGACGGAGAGGTCCTACGAAAATTTGAATATTCTTTTGGCCACCAGGACGCAGGCACCACCGCATGTGAATGTTTGGGCTGCAGTGACTGCTGATGGGCGCTCACCACTCGTTTTTTTGGCCGCTGGCGTCAAAGTAAACGCCCAGGTGTATCGTGAATCAGTGTTGGAGGGTGCTTTACTACCGTGGGCACGCAAACATTTCGGTCGCAAGCCATGGACATTCCAACAAGACTCGGCACCGTCACACAAAGCTCGTGTGAATCAAGAATGGTTAGAAAAAAACGTTCCTAGCTTCATTTCTGCTCAACAATGGCTCTCAAATTCGCCTGATGCGAATCCGCTGGATTTCTCAATCTGGGGTATGTTGGACAGGAAGGTCTTGACTAAAAAATACCAGAGCGTTGATGCGCTAAAAGTGGCCCTTCAACGAGAATGGCGCAAACTTCCACAAAATCAAATCCGTGCAGCATGCGACTCGTTCTACGACCGTCTACGGGCCATAATTAAGGCCAAAGGTGGCCATATCAAAAATTTGAAGTAGATTCTTAAAATTTGAACATTTCCCAACAATTATAGCGTTTGATCAATAAAATCTGTGCATGGAAACTAAAAATATAGTCTTTTAAATTGGTAACACTTCGAATCAGCCACCCTGTAGTTTGAATAACTTGTTGACTAGACCGGCCGCAGCTTGTATGGAAAAAAATTAAAATCGGAAATTTATAAATATTTGTTACTAAATATATGAGGTTTGATGTAACAAATAATAACTGAAATTTTCAGCTTGATTTGAATATGCCTAGTCGTGCCTAGTGGGGTCGAAAGTACCCACATATCAAAATTTCCGATGATATGTGGGTACTTTCGATGATATGTGGGTACTTTCGACCCCACTAGGCACGACTAGGCATATTCAAATCAAGCTGAAAATTTCAGGTATTATTTGTTACATCAAACCTCATATGGGTAATTCCCCTGTCGGAAGAATATAAACCGGTTACAAAAAAAACCGGTTGGAAACGTAGTTAAAAAGCAACCGGTTTGAAACTGGTTTAAATTATATGCAGCAAAAACTACTTTGACTTTAATTTTTAAAATTTAATCTTAAATTTTTTTTCTAATTTTTTTATTTTCCTTGCTGAGATTGTCAAATTATCAAGAAATTCAATTCAAATTCATTTTCACAATATTTTTTTTCTATAAGCTCCTATTTAATTTTCATTAATCTTCTAACTTAGAATAATACTAATTCTAAGTTATTTTTTATTATTTAATATTATTAACAGTTTAATATTTGTCTTTGAAACTTGAGTTTCCATATGAATCCCCAATGAATGTTTCAATTAAATTGAAAACATATGTATACATCATTGAAGTTCTTGTAGTGGAATTGCAACTACTTAGCTAGTTTTTGAACCAGATTTGGTCAATTGACTATTTACCAATTGAAAAAATATCAATTTTAAACCAGTTGAAAATATATGCAATGTAGGGCATTTAACTATTTACCGATTTAAAATAAATCGGTTTTAAACCAGTTGAAAATATATGCAGAGTAGGACAATTGCCCTGCCCCTATGACATCGCCATGTTAAATAAACCAGTCTCTTGCAAGGAAAAAAGTCAGAATTTCAACCGGTTGTGGTGGAAAAAAAAGTAGTTTTAAACCGCTTTTAAACCAGTTGAATTTCCTATAGGGTCTATTCTAACGCGTCAAATTCAAATTTCGAAATGAAAAAAAATAAAGTTATTAATACTCGAAGTTTTACATACGTTTTCTTATTGTTGTACCTCATAAAGTAATATTTTAAAGTGGGCAAGCTGTCCATACATTTTTATATATATACATACATTTTTATATGTATATTCATCATAAAAATGCCAGGGGAGTTACTTTGACAGGGGAGGTTACTATGGCGTTTGAGTGCGATTTCCAGGTAGTAAACAATCTTTATTATTAATATACAAGGATATTATAGTAGCCCTATATTACTTACAACTCAAACGTATGTTATTTATTTGAATATTGGTTTTCATCTTGTTGGTACAACTAAATGTTTGTCGCCAGGGGAGTTACTTAAGAAAAGGTACGTTTTCTTTCCTGATAAAAATTATGTTTAAACGTAAAAAACATGTATTGGGTTGTGAATATATCAATGTTTTATTGAAGTTAGCATACAATAAAAGAAATTAGGTATGATAGGAAATTTTTATATCCTAATAAAATCGAGATATAGGCCTTCATAATTTGATTGCTTTTTGTATTGAAAAAAAGTACCAACTTTTGAGTAGCTACATAAAGTTAATAACATTTTTTTTTTTAATTTTTTTCTGAAATGTGTTCAGGCATACTGAAAGGTAAATTTTGGTCATTTATAAGTGCAAATTCTATTTATATTTTGTCTTATATACGTTAAGTTAGTAAAATTGTTTATGATTACAGCCAGGGGAGTTACTTTTTTACTCATATTTTTGGTTTTCCACGAGAGCTATGTAAAATAAGCGATATACTAAGTGGTGGATCTTATAAAGGCTATTTAAATGTATATAAAAAAAATTTTGCTATAATTTTAGAACCTCATATTGGTGTTTTAGTGGACGATTACATGATTTGACGCGTTAGAATAGAATTACCCATATATTTAGTAACAAATATTTATAAATTTCCGATTTTAATTTTTTCCATACAAGCTGCGGCCGGTCTATTGTTGACCTGCTTTTTGCAGGATACTCCTGTTTTGAATGTGTTTTTTGATCATTCAAAATATGGTTTTGTCAAACCAAAGTGATGCACCAAAAGGAAAAGGGACCTTATCTTCTAAAAATCAAAATCCTTTTTTATGAATTTTTCTTAGAACTATTCGAGCGTAATCAAGAACAGCAATCAAAACTTCTCTACGGATACTAATTTTCGGATACTTAGAAGAAGACCGAAAATATTTTCTGATTTTTCGATTAAAATGAAAAGTACAAACATCTTGGAAAAATGTTTCTAGAATTTTCTTAAGAACTCTTTGAGCGCAACCCGGAACTCCAATCAGAACCCCTCTATGATAAAATTTTAATTTTCAGGTACTTAGAAAAAATCTGAAATTTTTCCGAAATGCTGGTAGGTATTCAGAAAAACTTCTGTTTTTTTCTAAATATCCGGAAATGAACATTTTATCGTAGAGGTGATCTGATTGGAGTTCTGGGTTGCACTCAAAGAGTTCTAAATAAAATTCTTGTAACATTTTTCTAAAATATATGTACTTTTCATTTTTATCGAAAAATCAGAAAGTATTTTCGGTCTTCTTCTAAGTATCAGAAAATATTTTCGGTTTTTTTCTAAGTATCCGAAAAGGAGTATCGGTATAGGAGTTCTGATTGCAGTTCTTGATAACGCTCGAAGAGTTCTAATGAAAATCGTAGCGACATTTTCACTAAATATTCGTACTTTTCATCTTTATCGGAAAATCAGAAAAATTTCTGTTTTTTTCAAAGTATCCGGAAATGAAAATTTTATTGTAGAAGAGAACTGATTAGAGTTCTGGAAAGCGCTTGAAGAGTTCTAAGGGAAATCCTAGTAACATTTTTTCAAAATACTTATACTTTTCATTATAATCGAAAAATTAGAAAAAATGTTCGACATTTTCCTAAGTATCCGAAAAGGAGTATCACAGCGAGGATTAAGCGGTGGTCGGGTTCTCCAAAAAGTTGATTTTCTCATACAAAACAAATTGTTACCAATTCCTAAGCAAAAAAAAACCACTAAACCAATCAATTTATTCGATGCCACATTTATTGACATCATGATCAAATTCAAACTTCCGAACATTATGGCATTCTTTTGGTCAATTTAATTGCCACATTCAAAAACTGCAATGAGGATGATGGTGTAAACAACTTTAATTTTCACCATTACTTTGTAAGCATTTTTATGAAATTTCTTACTTTGAAATTTTCTTTCAAATATCTCCTCCAATACCCCAGCCGAGTATTATGCGAAATGAAATAATAATGACAGCAAAATGGCAACAAGCTGACAGCTTCACTCAGCGTTTTATGTTTATGGTAAGCAATACTCTCTTTGGAAACAGAAACAGATGAAAATTAGAATCCATAATCATTTTGTATTCCAATGTAATGTAATGTAAACCATAGAAAATCAAAAGAAGTGAAGCTTAGTTCTGCCGACGGCCTCTGCTCACACTTATTGGTTGTCAGAGAATGCGTGTAATTTGATGAAATAGCGCTACCTTATGTTGAGATTTGACTTTTGTGGGAGTTCATTCCTAATTTTGGGTGTTAAAAGGCGATTGCTGGATTTTTCTGGGATTTACTTGGGAATTTAATTCCAACAAAATTTTATGAAAATATGGACAAGCAAGAACTCCAAATCACTTGGACAAGTAAAATTAAAATGAATAAATGAAACAAATAAAATATTTTTTTCTTTCTAGTTTTCAAATACAAAATGAAAATAATTTGTGCGAATTACGTACTAAACTCAAAAAATTTCAAATATTTTATTCAATTGCATGTATTTTGACGTACACCAATATTGAGTTTGATGGGATAAAAACCCAATCGGTATAAGAATTTCGTTAAACAATTTAGATAGTTTAATTTTGTCGAAAATTATTATTCTGGACACGATTTTTATTCGAAAATATTTTTGTAAATTGATTTTAGCGCTTAAACTAATTTTTCTTTTTATTTTAATTAAAAAAAAAAAAATAAAGGTAATCGAATTTAAAAGCTGGTACGGAATATCGATCAAGTTCGTCAGTCAACCGAAAAAATGGCTTTTGATTGAGTGGCAGTCAGCGGCCATATTTGACTCACGAACATGATAGATAGTGTGTACCCCCTATAAGTCTTTTTGAGTGTACTGTGTATTTTCTATGTCTTATCTGTAACATTTCCCATTTTTTACCAATAGATTAAATTTTGAATTATGTGCTAGCTCATAATCAGAATTTATTTAATAGTTATCTCCAAAACAATGCAAGATATCGAAAAATTTTATTTAACTTTTTCGAATTATTTTGGGATGTTTTATGTGAAAAAATAGTCAAATCTAACATTTCAAGAAATTTTTAAATATTCTCGTATTGTTTAAGTCTTGATATCTCGAAAACGGAGCAAGATATGGAAAAATGTTATTTGATATTTTCAACTTATTTTTTGTCGATTTATAAAAAAATATCGCCAAATCGAGGGGCCACTGAAATCAAAGTATCCCCCCTTAGCTTTCATGTATTCATGGTGAGCGGATAGAATCGAGCCTATACTTTTAGCTACAAAAGTTTTTTTTTTCGTAAAATGTTACAATTTCTTTATTTCCTTATTTATTTGTAATCAATATTTCTAATCTTAAAAAAATGTAGAAGATTTTTCTTTAATATATACGAAAACTATGATTATCCCTTCAATCAATTACTAAGTAAAAGTATTTTCCCACATATATTCCGGAAAATATTTTTATACTTTGATCCGTGGTGGCAGCTTTTGACAACAAGGTGAAATGAAAAAATGAAAAATGTGTATTTAGTTAGGTTCGTTGATGAGGGAGCAGGGGGATTGGGGATTGCTACGCGTTTGGTGACAAGGCGGTGTGTGCGGGTGTAACTGAAGGGGAAAATGCAACCGTGAACTAGACGAGTTTGGTGAATAGTAGTCAGCTGATTCTGACATTTCTCAAATTGATAGTTTCTCACGATCAAAGTTTCCACAACAATTTCTACAATGAAATTATACATTTAGATCAAAAGAAATTCCATAATAACAAAGGTAATTACTCAATGTTTAAGAAGATGTACGTGCAAAAAACGACGTGATACGATTAAAGTATTCGAGCAACAGGACAAGTGCATTAGAGAGCTTAAAGCCCATGGTCAATCCAAGAAGGCTGTAGAAAAGAAACAAAAAGAAGTTCTAACACGCAAACAAGAAAAAACAGCAAAAAGAGTGGCCTCAAGAATTATTGGAACGTCCTTAACAGTATATAGTTATGTTTCGTTTCCCGGAACCATCACAGCTGCAACCTCCCATACTGGGCTTGCACAATGTCACTTTTGCTTTTCCAAGTCAGAATCCGCTCTTTAAAAAAACTGATTGGATAATCCTGACCCGAAAAAGTTTATACCAGTGCCCATGATTGGTTTAAACGATCTTAAATGCCGCATCAAATGTATCAAATGATTGGGACACCAAGTGCATATCGCGCTATCGACAGATTCTTTGGTGAAATTTTTATTTGCTGTTGGAATGGAATAATGGTGATGCAAAGTACGGAGTGTGACCTAATGTCCCTGAAGTAAGTAATTTGCAATGACACATAAAAACTCGGTTTATTTTTCCATTTTTTGTTTTGCATCAAATACAGCTTGCAGTTGTTAGTGGGATGTTAGATGCAATTGGTGGTGAAGAAAATGCGACAATCGGACGCTATGATCACGAAAACAATAAATGGACTATGATGTGCAGCTTTACTGAAGACATATCTGGAAGATTATGCACTACATTCAACGGTGACACCACAGGCACAAAGTAAAGTACAATTATTACTACAATACAAGCGTGAAGGAAGCAACGTACGTATGGATATTTTTTACATATATTTTCTCGGCTTAATGTTAGATTACACTGTTCAACGGCAAAAAATGCCTGAGTTCGGATTATGTTATTATTATTCCTTGCTATTGATATAGTAGGACTGCATTTACGAAATTTTTCCATCACGTCTCAGTTTTCAGATAAAATGGCAAATCCAAAATCACGTTTTACATCCGCGCAAAAAATAATCAAAAAATTTTTATTCTTCAGAATTTCAAAAAGATAATGCTATACGAAAATGCTAACATACGAGTACCGATATAATTCAATTCAATGGCTTTTGTATAACTGCCTGTATTTAAATTTTTCATTTAACAGGACTATAGTTCGGTTTTAATTAAAATTGTATGTCAAAGTTCAGCCATTCACCTTAAGATAAATACACTTTTTCCGAGTGCCATATTGTTTATCATAAGAAAGTCAGAATATTGAGCATTGACAGAATTCATAAACATATTGGTAGTAGTCAAAAAGTATCGAAAAACATCTAAAATATCGGTACAAGTATCGACAAAAATATCGGTAGTGTCGAAAATCATTGAAATACATCAAAGAAATCGGTAAAAGTCCAGAAGTATTAAAAAGTATTAAAATAGTGTAACTACGTCATCTTAAATTTTATCTCAAATTATGATATAAATAAGCCAAGATATCGTCCATAGTTTTTAGATCTTTCGAACGCAAGAATCTGACGTTCAAATGCGTGGTGATGGTGATTCAGAAAAACCTTCTGCTTCTGATTATACCTTCTTAATCTCAACTGCAACATGGATAAATGATGCACAATAAAACAAATGTAAATGAAAATTGGGAAAATAATATGGAAATGCATTTCCAACAAATATCTGCTATTAATCAATATGTGCTGCAGCTTATTATCCAGCAATCGCTATTAATAATCAACAAAATATACTACGTAGCCAACAACAACAACAGCAACCACAACAACATCAGTTGCACTCACAATCATATAGTTATGTCGATGGTGAATTTGAATTTTTGAAATTTTAAACTTTCGATGATTTAAATCAACGCCTCAACAACATCGACTCAGAGATGGAAAAAGAAATTGAAGAGTTAAATAAAAAGAATAATGCAAAACGTCAACCAATTGTCGATGCAATGATTTTTAATATGTAAATAAAAATTATATAAAATTAAAATTCAAGAAAATCTTTATACTGCAACAATTTTAATCAAAGAAATAGCAGGTAGTGTATCATAGGTGTAGCCAAAAGGTCAATTTGCACAACAAATTCAAGGCATATTTTTTCCGGCGAGCATCGACGATTACGAATCTCTTCTCTTGAGCTATCAAGTCACCGACTGCCATAAGTAAAAGCTGCCATAAGAAAAACTGTGCTTATCCTTTGCTTTGGACAAATTTGCTATAAATAGAAAAAAAAAGGATAAATGTCGAATTTTACTGTCATGGAGTATTTTGTATTTAAAACTGGAATTATTATGAATATTTCGCTCTAAATAAGAAAAATTAAATAAATACTTGAAACAACCCACTTTTATAAGAATGTTTTAATTGAAACAACAAAACAAAATTCACTTCACATTTTTTGAAACATATATATTTGTGTATATTTTCTCTTTGTTTAAAATCTTATGTACAAAATGGCAATTTTATTTAGTTTCTAATGGAAGTATTTTCTTTGTGGTACTTAGAAATTTGCGTGAAAAATTCATTAGCCTACTTTTGGGCTTTTTATGCAATATATTACTTTTGCTATTGCTGTTCACATGCTTGTTGGAAATGATAATAATTTATATGACATTACTTTTAGAGTCTGTCTATACGGGGCGGCCCGCGTACGCGAAAGCTCCTCTCTCTCTCTCAATTTGCTCAATTAGCGTACGCGAAATCCAGTGAAGTTTTTTCCCCCGGGACGCATTTTCGTTACAACAGTAATTTTACATAAAAGTAGGGGTAAGTACGCGGCCTGCGGCCGCAGCTCAGGATTTAAAGCTCCCAAAAATCCGACACCGGCTTCGCGGCGGCCTTCGGCCGCGGATCAGTACATAAATTAATCAAGTTCCCCGGGGGAAAAAACTTCACTGGATTTCGCGTACGCTAATTGAGTTTCGCGTACGCTAATTGAGTAAATTGAGAGAGAGAGAGGAGCTTTCGCGTACGCGGAACGCCCCGTATAGACATTTCCTTACTTTTATTTCGTTTTGGAGTTGCACCATTGTCATTTGGAACGGCTCATATCATGAATTTAGGCATAATTTTAAATTAGGTTTTAAAGAAAAAGATTACTATTTATGACGAAAAGAAATGAATGGGTTTTTTTGAAAGTGGAATAAGTCCACTTTTTCATAAACTGAGATATTAAAGGGTTTGCGTACGACTTAATTTAAAAATATTGGCAAGCGTTATTAAACCGGTGTTAAGTGTTTACCACTGTAAATTAATCAAATTTTGTTATGCTGTAAAAATTTTTACAAGTGTAATAGAAAATAGTTGAGTTATTTTGGTCCGAATGGACTTATTCCACTTTCATTTATAATAAATTTAAAAATTTGTTATACTTTTGTATGACTTATTCCATTTTTACTCACAAAATATTTTGTAAATTAAAGCAAAGGAAAATTAAAACTTAGAAAAATTTTACTTTAAAAACTGTTGTTGTTTCTTTTCTTTTCTTTTTGCTCAAGTAGGGCTCTGAAAATTAGTTACAACAACAACAAAAACAAAAAGTTCTTGTCGGACCTACTTTTGGAGATATAGCCATCGGAAGATTGAGATATATCTTTTATAAAAATTATTATAAGTTGGGAACCCCTGAAATGATTTTAATAATATTAGTGTCATACAAAAGATATGTTAACTATCTACAAAATCAACCTACAAAAAATTTTGAACCGAGTCGTGGTTTTAGAGATATTGCAGATTTTCAGAAATTTTGACCATTTTTTTTGTTTTAAACCACTTTTTTTTCAAAAACTGTATCATTAATGCATAGTTTTAGTAACACATTATAAAAGTCCAATTTATTTGCTTTCATTTGACATATAATTTGTACCCGATTTCCTGCATTAACATACTTTTTTAAAGGAAAACAAAAAAGTGAACCAAAGAAATTTTCATGAAATTTAGGAAAAAATTACAAGAACAACAATAATACCAACTACAAAAATAACAATAACAGCAATAAAAACAACAATAACGATGTTTTTAGATAGTTTTCGATTAATTCCGATTCCTGTAGACTCTTCCGATGTTTTCCAATAACTTACTTTTTTGTTTTCCTATAAAAAAAATACGTAGTGCAAGAACTCAGGTACAAATTACATGTCAAGTGAAAGGTAATAAATTGAGCTTTTATAATATGTTACTAAAACTATGCATTAATGATACAATTTTTGGAAAAATAGTGCTTTAAAACAAAAACAATGGTCAAAATTTCTGAAAATTTGCAATATCTCTAAAACCACGACTCAGATTAAAATTTTTTGCGAATCAATTTTGTAGCAAATTAACATATCTTTCGTATGACACTAATATTATTAAAATCCTTTCAGGGGTTCCCAACTTATAATAATTTTTATAAAAGATATATCTGAATTTTCCGATGGCTATATCTCAGAAAATAGGTCCGACATGAAATTTTTGTTTTTGTTGTTGTAGTAACTAATTTTCAGAGCCCTAGTTGAGCAAAAAGAAAAGAAAAGAAACAACAGTTTTTAAAGTAAAATTTTTCTAAGTTTTAATTTTCCTTTGCTTTAATTTACAAAATATTTTTTGAGTAAAAATGGAATAAGTCATACAAAAGTATAACAAATTTTTAAATTTATTATAAATGAAAGTGGAATAAGTCCATTCGGACCAAAAAAACTCAACTTTTTTCTATTACACTTGTAAAAATTTTTACAGCATAACAAAATTTGATTAATTTACAGTGGTAAACACTTAACACCGGTTTAATAACGCTTGCCAATATTTTTAAATTGATTTAAAAGCAAAATCTTCTGCATAGAAGTAGATGAAAAAATGGACTTATTCCACTTTCAAAAAAATCATTTTTGTAAAAATGTTTTTCATGAAAAGTTCTTTTGAGTAATTTTTGATGAAATCGTGGTCTAACGAGTCTGTAATTTTCAATATAAAAAGAGGACATATATAGCTAGCTATAATTACCATAATCTCAATTTTTCCGGAATTGGACTTATTCCACTTTCAAATAAACCCATTCAAATATTTAATTATCAATATTAATGTAACGAAAAATGAATAAAAGTTTGTGCTAACACACAGTCATGGGGTTTTTATTTCATATTTGCATTTTCATTTCATTGCATTTTTCTAGGTGTCTCATACCCCGATACAAATTCTAAATTGCTAAAAAAAAGTACTTAGAAACTTGGCCATAACCTTTGAATTTAATTAAATAACTTTCTCCGTCCTTAAGAAGAAAGTTGTGTGCATTTCTTACCTTTTGAATGATATTCCTTACATTTGAAACGGTTTGACCAGTAAAAAGTTATGGCTCAAAAACAAAACCCGTCTTATACCCGGATACATTCCCATACATAACCAGGCTAATGTTTACGGTTTGTCCCAAATCCCAATTTGATTTGAACCAAACTTTTCTTATTAAACTTATAACTCTTACAAAGAATCTGTAATTAAAAAGTGGAGCGAATGCCTGCTTTCGGAGATGTAGCCATCAGAAGATCGGGATATAGCTTTTATGAACACCGGTATAAGTTTGGAATCCCTGGATGAATTTTATTAATATTGGTGTCATATTAAAGGTATTTTATCTGGCTACAAAATAAGTCCACAAAAGTTTTAAATTCAACACATGGTTTTTGAGATATGGCAAATTTTCGAAAATTTTGACCAATTTTTTGTTTTTAAGGCACTATTTTTCCAAAAAAAGTGTTATTAACCTATAGTTTTTGTAACAAATTACTGAAGCCTTTTTTTCCTTTCATTTGATATGTAATTTATATCTAGCTTCCTTCAGTAGCACATTTTTTATAGGAAAACAAAAAAAGGAAACCAAAGAAATTTTTCCAATTTTTTGACCGAAAAATGTAAACAAAGTTGAGGTGAAATGAAATGTCAAATTTAATTTCGTACAATGTTGCCCAATATTATCATTTCGAAATAATAAAGACGAAAATGATTTTCTGCCTTACAAAAACACTAAACATATCTTTCTTCAATTAATTTTAAAATCTCATTCACTTGCTTTTAAGATATTGTCCTAAATATATTGAAAATTTGTTACATTATTAAAAAAAGTCAAATAACTTCCTAATTTGGGACAAAATACCCTAAGTGGTAAGCCAACATTTCTATTAGTCACCACAGCAAGTTGAATTTCAAAACTACTAATACAACCAAATAATTATTTTGTAATAGTGTTGGTTGCTTCACTTCTTTTGATTTTCTATGATGTAAACAATGGTAATCTTATTGAAGCGTATAATCAAAACAAATTTTAATTTGATTTCAAAATGTGAATTACTTGCAAATGTACGAAAAAAAAACCAAAACAAATTGTAAACGGAAAGAATTAGACCAGAAATGTTCTGTGTAAAATGCAATGTAAATAAATTTGTTAAATCAATTTACATGGATTTTTTTGAAGGCTCATAAACTTAAACATATGGTTACAGAGCAGGTGTGTACCATGTTACACAGTAACATTTTCAAAAAATTCCAAAATAAAGTAATGATAATATGACAATCAATAATTTGCATCTTGTTGGAAATGAAAAATACGATAATATTTGAAATTTTTCCCAACATTTTCGTTACATTTTACACCGCAAGAAACTATTTGGCACAGCTATATTGCTATGCTGAGTTGGGAATAGTCTGAAAAGCTCTTGAATTTCCATTTGATACTTTGTTTCACTCGTCTATACACAAGACAAAAACTTGTCCATCTTTTTTACTATGTTAGAAATGGAGTACGACTTTGAATTATACACCATCAGAAAGGTATTTGTGTGTAGATGCGCACAAAGTTAACATTATGTTACTATTTTGACTTTAAGCCAGATAAAATTAAATAAAAAATTTTCATTATTAACAACAACAAAATACACGGTCACACAGAGCTGAAAAAAGGATAAAGCACAAAGAGAAAGACAAAAACCATTTCATTGACTTCATGTTTTTGTTTTGTTTATATTTCGCTTGAATTATACCAGGGATGATAAATGAGCTTTTCTATTTCGTACCAAAGAGCAAAACAAAGTACTAAAAGTGCTCAAAAAGTACCAAAATTATTTAATACATTTGTGATCGAATTTCGACTATTTGATCAGATCTCTGTCGCACAATGGCTCACAAGCCAGTTTTTTGGCATTCGGTGGTCAGAAATCGTTATTTCCTAAACGAATACCAAGTTTGTGATGTAGTCTTTTGCAACCCAAGTAGGAAACATGGACCTTTAAATGAGCCATCATTATAAATTGTGAGATTTTTTCTTCATCACTTTTTTTGGGTAAAAGGTTAACTTTTTGCATAATTCCATACATATTATCGCAAATATTAAAATTTCCTGACATTTGATAATCAAAATACTGTATCTTCGAAATGAATATAATTTTTTTAATGTTCCTTTTTGGAACTGTAAGAAAAAATAAGTCCGTTCAATATAACCTATCATAGTAAATGTAAATGTTAACACTACTATAATTAGGTACCAATCTATTTTTGAAAAAAGTTTCTACTGGCGGGACATATCGAATATGGTACGGAAAGCCGGCTAGGTGACGTAATTTCTAGCCCTTGTTGACATTGCCCTTTGCCAGGCGTGAATTTTTTATACCAAGCCCGCCATCTGCTCCTAGGTCCAGTTGTCTGGAAACTCAATACCGAGATTTTTTGCAATGCGGTATGCCACCTTACCATCCACACTTTATGAACAACTTTTTTTCTGCGATATCTTTAAAGGCCCTATTGGTTCCTTCCTTTCCAAAAAAAAAGCGTAAAAGGCTTAAGATTACCACTTAAATTAGTAATGTTGGCATCCACGACGATATTTCAGTTAAACACACGTTTAAAATACAAAACTAGTAAGGGTGGTATCTTTGACCAGGCCAAAAACTAAATACCCTACACTGCATTTCAAGTATATTATTAGGAGAGTATAAGAACAAATTGCTTATATGGGAAAAGCCACGCCCTCGCCTCCGAGCTTACCTTGATTTTGCGTAGAGCTTGTATATACTGTTCTGAGTGTTTGAGTAAAATTCGGTTAGGTTTTCTTAAAAAAAATTTTCAGTACAGCATTTTGAAACTTTCGCTTACATGGGAGGTGCCACGCCCTCTAATCCTACTTCGCCTACTTTAAGTTCGGAGTTTACAATTAATGTTCTTCATGTTTGAGTGAAATTTGGTTGGATTATCTCAAAAAACACTTTCATTATATAATTTTGAAACTTTTGCTTATATGGGAGGTGCCACGCCCTCTAGTTTGAATTCGCCTAGTTTTCGCTCAGAGCTTATACTTACTTTCCTTAGTATTTATGTGTAATTTCCTTCTGTTATTGCACATAATGCTCTTATTTTTGCATTTTTGAATATATTTTTTGTATGGGCGGTAGGCGTGTCCGTTGACCGACTTCGCTCATTTTCAATCCCCCGAGCTAACTTTTACGACGGAGGCAGAATACTAAATTTCATTGAATTATGTTGCTCAGTTTTCCCAAAAAATGTATTTCCACACACACACCCAGCCAGCCAGCCAGACAGACGGACATGGCTATATCGAATCAGGAAGTGACGCTGATCAAGAATATATGTACTTTTCCATACCTGCCACGCCTCCTTCTCTGCGTTACAAACGGAAGGTCAAAGTGAATATACCCTGGGTGTAGGGTATAAAAAGAGGGCTGCCCACACCCGAACCAATTCGGGGCCCACACAAAAAGCAATGACCAAATTGTGTTGTGTGAACATTTTGGTTGCATTCGGTTTTGAATATCAAAATAAAATAAATTTACTGCATAAATCTAGATTGCACTCAGCTTTTCGATTGATTCACTTCAACTGATCGCACTTGGAAAATGATTGAAAAAAAATTTTGTGTGGACTTTCACTTATTCAAAAATTATTTTCTTCTCAGCACAAAACAAATCCGTCTGTTGCTCCGGTAAATGCACGAAAACTTCGTGCGTCATAACACGCGCTTAATATTTGTCAGAACAGCTGCAGTTGATTTCTGTCAAAAGTTACGGGGGGTGCCCACACCCGAACCATGCCCGCAGGCGGCACTCTTTCCCTATGTATATTTGATACATTTTTCTAGATACTTGTAGTTACTTAAAAAACCAGCTTTTGTAGGCCAAGAGTTATCTCTGAATTAGTCTGAAAAATAAATTTTACGAAAAAGTCACCAAAATATTAGGTAGAACAATTTGTAACGACATTAAAAAATATTTAAGGGTTATTTTATCAACTTCACTACTTAAAACTTGGACAAAAATACATATTGACATTTCCATGGTGTCGAACGAGACAGTAAAGTAAAAAAAGTCCAACTGAACCGGATTTTTATTTTGACAATACGCTTACCTTATAGCTCTGAATTATTCCCATGATTGGAGCTAAGGTGAATTTTGGGCAATTTTTCGTTTTCAAGATTATTGCAAGAAATCAAGGCTTTCGCACGGGACAAAAACAGAAGTAGTTTTCGCTGCCAACAATTCAAACGCCAATTTCAGGGAAACCTGCGGCTATATTTCAGTGTGTTTTATTTTGAACCTTGTGCATTTTCGTCTCTTAAAAATGCTTTTTAATTTACCCAAAAAATGTCGCATGGGACACTTTTTTCTACAGTACAAATTTTAAATTCAAAATCTTATAAATAACCAGAACTTCGCGGTTGACATTGCTTCAACTTATTTTGTGGAGTTGGCGTGGCATCACGAATTTTTCCAAAGAATGTTATTTGTCCCGCTCCATACCAAATCCCACTAGTGATAAATTTTTTTTAGGGGCGTGGCATCGTGAATCTCATTCATGTGCATTAAATATTTTCAGAGATATGATGAAGCGATTTTTGTGGGTACATGGTTTTGCCATATTTCCCAGTACACATTATTTGTCTTTGTGCTTGTCAAGGCGGCGCAATTCAAATATTGCGTGAATTATGGGACATCCTTATATTACTGGAACTAAAAGTCTTAGAGAGATGATAATAACACCAAAAGTTGTGTACATTTTATATTTATGACTAAAATTCTGGAAAATTGTCTTATCTCAAATAAGGTTGTTTTGTCAAAAGTACACAGATTTGTAACTATTGTTGAGGAAATTGAATTATCAAAATGAATTTAAATAAACAGATTTCCAATTGATTAGAAATATTGCATCACAATCCAGAGCTCGAACTCTTAAAACTCTTAGACTTTCAAATAATTGTTTGTTTCTTATGTATATTTTTATATTGCACTTGGTTAACATTTTACTTATTTTTTCTAACCCTCTATTGCGGTAAACAATCCCCAACGGAAGAAGCAACATTTTATTTGTGCAAGTGTTGCTAACCCACAGCGTTAATAAAAATGCCGTGGGCGCGCTTAAGCATGTTTATAAATTGTTAAAAAACTAAAAAAATAAAACTTCTTTCCCGCCATTTTTTCCCCTCTGCAGCAGTGTTGCCATTTATTTATTGTTTTTGTTTTTATGCGCTTGTTTGCAAAGTTTATGAAATCGTCTAAAGATTAAAATTTTTCAAATTGTTTTTGTGGTTTTCCTTTATGGTTGTTGGCAAAAAACGAAAAAAAAACGCCAATGTTTCTTTGCACCATAAAGGGGCAAAAAAAAAAGTGCAAAAAAAGGGGAAAAATATTAATAGTTGCAATTTTTATATTGTTCACTTGTGTACTTTGCATGGTTTCTTAAGGATCAAGTGAAAGCAAGAGAGAGAAAGAGAAAAGAAACAGTGAAAAAGGTGAAATAAAATTCGCACATAAATAAAACTTTCAATAAGGAAACGAAAAACTTTTTCGTGCAAAAGTGCAAAACAACTTAAGAAGGGGGGAAAGGGAGGGACAAAGAATTTATGAGTGTTACAAGCAGACTGCAGCTGTAAAAGAAAACTTTAATTGAATTGTGTGTTTTTCTGCAACACCCCAACCCTCTTTACAATTAGCGCATAATTTCCACTAAATAATTTTATTGCTTCTCGTACAATAAAAAAGTTGATTTTCAACAAATGTCAAAAACAATTGTGTGAATTTTCAGTGTTGCCCTCTTTAACGCCAGGTTTAATCTCACTGTTGGTTAGCGAAAAGTTGTGAAAATAAATTTTGAAACTTTTTTGCCACCCCGTCAAACTTTATCAAAATATGATTTATCTTTAGTTTGTGCGGAAAAATATTTACAACAAATTTTAAAAGTTTTTGCATAGTTTTTATGTCATTTTTTCCTTGTTGTTTTTTCTAAATTTTTAAAAAAATATTGAAAAATGTATTTCAGCGCGCAACTTGCATTTAGTTTTATTTATCTGCATATTTACTTAAACAATATTTTATTATACTAGAAAAGTATTTGTTGGATTTGATTTCAAAACTAAACTCACAAATATTTCAGTTAACTTTTTTCAAACCTATGACTCTCTATATAAAACTAGCATTTTCCGGTATGCGTTGCTACACCTCCTCTTGTACAGAGGGCGGAGCATCTTCAATTAAATTAAACCAAAGAATCTAAACTGCCCCGATGCAGTTTATATGCGTACCAAATTTTTAGTGCATAACCCTTTGACACTTGGTGTGCCGGTCTTGTAGCGCAGTGGTAGTGTTCTGCGAATACAACCCAGAGGTCCTGGGTTCGATTCCCGGTTCGGGCATGGTAACACACTATCCCTATTTCCTAACTTTCCTTTGTTCCTATTTATTTCTTATTCTCTCCTTAATTTTTTTTTTTTTGAGGTTTTAACGAGCTTTTCTAGCTGTGGTAAGAAAATACTTCTCATCTATGTGCGTTAAATAGTTTCAGAGATATGACATTTTTTAAGGGTGTGTCACCAGCAAAGTTTTCCTTGGACATTATTAGTCCCGAAACGCTTAATACATGTCCGTTAAACATATGATATGATAAACTAATTTTTTTGAGAACACGAAGCGAAAAAAAATTTCCTAAAAATTTTTGGTTTCGATATCCAAGGGGAAACCCTTGTGTGATTGTTCCCACTAAAATTTCGTAAAAAGTCATGGAACGCGTAGAAAACACGAAAAAAAAAAAAAAAAAAAAAAAACTTTTTCTCACTACAATGTCTTAAAGTCATAAAACGTATAGAAAACACTAAAAAAACGAAAAAAAAAAAATTTTAATTTTTGGTTCCGCCATCCAAGGGGAGACCCTTAGGAATCTTACATTTTCCAATGTTCTAACGATTTCCGCCCACCCTGTATATATAGATGATATCAACAAGTAAAGATTTAAAATATCATTGCATGTAAATAAAACCAACTTTAGTTTTTCCCTATTTCAAGGAATGTCAGAAAAATTTTCATGACTTACCTATGCAATGCATCCACCACTTAATGTACAAGGAACTAAGGAAATTGAACCTGACATGGACAGTGCAAATTTCTACGAAACTGAAAGAGAAACTGTACCATCCTTATAAGTGGAAGTGCACATTTGTTTATCCACTGAATCAAATAATTTTCTTCAGTTAATATTAAACGCTTCTGAGAAGCATTAGCTACTAAACTGGGTTAAATTTAATGACTTTCGCATAATTTTATAGTTACGAAAACAACTCGTCTACTTGTTTAGAAATTTTAATGATTTATAAGTTCGAAAAAGAAAAAAATTTTATTCCGCAGAAACCCAAAACTCATGATGAGCATAATTTGGATAAAAATGTTCACACATGTGCAACAAAAATTTATTTAAATAAAAGCATACACTATAGAACATGCATACATTTTATATCTGCTTAAAAATGCCGAATCAAAGTTGTGTTAAAATTAAATTCAAAAAAATGTGTAGAAAATTAATAAGAAATGAGTAATGCACACAAAATATTGATACTTAAATTTGAAATGAAGTTAAACAGCGAAATATGGACACACAATTTCATTCTTCTGTAATCAGCACCATCTAGTGTGGATTGCACTTAGATTACTAAGGTAACCAACAGCGCCATCAAAAGAAAAATGAGATAGCGCTTCACCTCATGCGAAGGTGAAAAAAACAAACAACATGTTGAACGAGTACAGAACTAAACAAAAGCAACTACCGAAAACGCTCAGAACATCCGTACAATACAAAGTGAATGTTTCATGTAAAACGAGTAATCAACAAAAACGACTTCCATCGCGATGGGATTATTCACGCGTAACACAAAGCAAATTTTACGTAGCCTTTTGAAATTAAGGAGATTCGTGAAGTTGTTGCGAGAACCATCGGAAATGTTCCAATTATGGCGCTTTCTGGAAGAATACGAGTTAATTTTTATATGACTATTGTGTGGAAAAATTATTTACCTTTTTTGTAATAGTGCAGGCAAATTAGGTATTCATGAACATGCACTGATTTTGATCCGACCGGGCTCATTTTGTTTGTAGTAAAATTTTGAACAAAACCAACACATTAGTTTTTTCCGGCCTTTCCCCAAAATTTCTTTAGTCCCCCATGAACCCTCAAAATCGGATAAATTCAATAAAACTGTTCTAAAATGCTTAAAAATAGAAAGTTATGCTATTCACGGGGTTCTCTAGATTGCTGAATCCAAATATGATGCACTCAAACCTTAATATCTTTTGGAAATTTCATTCGCTTTCGCTCAACATAGGCTTAAAATGTTTGCAATTATATGCGCCATTTAATAAAATTACTAAAAAACAAGTATTAAAAAAAATTATATGCCAAAAACCAAATGTTTCATTTGAAGTTGATGTGCAAAATTTCAAAAATTTGTGAAATTTCAAACTTTTTCTGCTATAACTTAGTCAATTTTGCTTGAAGCATAATCATTGGTATACTTGTTAGAAGCACCATTAATCACTTTTTGTCAACGTGGAAAAATAAAATTGATCGAACTTGGCGTCATAGGAATATATTGATGTATATGAAGGTATAACCTCGAATATATAAATTAACGAATAACTCGGGAACGGCCGCAAGGAAAAAAAAATAATTGGGTTTTGCGTGTTCAGCGATCTCAAATTAGTTTAGAAAAAATGGTTTGCAAAATGTTACAAATATTTTTAATTTTGTGTTGTATTAACTTTTTATAGTTATTGCTTAAATAATAAACAAATCAAAAACACAAAAAAATGTTTGGTAAAATATACTTTTTACAGTATAAAAAACAATATCCCATACTGACCGTATAAATTCATTCAATGTAATAAGACTTCTAGGCTAAAACCACCTGTAGCGATTTTTTCCCATTTTTGGTGCTTTAAATGGGTATGTGCGCAGTTTTCCGGGCGCCATTTTGAGTTTTTTCATTTTTCAACATCATATTTGGTTTCAGCAATCTAGAGAACCTCGTGAATAGCATAACTTTCCATTTTTAAGCATTTTAGAACAGTTTTATTGAATTTATCCGATTTTGAGGGTTCATGGGGGACTAAAGAAATTTTGAGGAAAGGCCGGAAAAAACTAATGTATTGGTTTTGTTCAAAATTTTACTACGAACAAAATGAGCCCTGTTGGATCAAAATCGGTGCATGTTCAACAAAATTAGAAATGAATACCTAATTTGCCTGCACTATAAGAAAAAATGAGTTATTGTAAAGATTTTTTTTAAA
Source organism: Calliopum simillimum (assembly GCA_951812925.1). Taxonomy (NCBI): domain Eukaryota; kingdom Metazoa; phylum Arthropoda; class Insecta; order Diptera; family Lauxaniidae; genus Calliopum; species Calliopum simillimum. The sequence goes on from OX638372.1 coordinate 89,740,794, forward strand.
GTGAATTAAAATAATGACATTTTAAATAAATTGGAAATACGTATTTATAATATTGATAGCATCACAATCTAGATGTCGAACACTTAAAATGTAACAACTATAATTTTAAGACGATATTACAAAATAATATAAGAACCATAAAATAAATGCCCATAGAAACTGCTACATAGTTTTTTCAATAAAGAGAGGAGCCGGAGTTCTGGACAGTTGGGTGGGTTTTCGTCCCGTGGTACAAAATTTACATTATTATTTGCATACCACTCAAGGGCCTCTTTTCCATAGTGGCATGATGCTAAATCGGGCCAAAAATATGTAGGTAGTCTGTGCTGGTTTAGGAAAGGCAAAAACCGTTTTAAAAGACACTCCTTAATATACATTTCTGTATTTATTGTTCCTGATGTCACAAATGCTTGGCTTTTTTTGCCACAACTGCAAATGGCTTTCCACACAAGAAACTTCTTAGGGCATTTTGTATGCGTTTTTGTCCGGTATTGTTCCTGAATATTAACTCGTTTATCAACCACATAAAAATCTTGACCCGGAAATTGTGAAAAGTCTGCAGAACATAGGTTTCATCATCCATCACACAGCGCGTAAATTTTTTTATAAAATTAGAACTCAATTTTTTAGCTCGTTTTTTTGCTTTTAAATTCTTTACCGCATAGCCATTTGGAACTTTCTGAACTTTCTGACTTTAGCCCAGCATTAGCTTTGGTTCTGCACACAAAAAAAATCAGAGCATGTAACTAAACGAGAAGTGTTGGGAGCTCTTCGAAAGAGTTGTTCGACATCTTTTGCCTTGCAAATATTTGTTGGACCTTTTTTTCTTCTTGAACCAGGTTTTTGTGCAATGTTTAATGTTTTTAATGGCTTTTGAAACAGTGTGACGATGAACCTTAAGATCTGTTGCTATTTTCTTGAAAGTCCACAATGGATTATTTTGAGAAGTTTTAATTATTTTTTCACGTACTTTTATTTCGCTGTCTATTTTGAAAGAAATAACAATTGAAAATTAATAATTTGAATAAATATAATATCTTATATATTTTAAAAGCTAACATGATTCAAAAAAGAAGTATTCGTTGGACACAGGACTCACTGCATGTACGCCATATGTCTGAAAATAGAATTTTCTGCATTTTAAATCAAGGATAACTCGGATCTCAGACGTAATTGGAAAAAACGGTTACCAGATTCGAATTCAGCAATCTTGACTTCGTCAAAAAAAATTATCGAAATCAAATTCAGAATGGTTTCCCCTCTATTTGTTGCACTGTGTTATTAATTAACATTATTTTGTAGTCAAAAATTGACGACAAAAAGTAAAAAAAAATTTGAATGACCTCCAACCGAGCTAATGAAAATGTGCTCGTTTCAAGACATTTTGAATTGTTGCTTACAAAATTTCTTACCCCAAATTGATAAGCTTATTGTGCACTACTTAATTTTCCATCTATTTACAATATAAAGGTTAAAACACAATGACATCTGAAGCCATTTGAAAAAGTTTTGATACATTCTCATTATAACATTACTTCTGTTCCATCCTATATTTTCTACATTTTCTACTAACATTAAATTTACATCTGAAAAACTAAAATGTAAAAAATGTTGCACAAACATTCAAATTGCACGAAAAATGCATTAAAATTTTAGAAATTTTATGCTTATTTTTCATTGAATTTTATAGCAAATAAAGTAACTGAAAAATGTTTGCATAACAATGCATGTCATTTTAATTGTAAGCGTTTAAAAAAACAACTTTGTTTTTTTCGGCTTCTTCCCCGCTTATTATTGAAGTCATCATCATCATCATCATCACTGGATAATTTTGATGTGGTAAATGAAGCCAGCAGCTGTTTTTATTGAAGCATTCAACTTAAACAGTAGCAACTTTCAAGGCATTTTTAATTATGATTAACACCATATTTGAATCAACATATGCAGTGAAAGAGGGGCGGGGAGGGATGTTGGGATGTATGAGAGTGCTACTCATTCAATGGGAAAACAGCAGAGATATTATAAGTGATGATGCGCGCCACATATGTTAAAAAGTTGAAAGTGATAAAACACAAAAAAAAACACACATTTTTTCTCGCTTTAAAACATGCAAATAATTGAAAAACATTAAAACAAAACAAAAAAAACTTCTTTATAAAATGACTTGTTGATGGAGACTTCACTGTAAAAAGTTGTAATTGAAAGCAAAATAAACTAAATAATGATGAAGGAAAAATTTCGTTTTTCTCTCTTCTCTGTTGTGATGATGATGATGGAGAGAACAGCTGTTAAAACTGCAGAATAATTAAAAAGTTTTTGTTTGCTTATCCATGGTGGATTTTTTTTAATAAAAAACTTGCATTTTTAATATTCGGCTTTGGCAACGTTTTTCACATGCTATCAAACAATGGTGGCGAAGCAATATGTTGCTAAGGTAAATTTGTATGTACGACATAATGTAATATGAATTAGGGTGACACAAACAACCGAAACCCGCCTCTAAAGGAGTTCATAGTTTAAAAAAAAATTGTTGCAAACGGTTCTCAAAATGTTTGAAGTCGCCGGCCAAATAAAAAATTTCACTGATTCTCTTTATTTATATCTAGCCAAAATTTTTTTGGCATATAGGTACTTAGCCCCTCTTTCTCACTTAGAGGGGCACGGCTAGTTGGAATCGATTTTTGTTTTGAAACAAACCGCCCGGGGACCATACATACCCCATTTTCCATAAAAACGTATTCGTTGCCGTTTTTGAGAAATGTTAATTTTTATGAAACATTCCTATAAAAAAATCTAAAAAACTAAAACCAACAAACAAGAACAAAAATAGTAATTTTAAATGTATTTTTTGATGCTGAATACGAGATATTTTTATTTTTTAATTTGAATGTAATTGTGCAAAAAATACCGTATTTTTAGTTTAGGATATCCCGAAGTTTAACTGGCGCGATTCTGGTGTTGGATTCGGACTCAGAATTAAAAAATCTATATATTAATACGCAAGACAAAAATTTGTCCTACCTTTTTTACAAAGTTAGAAATGGAGCACGACTTTGAGTTATACACCATTTGAAAGGTATTTGTGTGTAAATGTGCACAAAGCTAAAATTATTTTAATATTTTGCCCTTAAGCCAGGTAAAATTAAACACAATTTTTTTAATATTAACAACGATAAAATACGCGGTCACACAAAGCTGAAAGAGGATACACCACAAAGAGAAAGACAAAAAGCTGACTGATACTGACTTCAAGATTTTTCTTTTCTTTCGTTTCACATTTGTCATTTTACCAGGGATGATCAATGAGCTTTTCTATTTTGTACCAAATAGCAAAAAAAGTACTAAAACTGTCCAAAAAGTTAAATTTACTATTTTTGTTTGTTGGTTTTAAATGTTGGGTTTTCTCAAAAACGGCACCACATAAGATATTATGGAAAATGGGATATGGTACCAGAAGATCCCCAGAGAACAGTTCAGTGGAAAAAGCGCGGGTAGTTTGTTTTAGAATTAAAATCGGTTCCACCTAGCCATTGGGACTTATCATTAAAAATTTATTTTTTCATGTAGTCGATCCTCAACGCCCTCAAAGAGCTCTAAGAGGGCAAAAATGTCTAACAACCACGGATAAATTGTTCACCTCAATATTTTTTTCTATAAATACTTACCCTTCCTAATAAAATTTCTCACAAAATATAAGTTTTGTAAAAGAGTCCCTTTAAGGGTTTGAAATAAAGTGCAACATTGCTCTAAACAAATTTCGGGGTGGATGAAATAATGATGGTTGGTGAACATATTTCCCCTCTTTCGGTGCTCCTTAGTAAGCGTCTTTTAGTTCATTGCTACAAACTTTGTCAAAATTTTTAATATGGGTTCACCACCCTATCCCGATGTTGATGTCTTACTTATTTGAAAATTACTGCAATTACTTTATTATTATTTATTTTGTTTTATTTTGAAAAATAAAAAAACCTCTTAAGGTTGGGTTGCAGTCCTTAAAATAGCATTACCATGCTAAAAATTCCATTGGCTTTTTATAAAATTTCTTAAATAAGTCGAAAAGATCTTTATATGGCAAACTTACTCGATTAATGCTTAAATAAGCATACACTAACGAAATTGTTTTAACCAAGTAAGTGGGAATGGGCTATTACATGTTGAAGATATGGCACACTCACACAGAAGTCAAACCAATGGGAATGGGCTAATCCAAATCAAAAATTTTTTGATTTGGTAAACTAACTCAGCATTGCATTACTAAGCATAAACTAACTAAATCACAATCACCAAGCAAGTGTGAATGGGTTATTAGAAGTGAAAAAACTCTTTATATCGCAAACTTATATCATAAGCAGAAACTAACTAAATATCCTTAACCAAGCAAGTGAGAATTAGTTATTGCGAGCTGAAAAGCTCTTTATGTGTAAAAATTTGCATTAACTAAATCGACTTAACCAACCAAGTGGAAATGGGCTTTTACTATTACTTTTCCTATTTATTTAAATACATATTCACTTATAATATTTATTAACTTACTGCATTAAACTAAGCTGCAAATATGGCAACACTCGCCATTCACCGCGTAGTTTTTTATACTTGGATTTTGTTATGCCCTCAAGGATTAAATAAATCTCTCGGATAGTTGAAAAGCTGTCAAACTGTTTATATTCTTACTATCTTTTAATATTTATCTGTGATTCAGTGGGTGCTAAATATTTATTTATTAATTCTATTGATTTATTATAATTTACTATTTTTTAAAATAAAACAAAAAAAAAACTGTTATTGCTTTTTGACAAAAACCCCAACCACACATTTATGTAGCTTTGTATCCAGATTTCACATTTCAGTTGACTGAAAATAGAAATGAAAATGAAACTGACTCTAACAAACAAAGGTTACACTGTGGCATGGCCAATGACTTTTTATGACTAGGAAAATATTTATAAAATTGAAATGAATTTCATAAATTGCTACCTTTTTTTATGTTTTGTTGCAGAAATTGTTACAAATTATTTGGAATTTTTTAGTTTGTTAAGCAAATAAAATTTTATTCTGGAGAATATTTGCAACATGCTGAAACATAACAGCTAAAAATGAAACAAAATTATTCATAGCAATGAAAACATAAATCGAAACAACACAAATAAAATTTTGCATATCAGAAAATGTTATATTAAAAAAGAAAAGCAAAATCCAAATAACTTTTATATATGTAGAGTAGAACGGGGCAATGTCGTGCACTCAACTTTGACATGCTCGTAAAGCCGTATCTCTCAAGCGAATGAGACGAGTAAGCATCCGATCGAAAGATAATTTCGTTGGTTACATCCATGTGTAACAACATTTGTGTAGCGAGAAATTGTGTTTGTGTAAGTGAAGAAAAAAAAAATGTCCACGACATTACCCCCCTCAAAATTTGTGGGGTAATGTCGTGCATTGTTTTCCCGAGTATAGTAAAGGTGCCAAAATGTGTGAGAAATGATAGGTACTGGTTCTATTAGTGGATATTTAGCATTATCATGTATTTATTCATTATTATACAAGTGTGAAGTACATAATATGTTGTGTAGAGTAGAACGGGGCAATGTCGTGCACTCAACTTTGACATGCTCGTAAAGCCGTACATCTTAAGCGAATGCAACGAGTAAGCATCCAATCGAAAGATAATTTCATTGGTTAAATTCATGGGTAACAACATTTGTGTAGCGAGAAATTGTGTTTGTGTAAGTGAATGTGCACGACATTACCCCAATGGTCGTTTTAAAGGTCAATTTCGATAACTCGGTGAAGCCCAAAATTTTTTTCGAAAACCAAATACTTCTTTTCTTTGGCAGGATATTTCGTTTCAGAAAACACTTACCTGGTATATTTTCCCGCAAGGAAAATTACTTTTCTGACCCGATGAAAAAACACTTTTATCGTCCCGAAAGCGTGCGTTTTGAAAAAAAGGTTACTCTGTAGAGACGAACTGGTGAAAATTGCTAGTATTATATGCATAAGCTCAGTAGGTCAACAGGTCCCTACCTTACGAACAGTTGGTAAATCATTCAATTCTTTGGGCTAAAACAGCCAGTGCACGACATTACCCCCTGCACGACATTACCCCGTTCTACTCTACATACTAGAAATCAATTTCAATTTCAATTTATTAATTTATTTTTATTTTATTTTTTGCAGATCTCACTCATGCCGAAATCACACCAAAACTTGAAATCTTTCCCATGCAGGAAGTGCAACGGAAACCCGTTGGTAAATCATTAATACTCACATGTAGGCCCACGGTACCAGATCCAACCTTAGTAACAGATTTACAATGGAAGGATAATCTAAATAATACGATTTTACCAAAACCGTAAGTACAAGGATTGTATAGAATACACGTGTTCCCAAAACTAAAATTTACTAAGTGTCCTTTGATATTGTTTAACTGTTAAAAATGTTTAGGTAAATGTGTATATGAAATCAGATCAAAATATATGTTTGTATATACTTAACATATAAGTAAACTTTGAGTACCTTTTCGAAAAGGTCTTACTCGTGGTAACCGTATGACAGAAAGTATTATTTAATAAAACGAAATGTAATTTGACAATGATTATAGGCTGTTTTTAATAGAAAAGTATTTGAGTTTAAACAAACAAAATGTATACAACGAGAAACTAATACGTTTCCAATTTATTAAAGATTTTTTAATTTACCTATATATCGAAGACCTTATTTATTTAGTTTAATGATATCAATTAAACATGTGAACATCCTTAGTGTCAAAGATAAAAGGTGATTTTTTCAATAAAATTGGAAAATGGAAAAAATTTATACAAAAATTAGCCGAATTTTCGAACGTTTTTGAGCTTATATTATGAATTTTGTAGACTTGTCTGTAAAGGCGAACTTACAGGTCTGTTTTTGGAGGTATCCTTCTCGACAAACTCTTACTTCTATAAGTTGATTGTTTGAAGCAATCGATAATGAATTTAAGCCATTGACCACACAAAACAATACGTTTTTCGGAATACCTCGAACATTTTTCAGTCTCTTATACTTTGAAGCCATCCCATCCATATACGAATATGACGGTAATGCGAACTCAAATTTTACATTTTAGATCAATGCATTTAGCATATTTTTCGAAATTTTCTGTATTTTCAACATTTTTCGAACTTTTCAAGATTTCTTCGACTATCGACTTCGACATTTTTCGATAATTTCGTGGTTTTCTGAATAATGCATTTTATTTACTATAAACCTTGTATGAGCAGATTTCACTTTTGTCAATATTTTTGGATTTTTTTCCGCATTTTTTGAATCTTCAACTTTCAATGAATTTTTCAACATTTTTAGAATGTTTAAATTTTTTCGTTTTCATTCATATTTTCAACATTTCTTAGTTGGTTATATCGAGCTCATTTTCAACTTCTCAAAGTTTCAAAAAGAATATTGTTCAGCGTTTCTAACTTTGAACATTATCAAATTTTTCGGAAAACTTCATCAAAACTTTCAGCGTGTTTTTAACATTTTTGAATTCTTTGATTTTTTCAAAACCATCCGACCTTTCGAACATTTCCATTATAAGACCTATTTTCAACATCTCAATCTTGTTCAATCTGTTCAACATTTTTCGACTATATATCAAAATTTTCAATCTATTTTTATGTTCTTTTTACTTTTTTCTATTCAACAAATTTCGACACTCCAACTTTTTCAACATAATTCAAACTTTTTACTGGTTTCCGATATTCTCAATATTTTCAAACCTTTTTTTTTTGCCTCATTAAATCGCCTTAGAGTTTTTCCAAACTTGTTGTAACCGTTTCTACTTATTATTAATTTTTCAACCTTTTCAACATTTTCTGACTTTTTCCACGAAAACAATATTCCATTTTCGACATAACTAGTGTCATTAAGTTCACAAATCATGTCACGGGTACCGTCACTCACTACCTTCGCCAACGACTCATAACAGAAGTAACTAAGAAAGACAAGCTGTTTTTGTAAATTTGGATGGTTACAGCTGCTTAAAAAAAAGCAATAAAAAAACAGTCAATAAACTAACTTCAAAAAAAAACTTTGTTGTAAAAGTAGACCCGAAACAAAAGTAGAAACTTTTACCCGTAGATGACGAACCTGTTAGCAAAAAATCTCTAGCATTCCTCAATTTTAAAAGAATCGGTTTCAAATGTAAAGTAAATCGGTATTATCAAATTTTTTGTAGAAAAAAATCGATATGCAATAAAAAGCTCTAATAAAGCTTAAATATAATCTTAAGACTGGAACTTTGAAGTACATAAGCAAAAAAAAAAAAAACCATGAGTGTATTCACACTACCCGACAAAATAAAATGTTCTTCTTACCACAATAGTAAATACGGTTAAAGCGACAATCCAGTATATCCACCGAATCCCAATCCGGTATAGGAAAAAAATTATTTCATACAGGTGGTGCACAATTAATAGTCCACAATAAATGGTCTATGATCTGCACTTTGTGGTCTATGGTCCATAATCCATGGCTTATGATCTATTCTTATGGTCTATGTTCCATAATCAATATGATCTGTCATTTATGGTATATGGACCAAAATATAATCTACGATCATATGGTATATGGTCCATAATATAAATACATCATATCATAATAATATACATATGATCTATCATCTGTCTTTTATGGTCTATGGTCCATAACCAATGATTTATGATCTGCTCTTTATGGTATAAGGTCCATAATATATGGTCTAAGATCATTCCTATTTGGTATATGGTCCATAATATATGATCAATGATCAGTTTTTCAAGGTCTATGGTCCATAATCAATGGTTTATGATCTGCCCTTTATGGTACATGGTCCATAATATATGGTCTACGATCCGTATTTCATGTTCTATTGTCCATAATCTTTGGTCAATGATCTATCTTTTATAGACTTTGGTCCATAATCTATGGTCTTTGATCTGTTAGTCGATAATCTATAGTTTATGGTCAATAATATATCTGTACAAAGATGGCAAAAGCTAATATCGAGAAATTTTTGTAAAAATGAGTTATGTAGTCCAGGGTATTGTTCTCGGTGAGATCTACAAGCTGGCAAAAGCAGATTTGCTATAGGATTTGTAGTTCCTTAGAAAATCAACTTGAAACCGGATTTTGTGATTTTTCATATCAATTAAATATTAAAATATACTCTCCTGAAAAATTATGAAAACAGGCGATAGCTTTGCCATCTTTGCACAGAAATAATTTAGTTTATCTGTTCTTTATGGTCTATGGTCCATAAACAAAAACTGTTGTAGAATGAAATCAAATAAATTATGCAATACAAAATGCATCCATCTAAATCCAGGACAATTACGGGACGTATTTGATTCCGGGACGAAAGGCCAAAATAAAGGACTGTCCTGCAAAATCCAGGTCGTTTGGTCGCCCTAATCTACGGCGAAATACTACAAATTTGTTAGAAAAGTTTGTCACACAATGTTATTTTTATAACCAACACTTTGTCCTTATATCAAAGGGGCAATTTCACTAAATATGCTTCAAGATAACGCTTCGAAAACACGTATAAGTATAGGTTGAAACTCTGTTCGCTATAAGAAAAAAACAGCTTTACATATATACCATTTCAGAAAGCCTTCGCTTTTACCTACGTAGTTTTGAAAATAAGCTTCAACTAGTCTATTGTATATGTGGCACATTCATTTCAAAAGTATTATGAATTTCGATTAAATAAAAATCCTTAATATTAGGAAGAATTAGAGATATTCAGAGAACATTTTCTACTGCAACGAAGGCCGTTTTCTATAATTCAGTTTTTTTTTTTTTTTTTTGAGTATTCCACTCGAAATTTTATGACCTTATTTCCATATCTTCTGAATTCTACGTTAATTTATAAGCAAAAAACCTCTATGCGAACATATAGCTGGAGTCAATTTTAAGGCGGCTAAAAATCGTTTGAAATTTTATGACTTTGTCTATTTAAGCATATAGCGAGATCTCTGTTTTGAGACTTCATAGCTTCTTAATGATTGTATGAATATGATCTTGCCGGTGTTGGATAGGTCTCACTGCGTGATATCGGTCAAGTATGTAGTTCATTGACAGACGTTATCTGGTTTAAAAGTTATGACAATCAGAAAGAAAAAAGGTATATAACTATACAAAATTTCCTATAGAATAAAATAAAATTATTTCTTGAATTTAATGTTTTTTTCCTTTTTTTGTAATGATTTCAATGTATTCATGTTATCATACTGATTTCACATTTTTCAACTTTAAAAATCATATCTCCGGGATGTCGAACAATATTGTACCATTTCTCAAAATTTCAGACGATTTTTAGCGTTCTTGAAATTCACCACACTCATACCTACTTATAGTGTCGAAAAGAATTTCACGTAGAATCGCTATAATGTCCAAACGAAATCTTAATTTTCTATAGGTATTGGACAAGAATTTTTAATTTTATTTAAAGAAATATGGTTTTATTATTTATATAAATATTATATAATTCTTTAGGTTGCACTTAAAACTACATATCAGCTTGCTTTTTAAATATCTGGTATAGTAAGCATTTCGATGTTTCGCTTTCTTTCATCTTATCGCTTTGAAAAGTTCTTCGAGATATTAAGACTTTTTTCTTTAAACAATTTTTAAAGCTTCTTAAAATGTTTCTTCTGCTCTGGTTTTTTTTTTTTTTTTTTTCTCTCTTAATTTTAATCTTAATTTCTTTTACAATAAACTTTTATTTTTTTCTATTGTTGTTATTGTGTATTCAACATATAGGACAAAATACTATTATCCACTGTATGATTCCACAGGACGTAGATTACCTGCTGTGTAAGTTTTACTTATAATTTAATACAAAATTAATTAAAAAATTTTTAAAGCAAAAATTTGCCATATTACTACTCGTATGTAAGTTCTAATTTAGTTATACGAGTTTGCTTTGCCTAAGAAAGTTATCATGTTGAAAATGTTTTCCAATTAACACACACATTGAGTGCAAAACAATATATGTATGAGAGTTTTTATCTAATTTCATTTAGTTTAGTTTGCATCGTAAATTTACTTTAATTTGTTGTAGTAAATTTACACTTGTTTACAAATTTTTTAATTAACAAAAAGTTTTTAATTCAACAAGTTTGTTATATTGAGTTAATTTGTTTTTGTTTTTTGTTTGCTGTTAAATTAACACGTTACTCAAATGTTGCTGATGTTGAGTTTTTTTATAAATTAATTTGCAACTTTATTTTTGCAGTTTTTTTTTTTTTTTTGTAGTTCAGCTAACAGTTTTTGTAGAGTGTTAGCGTAAACTTATCAGTTTACTACTTTAAGTGAATGCCTCCTTTATGTTGTAGCGTTGTTTTTAGCATTAAAAAACTTTTGAATATGCGCAGTAAAGAAAGTAAAACTATTCGAGTTTTTAGCAAATAAAAATTCTTGTTTTAGTTACTTAGTTGAAACTCTGTACATCACCTCATATTTCATAAGCTTTCTGATTACGAACAGGAAAAAACACATCATGTTTCTATCAGTAAAGTTCTACAATGTAGGGTGCAAAATAAATTTTATAATATAAATTGTTATTGTCGACTAATTCCTTATCTGTTTATAAAATGCCGCAGCACAATGACATTTGACTTCATTTGCAAATGTTGGGGCACATTCATAATATGACAACACTTTTGACTGCTATTTATGTGGTTTTTGTGACACTTAACCCACTCGTTACAATATTTAAAAATATTTAGTGTTTGTTTTTTAATGAAAAGAAAAAAGATCAAGTCTTAATGAATTTTTAGCTGAGAAATAAATAATCATACAGTGCTTGACTCAAAAATCATTTCGAAAACAGGATACATATATTATCTGTCATTTAACGTCAGTTGGAGGGCCAGTGTTCCAAAGATTTTGAAATTGATTTTTCTCAGAACAAAAAAATATTAGTTACCTACATAGTTCTAGTAGTAAGGTAACGATATTTCTTCTCAGAATAAAATATATACTTTATACGACATGTAAAAATTTGTTTAAATCAAAAAATTTACAATATTTTTCAAGGTCGTTGTTTTTGCGCTATTTTATTAGATGCCCCCATAATCTATTTTTCTGGGGGCAAAATTTTTTGCTAAAAGTTCTTTAAAGCGTCATATGTTTGATTGATCAGCCAAAATTTTAGAAGCACTAGTTATGCAGTTAACATAAATATTAAAGATGATTGTGAATAAGTGTGAACTTATCGGTTTGCTTTTTTGAATGAAATACGTTTGGAGCACTATAGAAGTAAAAAGTCCCCTGGGGATGTCTGAGTTTTTTTTCTGTCATCAATTACTGATGTTTCTTATTTACTGAAAAACAATAGCATTATTAATTTGTTTTTTTTTTTTTTTTTTTTGTATCAGATATGAGATATTAGATATCAGTTCTATGTCATGAGTTCTTCCAAACTTAAAAAATTTTTGTCTCAAAGTCACGAAAAATTGATTCAGTACCAGAATATCACTTAAATAGGAGATTAGCTTATATAGATTGGGTTCGACATGCTGAAATCATATCCTAAGGACTATCCCAAAAAAATTCGATACTTTTGTTTCTTAAGATTATTATTTACCTGATGATCGAGCAAGTCGAAATATGAGTGCCATTTTTATACCCTACACCCAAGGTATATGTATTTACTTTGTCCTTCCGTTTGCAACGCAGAGAAGGAGGCGTGGCAGATATAGAAAAGTATATATATTCTTGATCAGCGTCACCTCCTGAGTCGACATAGCCATGTCCGTCTGTCTGGCTGGCTGGCGGGCTGTGTGTGGAAATACACTTTTTGGGAAAACTAAGCAAGATAATTCAATAAAATTTAGTGCGCAGCCTTCGGCGTCAAAGTTAGCTCGGGGGATTGAAAATGAGCGAAATCGATCAACGGACACGCCTACCGCCCATACAAAAAATATATTCAAAATGCAACTTTTTGAGTTTTTTCCACGATAATGCAACCAAAATACACATCAATACTACGAATTGTAAGCGCAAGCTCTGAAAAAAACCAAGAGAATTCGGGCAAGAGGGCGTGGCACCTCCCATATAAGCAACAACTTCAAAACGCTATACTGAAAGCGGTTTTTTGAGATAATCAAACTAAATTTCACTCAAACGCTAAAAACTATAAATTCAAACTCTGAGAAAAAACTGGGTGAGTTTTGACAAGAGGGCGTGGCACCTCCCATATAAGCAAAACTTTCAAAATACTGCTGTGTAGGGTATTTAATGTTTGGCCAGGCCAAAGGTAACACCCTAACTAGTTTGTGTATAACATGGCGATAAAAAAAAACATCCCAACAGAAAATTTCGATGCGCATCCCCAAGATAGAAGGCAATAGGCAGCTTTATTTTTTTGTTTTTTCTCTTTTTAAATATTTTTATTGTCATCCAAAGAGCATTTCTGGTAGCGAGAACGAAACGTTTCCTTCCAATGACATGCCAATGTGCGCTTTACTGCTGCTTTAGAGCGGTTCAGAAGCGCTATTAATGCGATCCATTCTCCATTGGGATATTACACTTATTGAAGTAGCGCGAAGTCATTTTGTCCACTTACCTGAAAAAAAAAAAACAGAACCTAAAATTAAGCTATAACTAAAAACAAGTACTTCAAAAATCAATATCCAAAGAGTTATTTTGAATTATAGAAAGGGTCAACGTATTGTGCGAAATAGGGTTCAGGTAGAAAAGCTGGTATAGACCCACAGTTGGTGAAAAATGTGAAGCGCCTTTTTAAGCAGAATCCCAACACTTCAGAACAAAATATGGCCGCCAGAGCAGGAACTTCAAAATCTTCTATAAGCAGACTAAAGCAAAAACTTAAGCTAAAGACCTACAGAGTTCAAAAAGTACCAGACCGTTTCGATGAAAAGTAGTTAGAGGCTCAAAAGCGAACTCGAAAGTTATATGTCGGTTACCTGACTAAATTTGACTGCTGAATAATGGACGAATTTTATACCTGTTCGGAGAAGGGGCAGATGCAGAGCAAATTTAAAGAGAAGATAATTAATAGCACAATTAACTCGAAAATTTATATTCATGAATGCCTTGAAAAACGTTTTTTGCCATTTATTCATGTGCACGGGGGTGCTGTCATGTTCTGGTCTGATTTAGCAATAATGTAAATTTTGTTCCCAAAAAATGCGAATCCGCCCAACTGCCTAGAGTTCCGATATATTGAGAGATATTGGGCTCTAATGAAATCAGATCTTCGGAAGAGTAAAAGTACTGGAACAAATTTAAAAGATCTCAAAAATAAGTGGCGAAGGTCGACGGTACCTTCGACGAAACGATTGTTCAAAACTTAATAAAGGGTCCTAAGAAAAAAGTAAAATATTTTTATAGAAAATGAATATTTGTTGACAGTTTTAAGGTTATTTATATTCGGTATACTAGGGTAAGGGAGGGAAATATGGACCACCCATCTTTCTTTTTTAAATAAAACCCAAAATACATAAAACAAAACAATTAATTTTATGTCATTCAGTAAAGGAAACAATTTACCTTTATTCTGATTCACTTTTAGATAAATATCTCATCAGGATAAAGAAAAAAAATTAAAAAACTGAAAATACTCAAAATGATGATAAAAACTAGTAAAAGTGTTACCTTTGGCGTGGCCAAACATTAAATACCCTACACAGCAGTATTTTGAAAATTTTGCTAATATGGGAGGTGAAAAAATATTTTCAGAATAGCATTTTGAAGCTTTTGCTTATATGGGAAGAGCCACGCCCTCTTGTCCGATTTGATCCAGTTTTTGCTTAAAGCTTGCATTTATAGTTTTTAGTGTCCGATTCAAATCTAGTTCGATTATCTCAAAAAACGCTTTCAGTACAGCGTTTTGAAGCTTTTGCTTATATGAGAGGTGCCACGCCCTCTTGTCCGAATTCGACCAGCTTTTTCTCAGAGCTTGCGCTGACAATTCGTAGTATTTACGTGTATTTTGGTTGCATTGTGAAATATACTCCAATATTTGCATTTTGAAGATATTTTTTCTATGGGTGGTAGGCGTGTCCGTTGACCGATTTCGCTCATTTTCAATCCCCCGAGCTAAATTTGACGACGGAGGCTGTGTACCATTGTATTCATTGAATTATCTTGCTAAGTTTTCCCAAAAAATGTATTTCCACACACAGCCGTTACCCAGCCAGCCACCCAGCCAGCCAGCCAGCCAGCCAGCCAGACAGACGGACATAGCAATATCGACTCAGGAGGTGACGCTGAACAAGAATATATATACTTTTCTATATCTGCCACGCCTCCTTCTCTGCGTTACAAACGGAAGGACAAAGTGGATATACCCTGGGTGTAGGGTATAAAAATTTAGTGTAATATGGACCATATAGTCCATTTGGTACAGAAGTTGCATATAAAAATGATAAAAATGTCACTTTCACATTTGGCACATTTTTCATGACGCCAAGAACGTCAGATTACACAATCGACCCAAAAATCGCCACGTCGATCTTCTGTGTAGAGGGTATTACATTATATGCATTTTTTATCATTTTTTTCCTTTGTAGTTACCGAATTTCATATAATGACCATCAGACTCGTCATGAAAATTGCAACTAGATTTCCCATCTGAAAAAGATGATAAATACATTTGTTTTTGAGGCTTTTATCTTTGGTAATCCATATTACCCACAGCACGTGTTGGTGAAATAAATGGTTTTTTATCAAAAACTCTTTTGGTTAATGAACTTATTTGTGCTAATAAATTATAAATGGTATTCACTGACTTTATATAATTAACCATTTATTTAAAAACGCGATGTCTTTAAAGTGAAATAATGAAATATACTCACTAGAAAAAAATTATCACTGATCTCTTTTTTAGAAAAATTAACTTTACAGAAACATGCGACTTCACCGAACGCTAAAATCGCCCTATTATAAGCTTTAGGTATTAGCGTTAAGTTTGAACATGAATAACGGTAAATCCTATGTATGCAGTGGGAATTAACCGTGTGGTCCATATTACCCTCCCTTACCCTACTCATTAATAAAAAAAAAATAAAAAAAATATTCATTGGGTATTTTTTTATTGATGAAAAACAAAATATCAAATTTTTCTGGGACAGTCCTTATTTAGAAAATAACTTTTGTTATTTTTTTGCCAAGGACATTTCTAGTTTTTCAAACCTATTCAGAACCTTCGATGAATAAGAGGGTGTTACGAATCCTTGTGTTAACTAAGTCACTATAATTATTGAAAAAGTAGCCCCCAACCATATAAATTAACTCCAATTCCAGATGGGATGCTTCACACTTTTCTCCAAAAAAAAAAAAAAAATACAAGAAACTTGCTGATTCAACCCTATCATATTGTTATTTTAACCCGACACTATTTAAAAATAATGAAAAATAAGTGGTTTTTAAAATCTAAAAGAAAACTTCAAAAATTAAACAAAACTATAAACTATATAATATATGAATTGTTTTTAAAATTAAATTAAACAAAACAAGCGCCTCTTATTATGCAAAGAATCCGTTGACAAATTGTAAGTAAGAAAGAGTTTATTGCATAGTTTGCGGCACTTGTCTACGTTAGAAAGACCATGGTAAACTAAATATTAAACCTCGTTAAATTTCCAAGATTTTCACAATGCATGTTCAATTAATGAAATACTGCCATATGTTCTTTACAATTAAGTCTTTAATTAAGCGTTATATATATTGATTATATGTTATTAAAAACATAATTGTTTTGTATTTGTGTGTTCATTTCGTTCAACTCATTGTGTTACATGTTTTCCAAAAATTTCATTTTATATAAAATATTAATTTAAATTGAATATTTTCATTCACATTTACATTGCATCATCTACAGTTTATCCTTGATGAATTCATTTACAGTGGAATAGTTTACTAACCAAAAATTTACATATTTAAAATAAAAATTAACATTTTGGCTTTTCAAAACCAAACTTGTTGAAACTGTCAGTTAATGTCAGTTTCAACGATGTGAGCATGAGAGCGTACGCTGCTGCTTTTTTGACAGCTGTTCAAATGACATTTGGAGAACTTTTGCATAACGTATAAAATGTCAAAAACATAAATAATGTCAAACTGTCAAACCAATTGCAATGAGAAGAGTTTTAAATTCTCAATTGCATTTTTTTTTTCTTTTTGTTTTTGTCGGTTTTGTGCGCGGGTGCGCAAAAGTTTTCATTAAAATTATTTTGACATATGGAAAACTTTCTGTCAAAAATGCAGCGCTATGTGCTCATAAGTACATACTGACATTCATATAACGTTCATATATAAACATGTGAGGTTTTATTTATTTTATACTCAATGATATCATGTTTTGTTGGACACATTTTTTCATTTTCATTTCGTTTTTCATTTGTCGATTGCTTTCTGTAGTTTTAAGATGGATATTTTCCTTTTATTTTAAAAAAAAAGTTTATTTACTTTGGTGTTCAGTCAATATTCGAAGTAACCATTAAAATCAGAAAAAAATTGTTTGCTCTGTTTTTTTTTTAATGGAACAAAAGGTTTTTCTCTTCTTTAAAGGAACCAAATTATGGTGATCGACATAAAAGGGGTTATCGTGAATAAATATTCCCGGTGAATTTTTCTTAGACTGTAATGGAGAATGCACGGCAACCTTTTCTATGAAAAAAGTGTCACCTACTCAGAAATCACCTTCATATTGTGAATATGGCATATTGCACCTTTTTTGCGGATAGTCAGAGAATTAGTTGACAACAAGGGAACTTATTTAAAACAAAACGCCTACGAGCAACAGTTCAAAATACTTTCAAACGATTACAAATGTGCATCAACTCAATGGGTGGTAATTGGATCGATATCATTTTAATACCCTACGCCCAGGGTATATTCACTTTATCCTTTCGTTTGTTAGGCAGAGAAAGAGGCGTGGTAGGCATAGGAAAATGCGTACATTCCTGATCAGCGTCACCTATTGAGTCGATATAGCCATATCCGTTTGTCTGCCTGCCTATCTGGAAGTCTGTCTGTTCGTCCGTTGAAATCATTTTTATAATTTTTGGGAGCAAGATAATTTGATGAAAATTGATATAGTGCTTTTATCGTCAAAGTTAGCGTGTCGTATTGAAAATTGGAAAAATTCGAAATCGTTCAAAACGCCTAACGCCCATACAAAAAAATATTTTGATTGGAGTATTATGATTATTATTTACTATAACGCAACCAAAATGCACATAGAGGTCGTAGCACCTCCGATATAAAAAAAATTTCAGAATGCTATGCTCAAAGCGTTTTTTAAGATATTCCAACCAAATTCTACTCAGATGCTTGGAATAGTTAGCACAAGATCTGAGAAGAAACCAAGTGAATTTAGAGAAGAGGGCTTGGTACCCCCCACACAAGTAAAATTTTTAAAATACTTCAGTGCAGGGTATTTAATTTATGGCCAGACCAAAGGTAACATCCTTACTAGTTTCAACTTAATGTTATAAATTTTATACCTTCATAATTGAATTAAAACAAAGTCCAGTTTTTTTTTTTTTTTTTTTTTTTGTTTTTCGTCTTTACCAAAATCCCATCCAATTTACAATATGATTTTACTTTTTTGCTCGCCATAAGGGTTTAAAAATTCTACATAAAGAGACCCAAAAAACACAAATGTTTTTGTAATTTCAACCATTTATTCAACAGATATCAATTCAGTTATTTCAAATTTCTTTCTTCTCAAATATTTCCCACTTTTTCTGATTTATTAAGTGTTCATTGGACAGTTTCAACCCTCTTAAGGTTTATCTGAAATAATCTTAATGATTTTTTCATATAAGTAGCTTCGCCATTTTACTTCCAATTACACTGTGGAACAATTTCGAACTTTTTTTAAAACACATGAGAAAATCCAAAAAATTCTTAAAGAAGACGTTAAAAAAAATACCCGTGTCTCGTGGTTTTTCTCCAGCACGTCACATTTTTTTTAATCGATTTTTGAAGTTTTTTTTTACTGTATATGAAAAAACAAAAATACCGCATTCTTGTGTTAAATCGATGAATTTAACCATATGATCCTTACATTTGAGGTGTATCATGCGTTCAGCAAACTTATGCAAGATATTGCGGGGAATATTTTTTTAGAAACTTTTATCCCTGTTTGACTCCCACATGTGGGTCATTTTTGCCCTTTTCTAAAATAGGTACAAAAATTACACCCAAAACAGGGAAATATTGAGTCAGTATGCACTACAGAAATATTTGCTATTAAATTTCACTAATAGTTTCTAAGCACGTAAAGGTCAAAATTTGAGCCTAATCCAAAAAAATCGTTAAAATTAATTAGGACTTTTCACATTGCATTTTAATTACATCCCTGACGCGCTTACCTCAAGTTTTAAGAATTTTTCGTCTTTGGCAACCCATTTGTAGGATATTTTTGCAAAATTTTTTAACCCTTTGTGGCTCAGTTTTAGGAAAAGGGGTCACAAAGACCCATAAAAACAGGATATAATGGGTTAATGTATTCTAGGAAAATGATCCTTGTGTGATTTCGTTATGATCTTGTGAGAACGAGTTTTGTCCAAAATGTTGTTTTAGAGTTTTACAGATCTGCTTACTGATTTCAACGATTTTTTTGCTTTCGGGATAAAATTTTGCTTTTTTAGTGTTCTGCAACTAGTAGTGAAATTGAATAGCAAATATTTCTGTAGTACATACTGACTCAATATTCCCCTGTTTTAGGTGTCATTTTTGTGCCTTTTTAAGAAAAGGGCAAAAATTACCCACATGTGGAGGTTGTGCAGTGTTAAAATTTTCTACAAAAATATTTCCCGCAATATTCTGCATAAGTTTGCTGAACACATGATACACCTCAGATGTAAGGATCATATAGTTAAATTCATCGATTTAACACAAGAATGCGGTATTTTTGTTTTTTTCATATACAGTAAAAAAAAACTTCAAAAATCGATTAAAAAAAAATGTGACGTGCTGGAAAAAAACCACGAGACACGGGTATTTTTTTTTAAACGTCTACTTTAAGAATTTTTTGGATTTTCTCATGTGTTTTTTTTTTTTTTTTTGTGTCGAACGGTGTTATCAAGTACAGGATATCGTACATTTATCTGAGATTTCTTTTCCAATAATTGTATACTTTTTCTTAGTTTTTACCGCGCTAAGGTGCTAAGCACACACCATAAGACTGAAGCCCATAAAAAATCATAAAATTCATCAATACAAAGTTTCTTCAAATTCTTGAAATTGAACAAGCTCCAGCAAATCTAAAAGTTCAGTGCATAAAACGGAAATTAAACTTAAGACCCGAATCTGTGCAAAATTGTTTTCATTTATTTTTTTAAAATCGAATCCTCCCATATTAAACGATTTAAAATTATTTAATACCGTATATAAATGATATTTTTCTAAGCGAAAATAAAAAATTTTTTCAATTTGGAAGATTTCGATTAAAAAAAAATAAAAGAGTAAGTTGGGGTAATGTGGTTACCTTCTTTCTTTTTCGCCAATTTCTACCAAAGTAATGGTAGTAAGTTAGTTTGGTCAATTAATTTGTATTAGTTGTTCTATTGCTTTTACTATTTATTAGATAATTTATAAGCTAAAATATTAAAATTTTAAATTTTAAACATTAAAATCGTGAGGCCAGATAAATTGACAGTACCCAAAAATAGCTGAAAAAGAAAAGTGTCGGGCAATGTTGATCACCCTGTCCATTTCCTAAAGTAGTACCGTTTACGCAGCTTTTGTTGACTAAAAGTCGAGCAGTATTTGTAAGATTATAATTGCTATAAAATAGCTGCATAGTATGTGCTTATTAAAGAATACTTTTTAGTAAGATAAACCAAATTCGTATGAGTAATAAGGGATTCCGAATCATACGCAAAATAGTACTCCATATTACTCAAAATCGGGTATCCCACACATGTAATTAGCTTTTTAAGGTGTAATAGTAATCAGAGTTATATAATATTGGGTAGTTCATATTACCCGAACATATCATTTAATATATAAAAGAAATGTAAAATCAGACGTGCTTATGCATTTTTTGTTGAATAATAGCTCCACAAATGCATTAGAGTTATTGGAATTTTAGAAAAAAGAGTTCTGAGGAAGTTATTTACTTATTCAGAGCGTACAAACAAAAAATTCAAATTGACCTCACAGCATATTTAAGAAATTGCACATTTGTAAGGACCGGACCATAATCGAAAAGCCGAAGAGCGTATAAAATACGTTTTTCGAGTTTTAATATGCACCACATTACCCGCATAGTCCACATTACCCTAACTTACTCTATTTCATAGTTTTAGGTCTTAAGTTTAATTTCCGTTTTCCGTATAAACAATTTGAGTAGACTTTTTAGAGATGAGTTTTATGATTTTTTATGGGCTTTAATTTTATGATGTGTCTTTGGTACCTCAGGGTGCTAGAAAAGTGTGCAAAACAAAAATCTCAGATAAACATTCTATGTATAGCATTTGGCAGTTTGGTACATATATTATAGTAAATCAAAATTACCAACGAAACACTTAATAACTTAACGAAATTATGACTTTCCGATGACACATATTGAAAAATAAAAGTTATATTAACAAATAAAAGGAAACGATTAGTTGTATTTTTTGATGATTTTTCATAGATAACCTATTTTTTAAGATTTTAAATTCGTAACTTTAAATACTCCATGCAGACGAATTTGTTTTGCATATGTCCAGCATATTCGCAGTCCATAAAAAATAATGCAATAATTTAAAGCATACTTTTCAGCAGCTTACAAAGTATTTCAGCCAGAAATGAAAGCAAGATATTAAAAATCAAAAGCAATTTCATACAAAAACAAAAAAGTGCAGTTTATTAAATAACTCTCTGCTCGTAGAAGTTGCTAATCAATTTCAATACAGCAACATGAAGAGCTTAAGCACCAATACAATCACACCACATATTGATGTTGTTGTTCATCACAACTTTACTTTCATACACTTAGCGGCTGTGGCGGCGTTGTTGTTTTTCAATTTACTGCGTAAAAGCCAAAGCAGCCATTGCTGTTGGTGGTGGTATTTTTGCAAAATGCAGTAAAATTGAAAGTCGCTTTATTTTGGTATCGCGCGTAAATGCAATGGCAACAGCAACAACAACAATTTTGTTAACAAAGTTTGCAGATTTTTTTTTTTTTTTTTTTTTTTTGTTTGTTTCTTTCTTGCCAGCTCAAAACTATTTCCTCAATAAACAAAGTGTGCACAAAGTAAACTTACAGAGTTTGTATGCGCTTTATTTTTGTAACTTAGAGTGGTGGCGCCCTAAAGTATGCAACGCAAAATGTTTGGCATTCTTCAATATTACTGTTGTGCGGCAAAAATGTTTGATTTGAAAAGTGAAACGCAGTTGGTTGTTATATGAAGTGAAAAATTGCTTATTTTTAAACAAAGTACAAAGTAATGTCACAATGTTAATGTGCCATCATTTTTGCAAATGGCATCAAATATCATTGTGCTTTTATATTTACTAGAATCGCCCAGTGGCCAAAATTCGACCACAATTGTATTAATTAATTTTGGTACTTTTTGGACAATTTTAGTACTTTTGTTTGCTCATTTATCATCCCTGGTATAGTTAAAGCGAAATATAAACAAAACAAAAAACATGAAGTCAGTGCTATGCTTTTTGTTTTTTTCTTTGTGCTTTATGCTTTTTTCAGCTCTGTGTGACGGTGTATTTTGTTGTTGTTAATAATGAAAAATTTTTATTTAATTTTAACTGGCTTAAAGTTAAAATATTGACATGATTTTAACTTTGTGCACATCTACACTCAAATACCTTTCCAATGATGTATAATTTAAAGTCGTATTCCATTTCTAACATAGTAAAAAAAGATGGACAATTTTTTGTCTTGCATTTTAATACATAGATGTTAAAGACAGTTAGGAAATTAGTTGACAAGAAGCAAACAATTAGATCCAGATTTCTTGCGCACACGACGAGCACAATTTTTCATGCACTCAAGAGGTGGACAAAACTAATGTCATAGCTAGAATGTGCCATAATTTTTCAAATAGCTTTAGCTGTCATTGTGTTTTAAAAATTATGTTGTGGGCATACAGGAAACCAACAAATTCAGAGCTACATAGATGTTTTGCGAGTAACAATTCGAAATGTCGTGAAACATGCACAAATGTTTCCCAACTCATCAAGTGCTAATTTGACCGATATAATTAAACGTTACACCCAGGGTACATTTACTTTTTCCTTCCGTTTGTAATGCAGAGAAGGAGGCGTTGCAGGTATGGAAAAAGTATATATATTCTTGATCAGAATCACCTCATGAGTTGTTATAGCCATGCTCGTCTACCTGATTGTCTGTGCGTGGAAATACACTTTAGGGGAAAACTAAGCAAGATAACACTAGTTTACAGCCAAAATTCCCAGCGAATGCCGTTACTCATTTTATATGGAAAATGGGCTGCTGATTCCGAAAATCGCATTTTTTTTTGTTTATTTCGTGTCGTTTTCGAGATATCGGTCATTTTCGGTTTTTGGACCAAAAAAAAAAGATAGTTCCATTAAAATACAAATATCTCAAGAACCAATGTTTGTATTTAAACAAATAATATGTCATATTAAAAGTAATTAAATTACCTACAAATATTATCCACATCACTTTTTGGTTGGTTCGTTAGTTTCGGTGAAATAAATTGATTTCTAAAAAAAAAAATTTTTTTTTTTCGAAAAAATTAAGAAAAAATCAAATTCAACTTCAAATTTATACAAGAAGACATATTTTTTTTATAATATTTTTTTTTTTGTATCATAGACTATATATTTGTGAAGAAAATAAGATATCATTTAAGAAAATCGATGGAAAAATGCAAAAGTTGTATACAATTCATTGATAAGTTACCAAAATGCGTTTTTCCCTATTTTTCTGTTTTTTTGTAATAAACTGTTCGAAAATTTGAAACTTTTTGTAAAAGAAATTAGAAAATCCAAAAAATTCTTAAAGAAGGCATTAAAAGGAAATACCCGTGCCTCGCCGTTTTTCTCTAGCACGTCAGATTTTTTTTTAATCGATTTTTGAAGTTTTTTAATCCACTGTACATGAAAAAACAGAAATAACGCATTCTTGTGTTAAATCGATGAATTTAACTATATGATCCTTACATCTGAGGTGTATTATGTGTTCAGTAAACTTATGCAGGATACTGCGAGGAATATTTTTGTGGACAATTTTAACCCTCTAAAACCCTCACATGTGGGTCATTTTGACCCCCACATGAAGTTCATTTTGACCTACATGTGCGGGTTTGAGAGGGTTAAAATTGTCTACAAAAATATTCCGCGTAGTATCCTGCATAAGTTTGCTGAAGACATGATACACCTCAGATGTAAGGATCATATAGTTAAATTCATCGATTTAACACAAGAATGCGTTATTTCTGTTTTTTCATGTACAGTGGATTAAAAAACTTCAAAAATCGATTAAAAAAAATCTGACGTGCTAGAGAAAAACGGCGAGGCACGGGTATTTCCTTTTAATGCCTTCTTTAAGAATTTTTTGGATTTTCTAATTTCTTTTACAAAAAGTTTCAAATTTTCGAACAGTTTATTACAAAAAAAACGGAAAAATAGGGAAAAACGCATTTTGGTAACTTATCAATGAATTGTATACAACTTTTGCATTTTTCCATCGATTTTCTTAAATAGTATTTTATTTGCCTAACAAATTTATAGACTATGATATAAAAATACAAAATGATTTTTAAAATTTTTTTTTCTTGTAAAAATCTGCAGTTGATTTAGACATTTTTGTAATTTTTTCGGAAAAATATACTCTTTTTTTCTGAAGTCAATTTATTTCATCGAAACTAACAAACCAGCCAAAAAGTGACGTGAGTATCATTTGTAGGTAATTTAATTACCTTTAATATGACATGTTATTTGTTTCAATACAAACATTGGTTCTTGAGATATTTGTATTTAAGTGGAACTATCTTTTTTTTTTGGTCCAAAAACCGAAAATGACCGATATCTCGAAAACGACACGAAATAAAAAAAAAAAAATGCGATTTTCGGAATCAGTAGCCCATTCTTCATATAAAATGAGTAACGGCATTCGCTGGGAAAAAAAATTTTAATCATTTGTAAACTAGTGTAATTTGATGAAATTTTTTGTGCTGCCTCCGTTGTAAAAGTTAGCTCGGGGGATTGAAAAAATCATTTGAAACGCTATATTCCCAATAGTATTTGCGGTAATGCAACCAAAATACATCCTAATACTGAAAATAGTAAGGTCAAGCTTAAAACAAATACTTGGCGAACTCAGGCAAAAGGGCGTGGCACCTCCTATACAAGCAAATTTTTTCAAAATCCCGTTGTAAAAACATTATTTGAGAAAATGCAACCAAATTTCGTACATACACTGTACTCGAATCAAGCTCAGAGCAAGGAATATGAGAATTCAGACATGAGGGCGTAAGGCAGGCACCTTTTGCAAGTGAATTTTATAGGGTATTTCACTACTAGTTTTCTTCTTTTTTTTTTGTAACATGATGTCATCAATTTCACACCTTCAAGTAAACTTCCAGTGAAAGCATACCTCAATATTTTTCGTTTCTGACGAAATTAAAGCCAATTTACATTATATTATTTTTGTGTTAAAAGCCCTATAAAGGCTGTCCCAAAACTCATGCAAGGTTTGAATTTGTTGCGATTTGTGCGTTAAAGTGTTGCCAACCAGAAAAAGATAACAGTTTGATAGAAAACAAGTTGGGGTTAGTTAATAAAGCACTTCAAAAAAGAGCAATGCGTTTTCAATGTTAAATACAATAGTGTTTCAAAAGTTAGGATGTGTCTTGTTGTTCAAATTTCACAAAGTTATAAATGGTGTCCCATAAATCACGCAAGATTTGAAAAGATTAATTGCATGTGTTTTTCTATTGAGTACATTGCGCTTTTCTTTTTATTTTATATTTTAATTAAAAAATGTTCTTTATGCAATTCAAATCTTGCATGACTTATGGGCCACCCTTCAGGACTTTTTTGAAAATTGTACGACAAAACATGTCATTATTTTTGAAATATTATTCAACAATGCAATTAAGTTCTATTTATTAACTTCAAACCTTTAGCTGTCAAACTGTGTTTATTTTTTATTTGTTTTGTTTTCCGCACAAATTGCGGAAAGACAAATCTTGCGATAGTTTTGGATCACCCATTATATTTTCAACAAAACTACAAAAAAAGGCATACTTTTTATGGCTTAAAACTGCGAATTAAGAGCACAAAAACATTTCATAACTTCATTTGAAACCATATGGCTCTCCACTCAGTGCTACTGGGCAGTCTCACAGATAATTATGATTGTGATCCAAAAATGATTTTGAAGAGCACAAAGCCACAAATTAATTTCGATTTCAAAAATGCAGCAAACATTGAAAATACCAACAAAAAAAGGAGCAAACACACAGTACTTCCATGTTAATTTCAGAACTTCTCCTCAAAGTTGTTGCAACATGAACTTTTTTTCGAGGTTATTTGAGTGCAAATACAAATACGTTCACAAATACAAACAAAAACTTGGCAACGAAAAAAACACAACACAAAGGAATTACGAATACATACGCACTAGGCAGGAAAACAAAGCAAAATCCCACAAAAAAAAACAACGAAAAAGCCACAGAAATGAAAATTACAAAGCAACTTCTCGTACGTAGTGCGCCATATTTGTTTGTTTGCTGTTCTCTTGCATGCATCTGTATCGATAGCGGAAACGGAAACGCATACTCATGTAGTCAACGAGTGAGCGAGTGAACTGCTTGTATGTGTGTTTAGCATTGTCGGCCGAAATGAGAAAAGTTTTATGTTTTGTTTGTCTATTTGTCTGTTTGTTTGTTTGTCTGTTTGTGGCGAAATTGTCGGTATATGTTGTCATTGTTTTTCTTGATTGTTGTTGTTGCCGCTGCTACTCCAGTTGCAATGTCTAAATTGTGCAATGCACCAGCAGTTCGGTTTGGTTTGGTAAAATGCTATTCGTTCGTAAAATAAAAGCCAAATCACTAAAATACACGATAGAGTGAACTCAACGAAAGATACCCCCGGCTGCTCCCACTTCCTCTATATTCTTCGTTGGCATTGCTGTTTATAGCCAGCCAAAAATGAAACAACAACAAAAAAATTAACCTAAATGGCAATTGAGCAGATGAAATTGTTTGAAAATGCAATTTTTACCAAAAAGAAAAAACCCCCCAATTGTTGCATGAGTTGAAAACATGAGTTCGTAGCCGTTTAACTTTATGAAACCTTAAAATGTATTGCTTCCATTTGAAGTGGAAATAAATGAAGCGCAGTGTGCAATTGGGGAAATTTTTTTGGTATGTAGTAACTACATGCAAAGGTCTCATTACAAGTGGTCTCACATATGTACGAGAGTAAATACAAAAGGATGAAACCAAGCCACTTCACATTTAACTAAACAAAATTTAAAAAAAAAATGTAGAAAAAACTGAAAAACTGACTTACTACCTAAACTTAATTTTCATATGCATAGAGACAAAATATTAATGATGATTTTAGCAGACTTTTACTGCACATATGTGAGGTTCAACTGGCACACCCATATATAATATTATTAAATTCTATGACCACCTTTACGACCTCCTCAAATTGCTTTCCTAAATTCATTGATATACATATAACCTCTTTAAAAACTTCCTAAAATTCTTGTGACAGTTGTCATCCCCACCTTTATAAATTTCCTCTTTCTGTATGGATATTTATTTAACTAAGACCATTACTTCAACAGTTTTTTTTTTTTTCAACCATTGATTGAAATACGGATATCAAGTACATATGAAGGAACTAAAACTTGTTTTTAAAAAGTGGGCGTGACATCAGTAGAAGGCTTCATAGTCAAAACGGGTGCCCCAGCAAATGAATTAATCAAAACTTGTTGATAGTCCGCCCTAAATGTTTTATCTCTTGTATATCTAGACATTCTTCGTTTTGACTATGAAGCCTTCGGGTGTCCCAGGAAATGAATCAATAAAAATTTGTTGATGGTCCACCATAAATGTTTTACCTTAGAGTGTCCCAGAAAACTATCAATTAAGGCTAGTTGATAGTCTTTCATAGATGTTTTCCCATTAGTATACCTAGATATTCTTCATTTTGACTATGAAATCTTCGCGTGATCTTCGGGAACCTTCGGGTGTCCCAGAAAACTATTGATTAATGCCAGTTGATAGTCTAACATAAATTTTTTTCCTCCATTATATCTAGATATACTTTTTTTTGACTATGAGGCCTTCGGGTGTCCCAGGAAATGAATCAATTAAAGTTTGTTGATAATCCACCATAGATGTTTTACCTCTTGTATATCTAAATATTCTTCGTTTTGACTATAAAGCCTTCGGGTATCCCAGAAAACTACCAATCAATGGAATTCACGTTGTACACCGACCTACACAATTTCGTCAAAATAGCTTCCATGGTTTACGAGATATAATGGGTTATGAGCAAAAAACTACTTTAGTCACATTAGCATTTTGTAGTGTGCACTACAGATACTGTAACATATATGCACTGAACTGTAGGAAATCAAACAAGACAGGTCTTTGCAGTATTTGATTTTTCTTCTCTTGCACACGACCTGAAGTGAAGTATTTGATAAAAAACAGGTACAAGACATAACGTTTCTGAAAAGACGTCTTATGCAGACCATTAGTAGATATGTACAAAAAAAAATATAAATTGACTGGTTAATGACCAAAAAACCACACTCCAGGGTTTGTAGATAGTCTTGGGAAAGTATGAAATTAATTTTCGATCTTGTTCCTACGATTAATGGCAAAAAACTTTAACAAACAAAAAAAAAATATGACCCTCCATTAACTGCAACCATCTTAGGCGATAACTAAAATCATCCATTTTTGACTATTCCCCACTAAAGTTTTCACAAAATTCATGATAACGTGCAAAATAGGACTTGACACCATCACAATTGATGTTTCTCAAATTGTAAAAAATTTTATTTTCCAACAATCTACAGCTGCCTGATTTAGATATTGGCAGGCCAGTTGCAATGTCCAAGTTGCTACTTAAAACCGGAAATCTAGCAAACGTTGCATGTTTTGGCCGATAAATAATATCACCCATTCTTTATCAATGATAATCGAGTAGCTAGACTCAGAGCCATGACAATTGTTGTATTGATTACACTGTTCTACTTTCTTGGAATTTTTGTTGTTGGTCCGATGGGAGACAAGTCATTCTTACCTAATTGCGGACGGAGAATTCAGTGGTAATAACAGTTTTACTGGGTTGATACATTACCCCATACAAAAGGTTCAAATGAAAATTTTGTCTGGAAAGGAAGATATTTCATTGAAAATCTCTTTTTATACTTCTGACAATTCAATGATTTCTCATCAAAAGAATATTTTCTTGTTTACGATGTACATATTTATTGACATCGACATCACTGCTGCATAAATCGTTATTCAGGCTCAAAGGTCGCGAGAATTATCTCGCTAGCAACTTTCACAATATTTCTGTGGAAAATTTTCTAAGCTACAAAAATTTGTTGCTGCACAATAAATAACCGGGATATTGATTTTTGTGACCTTTAACGATGAATAACTTTTTGTGCGGCAGTGATGTCGATGTCGACTTATGACATTTGTTTGTAAAGACCAAAATCAAGCGATTAAAAACTAACTGGCTCTAATTTTTTTTTGATCAGAGGTCTCTTAAGAGTCTAATTTTACTAGAATGAAATATGTACATGGGCACAAGTCCATATTGTTTACAGTTTTAAATGATCAAGCATCAAAAATTGATTATATTACCAATTTAAACACTGTCCCATAATTCACGCAAGTTTTGAATCAAATAGAAAATACATTTTTTTCTCCACTGTATTTTCTTTTTTTATTA
Source organism: Calliopum simillimum (assembly GCA_951812925.1). Taxonomy (NCBI): domain Eukaryota; kingdom Metazoa; phylum Arthropoda; class Insecta; order Diptera; family Lauxaniidae; genus Calliopum; species Calliopum simillimum. The sequence continues at coordinate 89,770,719 of OX638372.1, forward strand.
AAATATAAAAATCAAAGAATAAAATTATGTATGGGATAGCATATCAGTGAGATAACCTCCACGGCTTAGCTAGCATAAGCGCAATTTTTGTCGGAATTTTCAACGAACGTTTAGCATAAATGTGACTGAATTTCGTTGATTCAGCGTTGGAACTCCTTCTTCAACACATTTTTACTAACCTTAAACTGTCAGCTCCTAAAATATTTTCTTTTTTAGTTGGCAACACTATACCGCACAAATGGCGGCATATTGCGTAACTTATGGGTCACATTTTACATGGATTTTGAGTTTCGAACACCTCTATAGATCTCAAACTCGTCATATAATGAACTTAAGCTCAAACAGAATATTAATTTGTATCAAAAGTGTGGGGTTCTTTAAGTACAACTCATTGAAACTCTTGAAGTTGTAACACTTTCGCAATACATCATTTATGCAATATATAGGGTAAAACACCCATTTAATTTAATAAAAATCATTTTGTGCATTTAAATGAAGCTTTCAGAACATCGTTGGTTGAAAGTTTTACTCATAATTTGAACAAACAAGTATAAAACATTTATCATATAACCATAAAACATATCCCAATAGAATATATGCTGGCCAAAAACTCCACATATACCCCATATAGATGTACTCAATTATGTAGAAAACTAATAACAAGCATTCAAAGTTTTCATGAAAATTTATGTAAATTGCACAGTTGTTATACCAAAAACTAACCAATTTTTAACAAGTAATTGAAACATATAAAATTCAGTAAAATTTTATAACAGTTTTGCAACAAATTGTTGTTAACCCAAAAAAACCTAAAACTTTGCGAAGACAAGCGTTAGCTGAAGTTGAAATTCATTAACCATAATAATATTTCACATATCATATATACAGTGTTGAGCAATGAAATTACAATTTACCAAAATGTGCTGAAGCAATTGTAGTTTCATAATTACGCTTTAAAGAAACTAAAGAAAACCTATGATTTCACATTTTGCTTGCAATAATTTTGCTCCACACTGTATCATTGTGGTCGTTGTAGCTTTTGGCGCATATTTTAATTAAACTCATATCAAATATTATAACACAAATATGCAAAATTTCTAATTATTATTTTTTTGTTCTTTCTCTCTCTCTTTCTCTTTTTCTTGTGCGCTCTCTTTTTGTTTCACCAAAAATCCAACAAAATTTCCTTCATTTCCTTCAAAAACCAAAAAACAAAAAATCCCCAAATTAAAATAACAACAAATGTTCCTTAAAATCTCAACTTTCTCTTTGTGTGTGTGGAAAAACAACACAGCACTGGCCGCAATCAGCCGCCCATGTATACGGAAACTTTACCCGGCGAAAGTTTGGCACTCATGATACAATCACTATCCGTGGATATGGAAGGCAAATATTATTGCACGGCATCGTATGCGAACACGGAATTGCTGGAGACCACCGTCATGATTAAAACTTATGGTGAGTACGAACGTTAGAGTTTTATACCAAAAAACTAAAAACAATAACAATTTATTATTACTGACTTTTCATTTATGGCTTTATTACTTTGTTTTTATAAATAAAATTTATTTGTTTAAGCTTTTGATTTTTAAACCCCAGCCTGTCAAATAAAAAACCAAGCAACAAAGTGGGAACGCTTAACTTTAAACTTTGGTTTTTTTCTTATATTGGTTTGGTTAACCAAGGTAGTGGGTAAAAGGGAAAATAATGTTAGGCATTGACTCGGATAGCCTTTATTGAACTGAGCGGCTTATCTCACAAATTTTATGGGATCTAGATTTTTTAAATTAGAAAAAAAGTTGACAAGGATTTCACCTTAAACAGTAAGTAAGAAAGAATAACACAGGCCCACAAAAAAAAAAAAAAGTACCCTGCGCGAAAGATCAGACCACCTGAACTTTATGTTTTCGGGGTCGCTGAATCCGAATATGGTGCCAGAATAGCGTAGTTGGTTCTCGTTTTTTCAGAAACCAGCAAAAATCTGTTATTTTCAGGGTACTTCTTTTTTTGTGGGCCTGTGTAATCTTGATTTTCATTAGTAATTTTTTCAAGACCAACCCGCTGACATACATAATTTCAGGACTAATCTTACTTTTGGCCACTATGATCATCAAGACCTAAGCTGCTTTTTAGTTTTGATAATTTATAGCTACTAGGTGTGACACGCCCCTTTTATGCATAAAATCATTTCAATTCAAAATTTGGCATCTTAAAAACCCAACTGCTTTGGAAAAATAAGGTTTATAATTTTTGAATACTCAACAATCTTTAAAAATTTTTTCAAAACCAAAACCGGGACTTACCGCCCAAGATTTTTTATTTTTTTTTATACTTAAACCAACGCTCAGGGGATAGCCCCTATAAATGCAATGCACCGTGTTGATTTGCAGAAAAGGAAATGGGTTAGAGGGATGGGAGAAAAGAGGAGTAGTGTCGATGAACATATTCCTTGAATCTACCGATGTTACAGCTGCCGGGAAAAACGCTCGCAGGGAGATTATTCCACAACTTGATCGTGCGACCAAAGAACGAATTATCACGATAGTGCGATGTTCTGTTAAACACCGCTGCATCGCAATAGGAATGGGCCTGATGATACGCCCGAGTGCTGCGAGAAAATATACGAACTGACGGAACCAGCCCATAAATTTCTCTTGAGCACATCCCATGATAATATCTATAAAAAAGGGTAACACACCCAACGTTACGACGGTGTTCCAGAGAGTCAACAGAGGATACAACAACCGCATCCCCAATCAACTTCATCGCACCAAGTTGAACTCTGTTTAGCAGCTCCAAAGTAGTTTTTGGAGCCCCAACCCAAATGTGCAAATTGTACTCTAGCTTAGGTCTAATATAGGCGAAATAGATAGTCCGAAGATCAACAGGAGTGAAGTATTTCTTACACCGTTTAAGATAACCTTAGCACTTGGCCGTTTCTTTCGACACATCGAATACATGATCTGTCCACCTCAGATCAGCTTGAATCGATATGCCCAGAACGTCAAGAGTTGTTGATCTCAGAAAATCTACGCCGGCCATATTGACGGGTGGAGGGGGACAATCCACTCGTCTGTGAGACAACAGACAGCATTGGGTTTTGCTAGCGTTGAATTCGACCCGATTATCTCGACTCCACTCGGAGATTGTTTTGAGGTCATTTGTGAGTGTGTCATTCATATACCGCCTTTTTCTCTCAATCTCCTCAGAGCTTGGACGCTTTTTGAAGCAATATGAATGACAAATACTGCTGTCATCTGCAAAGGAGTGGATTGGATTAAAGTTCGATGACAAAAAGGTCATCGATGAAAACAAGAAAAAGAGACGGGGATACGACCGAACCCTGGGAAACTCCAGCGTTAATGGAGTATTCATTAGATGTGAAACCGTCTACGACAACACGTATAGAACGGCCACTGCAAAAGCTCGTTATCCAACGAGCGAAGGAATCACCGACGCCATATGCAATAAGTTTTGTTACGAGGGCACTATGCCACACACGATCAAAAGCTTTAGAAATATCCAGAGCAACAACCATACTTTCACCAAGAAGGTGGAACCATTGGTTCCACCTTTCAGTGACGAACGCCATTAAGTCACCAGTAGAGCGAGCTCTCTTGAAGCCATATTGGCGATCATTAAGTAATTCGTTGCGCTCCAGATAATTCATAAAGTGAAAGTTTATAACACTTTCCATAACTTTGGAAAGTGCTGAGCATATTGCAATGGGCCGATAATTATGAGGGTTGGTAGCCTCGCCTTTTTTGGGAACTGGATGAACATTAGCAATCTTCCAACATGATGGAAATTCACCACAAGTGTAGGAAATGCTAAATAGATTCCGTAATGGACGAGCCAGTGTTGTTGCACACTTTTTCAACACATGGGCTGATATGCCATCCGGCCCTGACGCTTTGTTAATATTGAGATTTGCAAGGACCCTCTTCACTGTCCTAGTTCGAAAGTGGATCCTTGGCGTAGCCGAAGACTTTCTCTCGATGTTGGGCGGTGGTTGATTGCTATCTGGGAGTGTAGCATTCTTAGAAAAGATGCTTGCCAAGAGATAAGCTTTATCAACGGGATCAGTGATTAAGATTAGATTAAAGCTAAGACCAAAATTCAATATCAAAAACAAGACCAAGACTCATTGTACAAGAGGATCATTTCAGGAAAATCTAATAACTTTTATCAAGTACTGCACTGTGTAACATTAAACGAAATTCAATGAGACATGTATGCAACAGTAATATTTATCTACTTAAATTGGAAAATGATAAACAACAGAGTTTAGTTTAGTTTAGTTTAGTTTAGTTAAGCTTAGTTTAGTTTATTTAATTAGTTAACTACTGCGCTTAACTAAGGATAGGGTCGGTACGAGATTGTCATAGGTGTATTGCAAAACTAATTTTACATTCGACTTGGATAGTTTAAATTTCGTATTTTTTTTTTTTTTTTTTTTTTTGTGGATATTGCGCCAAAGACTGAGAGATCCCTATTTCAGCTATCCATTTCTTCACAAATTAGCTGACAAGTTGCAATCAGAAGCTCATTGAAGGGCCAAAAAAGGACATTGCTTAATCGAAAAAAAACTGAAATACAATATCAAAATGAGAATGTACTGAACCTGAAGACTAAGTAAAAATAGCTCACTGCAATGCCCACAATTTGCCGAGATAATTGTTTTTCTTTTCTTTTTTTGTTTAAAACAAAAGCTATTTACTTTTCTTAAAAACCAAAATTTTGTATTTTCATGCAAAATTAAACTTTAGACCGCATATTTGCAAAACCTAATTTTCCCTTGCATACTTTTTGGCGTTAGCTCGCACTGTTATTTCAGTACAAAGCTTGCAGTGGTAACTTTTAAGTTTATTATTTTTCTTTTTTATATTTTTTGTTTAATATTATTTTTAAAACAACATACTAAAATAATTTTATAAGTGTGTTAGCACAAGCATGTATATATATTTGTGTATGTAAGTATGCAAAACTTTTCTCTGCTGCATTTTCCACAAGTAAAAGCGTTGCATGTATTGTAAACGAGCGCTGTTGGCGGTGAACCAAACTCTCTGGCATTAAGGATAAGTTCCGCATGCTAAAGACAATTTGCCTTTTAGCACATACATAAATTACTTTTGTAGTTTTGTGTAAAGTTTCATAGTGCTGGGCTCAAGTTTTTCTCAGTGATTCCTATTTTGTTTTATCTACTTTTTTTTCTTCTTTTATTTTAATTTCGGTTTCATTATGGTGGGCAAATCGTTGGAAGATTTTTCTCTCATGTTAACAGCATGAAACTCCATTCATACTGTTGCATTTTTGCTAAAATTGGGTAACATGGTACTGCTTGGCGTGCTAAATGGATCACCAAGTGAATTTAAATTAAATCTTGATATAATGAATAAAAAATTAAAATAAGTCATTGTCCCATATGAAAGTCTATTTCCATTTTGATTCAGGAAGTTTATTACGTTTTTGACATTTTGATGAATAAATAAAAGAAACTTGTTAGGTTTTGGCACTATCCGCATCTAATTCTTTACATATAAGTACGTCAAAACTACACACACAGACATTGCATAGATGAACAATACGTGAGTGAATAGTATTCAGTAAAAAAATGAGCAGCGCCACGCCCCCTCCACCCCAAATTTGTCGTATCTCTGGAAATATTTGACTCAAGTAAATGAGATTTGATACATATGTAATTGGCACTGGGAAAAACATTTCCAATAAAAGATGGGATGGGCCACGCTCCTTCATTCTAAAAAAAACCAAATTTGTCCTATCTCTGAAACTATTTGACAAAAGTGAATAAGGACAAAGTGATGCGAACAGGGTTCAAATCTTATTCATATGTGTCAAATAGTTTTGGAGATATGATTAATTTGTTTTTTTTTTAGAATGAGGGGGCGTGGCCCCGTTTAAGCCAATGGGAAATTTTTTAGCCCCTGGGAGCAAATTATTTCACATTTTTATTTTTTGCCATATAACATATGATACATAACATTCTTTTTTAAGGATGAAATTGTTGACAAAAAAATTCAATACAAGCACAACTAGTAAGGGTGTTACCTTTGGCCTGGCCAAACATTAAATACCATACACAGCAGTATTTTGAAAATTTGGCTTATATGGGAGGTGCCACGCCCTCTTGTCCGAATTCACCCAGTATTTCGTCAGAGTTTGCATTTATAGTTTCTAGTATTTTAGTGAAATTTGGTTGAATTATCTCAAAAAATGTTTTCAGTGTAGCGTTTTGAAGCTTTTGCTTATATGGGAGGTGCCACGCTCTCTTGTCCGATTTTATCCAGTTTTTTCTCAGAGTTTGCATTTATAGTTTTTAGTATTTGAGTCAAATTAAGTTTGATTATTTGGTTGCATTATCGTGAAAAATACTCCAAAAGTGGCATTTTGAAGATATTTTTTGTATGGGCGGTAGGCGTGTCCGTTGACCGATTTCGCTCATTTTCAATCCCCCGAGTTAACTTTGACGACGGAGGCTATTTATCTAATTTCATTGAATTATCTAGCCTAGTTTTCCCAAAAAATGTAATTCCACACACAACCAGCCAGCAAGACACACAGACGGACATGGCTATATCGACTCAGAAGGTGACGCTGATCAAGAATATATATACTTTTATATATCTGCCACGCCTCTTTCTCTGCGTTACAAACGGAAGGACGAAGTGAATATACCCTGGGTGTAGGGTATAAAAATTTTCGTTCGCATTTTCGTCGTTAAGACTACCTCTTGAGTTCTTAGTTGTTGTTTAAAGCACTTGTTGGACCGTCAGGTGGTGAACAAAAAAATCTTGACCGCGCTGAATAACCAGGCGTTTCGATTCAAAACTGACGCACGGATGTATGCGAAAACTTGACAGATGCTCCCGTATAAACGAGGTCACAATAATGTTGGTTAAAGCGCACATTGGTTGGAAATACTAAGAATGAGAAAGCGCACACTTTAGCGTAATGGGGTTAGCTAAGTTCTTATGGGGACCTGAATCAAAAGTTGCTTTAGATAATGGATTGGTAAAGGGCTCCTTCAGAAAATGGATCAACTCCTTACATCATTGCAGATGGAAGGATGGAAACAACTGCAGACAATATAGGGCAGTCCTGCGGGAGCCTCTAGGCGGTGCGGCGGTATGTGGTATATCAGCGGAAAGAACAATTCATCGACAACTACATTTCAAAAATTAAATAGCGCAGTTTTATAGAGAAATATTTCACTAAGAAGGTGCCATTAATACTTTTTCTAAAAAGTCATATCAAGATGCATTTGTGGAGGATGATGTATGCAAGCTATATTTAGAGGAGGCTGAGACAATGCTTACCATTCCGCACAAACCCTTATGCTTTTCCTTTTTAACCACTGTAAACCTAGTGGTAGTTATCCTAATCGGTCTTTTTCTTTTGATGCAAACAAATTGATGGCTTTTATTTTTGTTGTTGTTTACCAAGACCTTTCGTGTATATCTATTTTGAAGATATTGGTGCATTGTTGTAACAGTATGTACTTTTTTGACTGATTAATGGCATTGCCAAAAGTTTCTTCAAAAATAAAATTTTATTTTTAACTTAATAAATGTTGCTCCAAAAAATTCAAAAGGCATACAAGCCATATTTGTCATGTCATCTCTGACAAAAGAAAACTTTTCTGAAGTACAGTAACGAGTCTCAACATATTTATTTAACTGTTAGCTTAACGATATAAATGCGATTTGCTTAATAACTGAAAAATAAAATCCCTTTTACTCACACACACACACACACATACAAACGTACATTTACACAAAAGAAGAAGACTACCACTCGAAAGTGCTTCAAAAAGCTCATTCAAAAAAATGAGTAGAATTTTAACTTTTCTTGGCCAAATTATATATTTTCAAGTATCATCGTAAGTGCCCTTTTTTTTCGTTGCTCGCTACTCTCATCCTCTACCCATGGATAAATGTGCGGTTTAAATGCAGCTAGCATTCATTATTTTTACCATAATGTTAAGTCATAAGGAAATGTTAGGGTGGAACTTCTTTAAGGGTTTTTTTTTTAAATGTCTTGAAAGTGTAGTATGCAAAGTTTGAGACAAATGAAGTCAACGCAAATTTTTCATCAGTTCTGGATAGAAATTTATTTATTTTTTTACGTCATAATTTACTCCTTAATAACTAGAAAAAAATTTTCCAACAAAGAAACTGTTTATATTATCGCATAGAAATAATGTCCCATTAATCACGCAAGATTTGTAACACATTTTTTGACTGTGTTTCTTCTTTTTTTTTTTTTTGAAACATAAAGTACAAAAAAAAGGGCAATGTAAAAAATAGCTTATCGGGAAAATGACCTCCATGGCTAGGCTTGCAAATACGCACTATTTTGTCGAAATTTTCCATGACCATTTTGCATAAATGTGGCTGAATTTCTTTGACTCAAAGTTTAATTTCATGTTGTGCTCCATTTTTAGTAGCCTTATACTGTTAGTTGTCTTGCTCTTTTCTGTTTTATTTTGCAACACTTCAATGTGAAAATAACGGCAAATTCAAATCTTGCGTGTCTTATGGGACAGCGTTGAATCTGCTCCTTAAATGAAATCGCATCGTTCTTTCATGTAGTGTTCCAGTTTTACAAACCTTAAACTATCAGCTGTCAAACAGTATTATTTTTTTGTTGGCAACACTTTTCTTCACAAATGGTGGCAAATTAAAGTCTTGCGTGAATTATGGGACACCCTTTATATATTAAGTTTGGCGTTGAATTTCCTCCTTATATACAAACGCGTTATTATTTTATCAAACTGTTTTCTTTTTTTGGATAGCAACGCTTTAACCTACAAATGACAGCAAATTCAAATCTTGCGTGAACTATGGGACACCATTTGTATATTAAGCTTATCAAAAAATTTGCATTTCATTGATCAAATGATCACTTAAAAGCTAAAGATATTATAAATTTGAGTCATAAGTATATTAAAAATAATGCCCACCTTATGCATCAACCACTACTGTATACAAACATTTTTGCTTTACTGTATGTATGTAGCAGTAAACTCGACGAAGAAATCGGATTAAATTTTTCTTATTATATTCGGCGCTGTGCACAAGTTTCGCATATAAAAGAGGAGTTTTCGTTGTTGGCCTCTTAAATGATGTTGTTGCTGCTGCTGCAAGCAAGAAAACTGGGCAACATTTCTTGGATTGCATGTAAGCAGCAAGAGCAGCAACATCTTGGCAGACTTTACAAAATGCAGTAACGATTATTGCTCTTAAAATTCAATGATAACCCGCAAAAAAGTATTTTATTAGTATGTCGCTATTGTTGTTGTTGTCATTTTTGTCAGTTTGTTGTTGTTTGTTCATGCCGTTAGTGTGCTTTTGATAACGCTGTCTGCCATTGTATGTGTGTATGTCAGAAGTTGCTTACAGTCTTGTGCGGAACGCCTAAATGTAGGCGGTGAATTTTGCTGCCCCCTAAAAATGCCTGGCGGATGGAATGCTCCGCTTCGATTCTAAAGTTTTGTCGTTGTCTTGTATTTATAGTTGCATTTTTATGTCATGTTGTGCTCTCTCCATAACAAATGCATTCCCGGATATTAAATCCATTAAATTTAAAGTTTTTACTGAGAGAAATATAAAAAAAAATTTTAATATTTTGCTTTCACTGTGGATAGTTGTGGTGAGAATTCTATTGGGTTAAATTGTTCATGCTAAATATCGCATATACATATGTACATATATAACACAGGATGACAAAAAAAAATTTCTTCCAGCAGCTTCAGTTTTTTTAGTTAATCCTGATTTACTAAAGTTTTTAAACAATGAATTTATAGTAGCTTTTTTGAGGCATATTTCAAGCTATAGCACGCCTTTAATAAACAGTGTAGTTACGTTTTTCTAATGGAATTGAATAGCCTTAAGTTTTCTTATTAAGCCTTACCTGCCAACTTTTTCAATTAGATTCTTACTTTTCGAGTTTTTACCCATTGAAACATATGTGGGTTTGAAATACTTAAAATAAAATTTTGATTTTTTTGTATGAAGTTGAAATACTTTTACTTCAATGGATGATAACTCTAAAAGTAAGATTTTTTTGGAAAAATTTTTACGCAAGACTTACTGAGGAATATAACGGCTATCAGATACCATTAGTGAAAATAAATTTTGCTGTTAACTTAAAGTGTGATATAAGTAACTTCAAATACGCCTCAATATAGCTATTTTTTAAACTTTTAGCAAAAATATCTGGAGAACTCGAGTTGGTTTGGTGAATATGATATTACATAGATTCGAATTCAGTAGGTCAGGATTACTCGATTAATCTTCGCTGCAAAATGATTGCAAAATAATGTTTTTCATTAGGTTTTTTTCGTTTTATAGTGGAATAGTGTCGGTTGTGGGCACCTCTTTTTCGACTCATAACTTTTGACCAAATGTATATTATGCTGTCATATAAAAATCAATGGAAAGCTAGAGATCTTAGCTGACTACTGGTGAAGAAAGTAAATTGATTTCGTCAGTTGGAAAAATTCTATCAAAAAAATAGTAAACTGATCATTTTTGACAAAAAAAAAATGTTGGTTCGGTTGTGGGCACCCTTAGAAAATCGGCTAAGAATGGGAAAATATAAATTTAAACGTAATCAAATGGAGAAGAAAGAAAAGTTAATTTTTTCTGGAAACATTGACTCACACAAATTCAACAAATTCTGCTCAACGGCTTGAACAAAATCAGCGTCACTGAAAACGTCTGAATCGAATTGCATCATGCCTGTTGCCCTGAAACCAGACTTGATTGTCTTCAATTGTTTTGCTGTCTAGGCCAGCTAGGTGACATAATTTCTAGCCCTTATTGACATTGCTCTTTTGCCAAGCATGCATTTTTTGCACCAATCCATGCCTGCCATCTGCTCCTCGGTTCTCTTGTCTTGAAACTCAATACCGAGATTTTTCCAAAGTGTTATGCCACGTTGCCACCCACACTAAATGAAAAGAACTTTTTTTCTACGATATCTTTAAAGGGCCTATTATTTCTCTCTCTCCTTTCCACCAAAAAGCGTAAAAGTCATAAGAACGATGATATTTCAGTAAAACACACGATTTACTTAAATAAAAAACTAGTAAGGGTGGTATCTTTGGCCTGGCCAAAAACTAAATACCCTACACTGCATTTCAAGTATATTATTAGGAGAGTATAAGAACAAATTGCCTAAATGGGAAGTGTCACGCCCTCGCCTCCGAGCTTACCTTGATTTTGCGTAGAGCTTGCATTTACTGTTCTGAGTGTTTGAGTAAAATTCGGTTAGGTTTTCTTAAAAAAATCTTTCAGTATAGTATTTTGAGGTGCCACGCCCTCTAATCTTACTTCGCCTACTTTAAGTTCAGAGTTTACAATTAATGTTCTTCGTGTTTGAGTGAAATTTGGTTGGATTATCACTTTCATTATATAATTTTGAAACTTTTGCTTATATGAGAGGTACCACGCTCTCTTGTCCGAGTTTACTTAGATCTTGCGTATAGCTTGCATTTATAGATCCGAGCATTTGAGTGTAATTTGGTTTGGTTATCTCAAAAAACGCTTTCCGTATAACATTTTGAAACTTTTGTTTATATGGGAGGTGCCACGCCCTCTAGTCCGAATTCGTCTAGTTTTTGATCAGAGCTTATACTTACTTTTCCTAGTATTTATGTGTATTTTGCTTTTGTTATTGCAAATAATGTTCTTATTATTGCATTTGGAATATATTTTTTTGTATGGGCGGTAGGCGTGTCCGTTGACCGATTTCGCTCATTTTCAATCCCTCGTGCTAGCTTTTACGACGGAGGCAGAATATCAAATTTCATTGAATTATGTTGCTCAGTTTTCTTAAAAAATGTATTTCCACACACACCCAACCCAGCCAGCCTGCCACCCAGCCAGACAGACGGACATGGCTATATCTCAGGAGGTGACGCTGATCAAGAATATATATACTTTTCCATACCTGCCACGACTCCTTCTCCGCACTTGGAAAATGATTGAAAGAAACTTTTGTGTTGACTTTCACTTACTCAAAAATGGTTTTCTAATCAGCACAAAGCAAATTCGTCTGTTTGCTCCGGTATATGCACAAAAACTTCGTGTTGTCATAACACGCGCTGAACATTTGTCACAACAGCCGTATTTGTTTTCTTTCAGAAGTTACGGGGGGTGCCCACACCCAGCCCATGAGATTTTTCAAAAACGGCCCGACGGATTATTTTAAATTTTTTTTCACAGTGTTCAAAAAACTCTAAAGAATAACTATCTACAAGAATTTCAACTGAGCATGCTTGTTTGGATAGAACGTGCCATTCCACCGTCGTGTTTTGTAATGAATGAATATTTGAGAAGTTTTTACTTGAAATTTGTCGACTATTCGTGATAGTTGTAAAACTTATCACAACGGGTAGAAAAGAAGATATGATATGGTGTGTTTGTCATTTTCAAGTTGTAACTTGTGTCTGACAACATCTTGTGAAAGCAAAACTTTGAGCATATAAATAGCCTTCAAAAAATCGAAAAAAATGCTCAGCACTATTTCAGATAAAAAGGCTTAAAGGCTTTTGCCCTCGAAAGGGTTAATGTTCACGAAGGGTTAGTTTTTCAAAAAAAATTGTTTAAATTGTTCTTACTTATCTCTTTGCTACAGCTGTTGTTTCAAATAATATTAAACTTTAGCTTTAAAACTTTCCAAACGCCATTACACAAGGTAGCAAAAGTAATGACATAATGTGAATTGGCTGCCATTTTGTTAAAAACGGAAAAAATTCTGCTGAACTATGCTTTGAAGGGACAAAATGTATAACCGTCCTTTAAATGACACAATTAAATGTCCTCAATTCTAACCAAATTTTCATTCAGCATCGTCTTAAAAATGCAATGCAATTTTGTGGTATGTACAAAAACTTTGTAAAAAGTTTCCAACAAGTTTTGTAAAATAATTTTTCAATCTTCCAATGAAATTTTGCTGGTTATTTTCTTTATTGATTTCTCATGTAAATCTCGGCCAGCATATTTATTGATATAAAATTTTTCAATGTCTAGTTTTTTATAGTAAAATTTTTCACATTCTCTAGATAAGTTTTTGCGCAAACTTTTGCAATAACTTGGCCTGTTAGGTTTCCGTTCTCAGAGTATGATATAAAATTTATAGAAAAAAAAATATTCATCTGCCTTCGTCCTTAATGTGCAAATCACAGCATTTGTTTTTTCGTGTTTCGTTAAATTTATCCCTATGTCTGTGTCTTTTTCCATCAATTTCTCAATGTCTACATTTAAGTTAAAAATGTTTTATTTGTGCTGTGAAGCAAAAACTAAACATTGCAAATATTTCATGTGAAAAGCAACGAGAAAAAGTTTTAGGAAACATGAAAAAATGTGCCAATACGAATACCAAGCAACCAACCAACAACCAGGAAGGATATGCAGCGACAAGAACGTACAATCGCACGAGTACATCCAAACAGTCATGAAGGCGTTACTGGACATTTGGTTTTTTTTTTTAGAGCACAGCACGAATTGCCCCTGCGATTGCTCCCACTAAAAAAGTTTGCCCCGCTGCGTTTTATTGTGCAATATTTTTTTGTGTGTATTCTCCTAAGGGTTGCTGTATTTCGCTTAGAATAATATTTTTCACAGGATGTGCTGCACTTTTTATTTGTTTGAACTTTTTCGTGTTCGTTGAATGAGAAAAATCTATTTTATTTAGAGACAACAATGCAATTTGTAATGCACGAATATCACTGAAGGATTGTTTTTAGGAAATATTTGTAATTTTTAAAAATTACTTGTTAGAATCTTAACTTGGCCCTCATAAGATCGAAATTCACTTCATAAAAGTAAACTTTCATATTAAATTTACTTTTTATTAGCTGGGCACACACTCATTATTCAAAATTCAATGCTTTAATTTCAATGCACTGTAATTACACTGTGACTAAACTGCAATCCAACGTGTTTGCGCTTATGCACCATCTAGTGGTGGTAATTGAATCTTACGAGCAACTCATCTTCAGTTTCTACTATAAACAAACCCTCATCGTGGTATAAGCAACAGCAACATACAAAAGACTTTTGCTTAACACGAACCTTCTCGCTTTTTTAACAGTCACAGCAAATGTATTTTGTGCTATACACAAACCCTCTCATCGTTTCCAAAACCTTTGTATATTTTGTTTCCAGCACTTGTTTCGTACTGTATAGAGTTAATTCGTTTTACATCAGATGTTGATTTGTCATAGCAAAGAGGAATAAAAATTAATTTTTTTATTTTGAAATAGGGCAACATTCTAACAGCATTTTCGTTAAAAAAAAAATTGTTGCATATTTTTAGGATTTTATTTTTTTACACATTGAATTTCATAACGTTGCACTTTGAAATGCTGACAATGCTCTTGTAAATTTTATTTTTAATAAATAAATCAGTAAATATATAGTAGGGGAGTTGTGCGACAAGTTTCTTTTCTGGGAAAAAAACTATGAAATTAATTTTTGTTTAGCATCTTAGAACATCCAATCTCTAGTACGCCTCAAAACACAACTTCTGGCTGAAGGATTCGGTTGAAATTCAAAAAAATTTCAAACACAAAAGACGCGTTTTTTGGGAGTTGTGCAACACAGCTTTAAATTGAAAAAAATTGCATATTTTGATGAATATTCTTTATTTAATTTATTTGTGAATTATGGTTATATTGAAAATAATATTGAATATTAAAAAACAAAGTTAAATTAATCTGATTCGCAGTAAAAATAAAATAAAATTATGTTCTAATATTTATAAAAAAAGTCACGAAAAAAATCAAGAAAAATACAAACAATGAAACAAACGAATTATTCACAAATAATGCGATATACGCATGAAAATTCGATCTGTC